>JBBHAA010002597.1:0-50000 GCA_037953035.1 Aquarana catesbeiana
GAGCATCATGTAAATGTAGTTCCAAAACACCTGGGGTGCCAAGGTTCGCCATCACTGGCCTAGGTTCATCTTTATGTAGAACAACAATTCTTTTTTTTCAGATTCTCAGAGAGTTCTTTGCCATGAGGTACCATGTTGAACTTCCAGTGACCAGTATGAGAGAGTGAGAGCGATAACATCAAATTTAACACACCTGAGACCTTGTAACACTAACGAGTCACATGACACCGGGGAGGGAAAATGGCTAATTGGGCCCAATTTGGACATTTTCACTTAGGGGTGTACTGACTTTTGTTGCCAGTGGTTTAGACATTAATGGCTGTGTGTTGAGTTATTTTGAGGGGACAGCAAATTTACACTGTTATACAAGCTGTACACTCACTACTTTACATTGTAGACAAGTGTCATTTCTTCAGTGTTGTCACATGAAAAGATAGAAGAAAAGATTTACAAAAATGTGAGGGGTGTACTCACTTTTGTGAGATACTGTGTGTGTGTGTGTGTGTGTGTGTGTGTATGTATATAGATATAGAAAGATATGTAAATTGGTTAATGCCGTGCCGCCCGGCCCCTTGAGAGGTTTACATTTTACAGGTCGGGACGCTCTGCTGAAGTCACTGTTTATTATTTTAAGCGTTTTTTATTTATTTAATTTTTTTATCAACAAAAATGTGAGTGTATTTCCTCCTTTTTTTTTTTTTTATGAATAATTTCTCGATTTAAACGGAATCACACTATGTGCCTACCTTTTCTTCCTTTTTATAAATATATCTCATTGGAGAAACCATCCACCTTGTTTTTTGTCTAAAAGCCTACCCCACTGTTGGAGTTGGTCTTCTGGTTGGAGGTCGTGCCCGTTGCGACAGTTCCCCCTTGGGTGTGTAGCCCACAAGCCTGATTTGACCCTTTGGGTGTACACCTGTTTGGGTTCAATCGTTCTGGTAAGCCTTTGACCCTCTGGTGGTGGATCACTTATCAGCAAGTTTGGTCACGTTTTGTTTTTTGTTTTTTTTTCTATGTCACATAGTCACTCAGTTCAAGTGTCAACTATTTTGTACCACGTTTTGGATATTTATAATTTCATTGTTTGGGTTCGCTCTTCCAAACATTAAGGATTTTCTTTATCGTACATCATAGGACACAGAGCCTCAAGTAATTACATTGGTGGGTTATGGGCCTACCTTCAGATGTTGACACTGGTATAACCAATACAGGAAGTTGACTCCCCTATATAACCCCTCCTCCTTCCAGGAGTCCTCAGTTTTTCGCCAGTGTCTAAGGTGTTGGTCACGGGTGAAGATGTGCTCTGAGGAGCTCCAGGGAGGGACCTATGCTGGAATTTAAAAGACCTCCACAACCGGATCCATCCTCGCCACTGAGGCCATAGGATGGTACCCGGGCCTTGCATTGAAGAACGAGGTTTTGCCTGTAAGCTTCTCTTTGAGAGCTGGACCCTAGGAACCAGGACGCTTTTTTGGTTTTTCATATTACCTAAAGTTGTTCCTGAGGGGTGCTATACAGGTCCAAAGTAGCGGAACCCCTATTAAAAGGGCCCCAGTCTTTGAAGGTTTAACTATGCTGCCCGCCGTGATGGGTGGAAAGGTGGAAAATATATATATATATATATATATATATATATATATATATATATATATATCTCTATCTTAAAATGTCTCCTGCATTCTTTTGTATAAAGTCTTCCTTTAAAACTAAGAGCTTAACAAACACTGCTGATAAAAATTCCCCTCTCCTCCTGGAGAGGTGCGGTAACAGCTGACACTAAGCCCTCATGCACACAGGCTGTTAAAAAAACGTTATGAAAACGCCAGTATCTTTGCAGTGAATTTTTTAAACTTTTTTCAGCTTTTTTTCAGCGTTTTTGCAATAGCGTTTTTGAGCGTTTTTCCGCGTTAGCGTTTTGAGCGTTTTTCAGCGTTTTTTAGCGTTTTTCAGCGTTTTTCAGCGTTAGAGCGTTTTTACAGCTGAAAAACGTCTTTCAGAACCCACTGGTGCTGGGTTTTTCACAGCTTAAAAACGCCTATGCCACTTGCAGCTCAAAAACGCCTAGGTGGGCATGAAGCCATAGACTAACATAGACAGGCCTTTTTAAGCTGCAAAAAAAGCTCAAAAAAGCAGCTGTAAAAACGTCCGTGTGCATGAGGACTTATGTGTAATCAGGTTCTCACCTGAGGCTTAACACAGACGCTCTCAGGTTCATATGCTGAAGACAGAAGTCTGTCACACTAAGAGACACAGGAGCGCTGGGCATGTAAAGGTGTGTAAACAGGCATTTCCAGCACAGGAAATATTATGGTACTCAGCATCAAAGGCTGTTCCTTATGGTGACTTATGGTTATGGTATGGTGTTTCTTTTGCTAAAACTATTGTTCAGCAAATACCATAATTTGTTAAAGTGCCTCTGCTGTTGTGCTTAGCACATTTTGATTTCCAGTGTACCGCAAAGGTACCAAGGATTCCACCCCAGGCGCTGGGAACTCCAGTCATGGCTCCACACTGTCATCCTCTCCGGACATGGCAAGCCAGGGCGAGTCATTGGAAGCAATTGGTGGTGCAACTACTTCTCACACTTCAGCCCCTGTGTATGTGACTGAAGATGCATTCTCCTCTGCCCTGTTGGGCTTAGAAGGAAGATTAGCGGCTTTAATCGCATCCTCCATCCAAGAGGGTAGGAAGCATGCTAGATCCCCCTCCCCCACCTCAAACCCATTTTTCCAAGGGAACAGTGGGCACGGGATGAGGTGTTATCCTCAGGCGATCACGGGGGAAAAACAAGCCAAATTTTCCTCTGCGGAGGAAACGACAGTTGATGAACCTTATGCAACCTCACAATCTGACAGATTGATGGTACAAACTCTTACAGAGATGGTTCATTCCACTTTTTATACTACTCCTAACAGAGTAAGCTGAAAGTCCAGGTCCCTTCTTTGTTTTTGTTTTTTAAAAAAAAAACCTTTTACAGCGCTTATTTATGCTGAATGGGATCATCTGGATAAGCATTTTTTCCCTCCATATAGTTTCTCAGTTCTCTATCATGGAGGAAAAATTCACAAAGGTTGGAAAGTACCAGCAGTAGACGCTGCGATTTCCAGCATCAATAAAGATGCATAATTGCTTAAGCATCCAACAGATAAGGAGTTGGAATTTTTTTGTTAAAATCCTCCTACCAATGGCGTTATGTTTCGCCATAGATGCCATAAAAGACCCTATCCACCAGGCGTCTCGCCTTGCGCTTGTGCTAAAACACATGCTTAGGACCCTGTGGTTAAAAGGGTTGGTCAGCCAAAGCATCTTGCAAAAAAGGGTGTCTGACTAGTTTCCCTTTTCATTGGGGAAGGTTTGGTGAAATACATCCAAATGATTTCTAGCAGTAAAGCTCTTTTGTCCAGTAGAAGGTATAAATGTCCTTTTATTTAAAGTGAAGCCACAACAGCTCACAGGTGAAGTACTCTGACGGCCAGTGCAGCCATAGGAGACTTCCTGACAGACATGGGTTCAGATCCACATGTTGGTGTTCACTAGTGAAGGAGCCACTCCTCACAGGTTAACTACTCTGACGGCCAGCGTAGCCATGGGAGGCTTCCTGAAAGACGTGGGACCTCGTCCTCACGTTGGCTCCTTGTGGCCTTGGACAAGTCACTTAAACAGATTCCTTCCCCTGCGCAGGGGCAGCTGCCTCTAGGCAGCGGTGACGGCCTCCACCGTCGGACTCTAGGGCATGATTTCCAAGAAATACTGTTCAGATCTGTGCGACTTCAAGGTAGTCCCTGCACTACTTTGGTACCACTTTGATGCGACTTGAGGTCCATAAACCTCTAGAATATACAGGCATTGTTTCCTGACGCATCAAAATCGCGCCCCGACGTATTCTCGGCGGCAAAGGATCACGGTAAAATCACGCAACTTTGGGGTTGCAATAGTGGAAACTGAGCCTAAGAGGAGAAAATATTCAGCCCCTGTATACATGATTGAAGACACGTTTTTCCTCTGCCCTGCAGGGCCTAGAAGGAAAATTAGCAATTTTAATCGCATCCGCTATCCAAGGATGAGAAGCGTGTTAGACCTCCCCCCTCCCCCACCTGAGATCCCTTATCAAGGGAACAGTGGGTAGAGGATGAAGGATTACCCTCAGGTAATCGGGAAGAAAGACAAACCGAGTACCCCTCTGCAGAGGAGACAACTAGAGTTGAACTTTTTTTCAGCCTCGCAATCTGAGAAATTGCTGGTACAAACCTCTTACAGAGATGATTTGTGCCTCTTTCAAGCTACCTCTAGTAGAGCCAGCTGATCTGTTTTTTCTTAGGTTCCTTGGAACCTTCACTGCCTTTTTCATGCGTTTCCTGTACATGAAAAAGTGATAAAAAACATATGCAGCGCTGAAAAAGTGTACATTTTAAAATTTCAACATATATCTGTGAGACAGTGCTGAAAGCATAATCTCCACCTGTTGGGTAATACGTGTAAAAAGTGAACATCTAACACATAAACAACTAAGGGCAAAAGTCCATAAGTACAGGGTAGGTCATATATTAGTTCAAAAACACATGGGGGTTCTTGAGCATGGATGGTGTCGCAACTCCACGTGAGGTGGGGGCTGGGACAGACTCTGTATGAGGAGGCACTTCACACATAAATCTTCTAGGTTCCAAATGGAGACTGCAAATGATAGAAATAAATATCCTTACCAGAGGGGGTGGACACAGTCACCGTACGGTAGAGTGTCATACAGGCTTGAGGGATTCAACGATCCCAAGGATATCTGGCAGGAGGGGTCCTGACGGGGAGTCACATCCAGGATGGCCGTCACCACTCCGGTGGGGTGGAAATTCCCGGTCAATCGGAATGTCTCTCTCGGATGGAAGAAATGTGCAAAGAGAAATGGCTGGAGCTCAGCAGGGTCCCATTCGTGAATGGAGACAAGAGCAAAAATTCTCCACATAGGGCATGAATCGGTTTAAAAAAGAAGCTTTTATTACAAAGCTGGAAACGTGCTAGACAGCGCACTTCAATATATAAAACGTGATCACAAAAAAGATAAATAAAATAAAAATCGCGTGGTAACAGGGCATCTGTAGGCATTAGCAACCCTTGGTCAGGTCAAAAGGAGGTCCCTCCATTCACCTTTTGCATGAGGTTGTTAGAAAGGATGGTGGCTTCATTCGAAGCAGTTCCCTTTGCCCAGTTCCATTCGAGACTGTTGCAAAACAGTATTCTATTTTTCTTGGTACAAAACGATCCAAGCTTTGGACTTGCCAATGCGGCTGTCCTCAAGGGTGTCCCAAAGCCTCAATTGGTGGTTACTAAAGAATTTCATAAAGGGTAAACACTTCAAACCACTTTTCTGGAAAGTGGTAATGACAGAGAAGACAACTGTCCAAGAACAGTGTTCAAGAACCGGAAGAGCCTTGCCCATCAACATCCTAGAGATTCGGGCAGTGCGTCTGGCTCTAAAAGCCTGGACTTCCAGGTTAAGGGATTGTCCCGACAGGATCCAATCTGTCAATTCCACGGCTGTGGCCTATATCAATCACCAAAAGGGGCACCAACTCAGTACAGAGAGAAGTGAACCATATTCTAACTTGGGCAGAAAGAAATATTCCGTGCCCATCAGCAGTCTTCATTCCGGGAATAGAGAATTGGCACGCGCACTACATGTGCCGCCAGCAGATTATTCCCAGGGGAATGGTCTATTCACCCCGACATGTTTCGGGCTGTATGTCAAGGATGGGGGACTCCGGATGTAGATCTTCTAGCATCCAGTGCAACATAGAGTTAGTCAACTTTGTGTCCACAACAAAGGATCCATTCGCATGCAGAACAGATGCGTTGATGATACTGTGGGATCAGCTTTTACTGATCTATGCATTTCCCCCTATTCAGTTGCTGCCTTGACTTCTTTGCAGGATCAAGCTGGAAAGAAAACCGGTAATTCTGGCAGCACCACCATGGCCCAGAAGGTCATGGTATGCAGAGGTCGTAAAGATGGCAGTGGAGGATCTGTGGTCCCTTCCACTAAGGCCAGACCTGCTCTCACAGGGGCCGATATTCCATCCTACTTTTACGAATGCTAAATTTAACGGCCTGGCTATTGAGACCCACATTCTGAAAAGACGTGGGCTTTCCAGGGCAGTTATTTCTACTTTAATGCTAGGAAGCCAGCTTCTAGAGCTATATATTATAGAGTGCGGAAAGCTTATGTTTCCTGGTGTGAATCCAAGGGTTGGCACCTTCGGAGATATATTATAGGCAGAATTCTTGCCTTTCTACAAGTAGGCGTAGAGATGAAGTTGGCCCTGAGTACTATTAAGGGCCAAGTCTCGGTCGTATCAATTTTATTTCAAAGACCACTTGCTACGCATTCTTTAGTCCGGGGTTTCATGCGAGGAGTGATGCGGATTAATCCGCCAGTTAAATCGCCCTTGGGACTTGAATTTAGTTTTGTCAGTGTTACAAAAACCGCCATTCGAACCATTACAGCATATTCCTTTAGTCCTTCTGACTAGGAAGCTGATATTTTTGGTTGCTATATCCTCAGCAAGGAGGGTTTCAGAATTGGCTGCTCTTTCCTGTAAAGAGCCATATTTGATTATTCATGAGGACAGAGTGGTGTTACGCCCTCGTCCAGGCTTTTTGCCAAAAGTGGTTTCAGGCTTTCATCTGAATGAAGATATTGTCCTGCCATCGTTTTTTACAAAACCATGTTCCAAGGAAGAAAAGTCACTACATTGTCTTGATGTGGTGAGAGCAGTGAAGATCTATTTAAAGTGAACTGCTCAGATTCCTAAGACTGACGTCTTATTTATTCTGCCAGAGGGTCCTAAAAAAGGACAGGCAGCGTCAAAATCCACTGTGGCTAAGTGGATTCGGCAAATTATAATTCGAACTTATGATTTTAAAGGGAAAGATTCCCCCTTTTCAAGTTAAAGCGGGGATTCACCCACACGGCCAAAAAAAAAATATTGAAAGCCAGCAGCTACAAATTCTGCAGCTGCTGACTTTTAATACATTGCCACTTACCTGTTCCAGGGTCCAGCGATGTCGGCAGGGGACGCCGAGAACCCGCTCGGTTCTCGGCAGCTGCCGCCGCCATCCTAGGTGAGGGAATCAGGAAGTGAAGCATTGCGGCTTCACTTCCCGGTTCCCTACTGCGCATGCGCGAGTCGTGCTGCGCGTCCCTAGTGGTCCCCGTTCTCTCCTGGGAGCTGTGTGTTCCCAGCAGACAGCGCGGTCGGGACAGGAAGAAGCATAGACTCCCATGGGAGTCTATGCCGGAAGTAGGTGCAAATACCTGTCTTTGACAGGTATCTGCACCCCCCCCTCCCCCCTGAAAGGTGCCAAATGTGACACCGGAGGGGGGGGAGGGTTCTGAAAAGCGGAAGTTCCATTTTTGTGTGGAACTCCGCTTTAAGACGCACTCTACCAGAGCGGTTGGTGCTTCTTGGGCAGTGCGTCACCAGGCCTCCATGTCTCAGATCTGCAAGGCCGCGACTTGGTCTTCAGTGCATACATTTACAAAATGTTATCAAGTAGATGTAAGATGGAATGAGGATATCGCCTTCGGGCGCAGTGTGCTGCAAGCAGCAGTATAATTCCTCAAGGTCTGGGGGTGCCCTATGGGTTGTGTCTCCCTCCCCTCAAGTAGCATTGCTATGGGACATCCCACCAAGTAATTACTTGAGGCCCTGTGTCCTATGATGTACGATAAAGAAAATAGGATTTTTAAAACGGCTTACCTGTAAAATCCTTTTCTTGGAGTACATCATAGGACACAGAGCTCCCGCCACTCTGTTTTATGGGGTGAGAGTATATTGCTTATATTGCTTGGCTACAAAAACTGAGGACTCCTGGAAGGAGGAGGGGTTATATAGGGGAGTCAACTTCCTGTATTGGTTATACCAGTGTCAACACCTGGAGGTAGGCCCATAACCCACCAAGTAATTACTTGAGGCTCTGTGTCCTATGATGTACTCTAAGAAAAGGATTTTACAGGTAAGCTGTTTTAAAAATCCTATTTTTTCCCTTCTCTTTGGACTCTACCATTGGACATTATTCACGTAATTTTTATCTGCACATTTGTCGATATGACACTTAGTATATTTTTCATTTAAAGGTTTATTACATTTGTATACTTATGTGTATCTATACTATACACTGTTCACATTGTTTTGAGTTCACTCTCAGATCATGTGTGTGCACCTTCTTATATATATTTTATATATTATTATAAATATTATATTATATAGAGATATATATATATATATATAGAGATATATATATATATATATATATATATATATATATATATATATATATATATAGAGAGAGAGAGAGAGAGAGAGAGAGAGAGAGAGAGAGAGAGAGAGAGGAGAGAGAGAGAGAGAGAGAGATATATAGAGAGAGAGAGAGATATATAGAGAGAGAGATATATAGAGAGAGAGAGAGATATATAGAGATATATATATATATATATAGAGAGATATATAGAGAGATATATAGAGATATAGATAGATAGATGTACACTGTTTCATATTGTTTTCAGTTCACTTTGAGATCAACTTTTAGTGCTGCACTTATCTGTCACATAATTTCTAAATTTTTGCAATCGATCTATTGCTGTACTAGCTGCTTTCTTAACATCGTTTTGTAGACAGCGCGGTATATCTGTTTTTAATTTTTCACATCGTTTACATTCCGTACAGCTCCGTATACGTTCTAGGTCGCATATAAGGATATATTAACCACTTCACCCCCTTCCTGCCCAGGCCAATTTTGAGTTTTCAGCGTTGTCGCATTTTGAATGACAATTTGCGCGTTCATGCAACACTGCGCCCAATTGAAATTTTTATCTCTCCCCCCCCCCCCCACATATAGAGATTTCTTTTGGTGGTATTTGATCACCCCCTACGGTTTTAATTTTGTGCGCTATAAACAAAAGAAGAGTGACAAGTTTGAAAAAAAAAACACAATATTTTTATACTTTTTGCTATAATAAATATCCCAATTTTTTTTTTTTTAATTAAAATTTTTCCTCAGTTTAGGCTGATATGTATTCTTTTACATTTTTTTTGGTAAAAAAAAAAATCGCAATAAGCGTATATTGATTGGTTTGCGCAAAAGTTAGCGCATCTACAAAATAGGGGATAGTTTTATGGAATTTTTTTTTTTAATTTTTTACTTTTTTTTTTTTTTTTTTTTTACTAGTAATGGTGGCGATCTGCAATTTTTATCGTGACTGCACCATTGCGGTGGACACATCAGACACTTTTAACACTATTTTGGGACCATTGACATTTATACAGCGATCAGTGCTATAAAAATGCACTAATTACTGTATAAATATCACAGGCAGGGAAGGGATTAACACTAGGGGGCGATCAAGGGGGTTAAATGTGTTTCCTTGGGAGTGATTCTAACTGGGGGGGGGACTCGCAAGGGACTGATCGGTGTTCCTCTGTACTGGGAACACACGATCGGTCTCCTCTCCCCTGACAGGACGTGGATCTGTGTGTCTACACACACAGATCCACGGTTCTGCTCTGTTAACGGGCAATCGCTGGTGCCCAGCGGACATCGTGGCCGCCGGGCACGCGCACCGGCTCCAGAGTGACACGGCGGGAGCGCGCGCCCACGCCCCCTAGACGGCCGCGAAGCCCAGGACGTCATATGACGCCCGCCCAGGATGGGAGATCCCATCTGTGGACGTCATATTATTATGGGGGCGAGTAGGGAAGTGGTTAAGGGCCACCCGCCGAGAGGCCGCATATGTGTACCACCAGCGTGAAGGGGTTAATGAATACAGGGTTGAGGGTTGTAAGCGTCGGAGAACTCCCCCTGGATCTTTATATATTGTAGTGAGTGTTCACCGGGTTACACCGAGGTGGCTACTGCTTGTTTCTGGACTTGTTAGTGTCTCATACATCTGCTTCTTTCTCTGTTTTGACAGGAGAATGAGATTAACGTGATTGGCGTTGGCACCCACTTAGTGACCTGTACCCTTCAGCCCTCCTTGGGCTGCGTCTACAAGGTAAGAATCCAACATGGCCTTGCCACGTTGCTGTGAATTCAAGTTTCCACTCATCCCGACCGTTCACTGGATCAATGTGTGTGTCGCTCCTTCTGCAGCTGGTGCAGGTGAACGATCAGCCCCGAATGAAGCTTAGCGAGGACCAGGAGAAGACGACGATTCCAGGGAGTAAAGCCATCTACAGGCTGTATGACGGCTCCGGTGAGTGCAATCCGGATACATCGATTGATTTCAGAGACTATAGTGGAAATGTCGCTGTACTCTGTTAGGAATGAACAATTTACAAGTTCTGAATTACTGCCTGCCCGGCTGATCTGCATGGAGGTCATATTAAATAAAAGCACATTTAGTAAGTGCAATGTTCTGTACCGCCATGGATTTATTGAATAAAAGTTTACAAAAGGAGCACTGACCACATAAAAAAAGCGCATACTGCCCGGGTCATACCCAGGAGACCTGTTGGGCCACTTCTGCATTTATTGCTTTTCAGTTCATAAATAAATTCTTTAAACCCTTCCCAATGACAGTACACATATATGCAGCCCACTGGACTGGACTTTGTTCTGTGGGGCCGCATATATGTGTGTCTCCTGAGGTCTCACCGGGAGTCCTGGGTCCCGTATTAACATTTGGGGTCTCACCGGGAGTCCTGGGTCCCATACCAACATTTGGGGTCTCACCGGGAGTCCTGGGTCCCATACCAACATTTGGGGTCTCACCGGGAGTCCTGGGTCCCATACCAACATTTGGGGTCTCACCGGGAGTCCTGGGTCCCATACCAACATTTGGGGTCTCACCGGGGGTCCTAGGTCCCGTATTAACATTTGGGTTCTCAGCGGGAGTCCTAGGTCCAGTACTAACATTTGAAACCTGAAAGTTCCAGGTCACCTAAGCTCTTTCTTTCTCTCTCTCTCTCTCTCTCTCTCTCTCTCTCTCTCTCTCTCTCTCTCTCTCTCTCTCTCTCTCTCTCTCTCTCTCTCTCTCTCTCTCTCTCTCTCTCTCTCTCCTCTCTCTCTCTCTCTCTCTCTCTCTCTTTCTCTTTCTCTTTCTCTTTCTCTTTCTCTTTTTCTCATTTACGCAAATATGTGGCCTCTCGGCGCCGAAGACCAGAGGCCGCATATTTGCTGGCGCCAAGGGGTCAGTATATTTGGGACTGAAGCTAAGCCGCTTAGTATAACATAACACCGGTATTTATCTGTTTCCATATCTCTGCCTTGTCCTCCATACTAGGCCAGCCGTTATTGGACCTTATGGCTTTGGAGGAGGAGCCTCCCCCTGAGATCGGGAAGGAAGTGAAAATCTATGAATTGGGGAAAAACACGGAAACGCAGACCGTCACCCCTCTGAGGGCCGAACTGCTTCACCGCGTCTACTTTAAGAACGGACAGGTGAGGGGGCAGAGAGGTTGAATGTGTTTAAAGTTGCATTGCTGTGTATAGAAGCTGCTTCATCAGCCAATCAGAGCTCAGTTTTCTTTTTTTTTTTTTTTTTTTTTTTTTGTTTTTTTGTTTTTTGTTTTATAAACGTACCGTATTTTTCGCTCCACCTGATCATAAGACGCACCTAGGTTTTAGAAGGGGGGAAACAAGAAAACCAGTTACCAGTGCCCATGAAATGCAGCCTGACCATTGCCATAAATGCAGCCTGACCATTGCCATTATTGCAGCCTCACCATTGCCATTATTGCAGCCTCACCATTGCCATTATTGCAGCCTCACCATTGCCATTATTGCAGCCTCACCATTGCCATTATTGCAGCCTCACCATTGCCATTATTGCAGCCTCACCATTGCCATTATTGCAGCCTCACCATTGCCATTAATGGAGCCTCACCATTGCCATTAATGGAGCCTCACCATTGCCATTGCTTGGGCTGCTGTCTTCTGTCTCAGCAAGTGTCATGCTCAGCTGGGAGAACGCCCGGCGCTCGCGGGGGCTTGGGATGTCTGTCCTCCTCCGCACTCCTGCCTCTCTTCCGGTACTAGCATGGGGGGGCAGTGCTGGCAGCGGTTGAGGGCGGTGCCTGGTGTATATTCGCACCATAAGACGCAGAGACATTTTCCCCCATATTTGTGGGGGGGGGGGGAGTGCGTCTTATGGTCTGAAAAGTACGGTAATTCTACTTCTAGTTCTTCTTGTTTTCTTCCCGCTCTTAAGGCTACTTACACACTGAAGCATTGTGGGCGCTGGCGGTAAAGTGGTGCTGTATTTAGCGGCGCTATTCGGCCACTAGTGGGGCAGTTTTAACATTTAACATTGGATTGCATCGAGCAGCTCTTTCAGGGTGCGCTTTGCAGGTGCTATTTTTAGCACTTTAGCGCCTGCAAAGCGCCTCAGTGTGAAAGGGGCCCAATAGCGTAACATTACTCTGCACAGGCCCTGCCCTTAGACTGCTTTCACACTGATCAGTTTTTCTTCCATATTTTTTTTTTTTTGCATTGTAAAAATCAGAAGACAAACACCTGACCATTAAATTCTATTGAACATTTCACAC
Source organism: Aquarana catesbeiana (assembly GCA_037953035.1). Taxonomy (NCBI): domain Eukaryota; kingdom Metazoa; phylum Chordata; class Amphibia; order Anura; family Ranidae; genus Aquarana; species Aquarana catesbeiana. The sequence goes on from JBBHAA010002597.1 coordinate 12,537, forward strand.
TGGTTAGTTGCGGGTCCATTGCAAATTTTTTTTAAAGTCCTGCAAGCTGCATTTCTGGTGCGGCAAAAAAAAAAAAAAACGCACCTCCCATTGAAATTAATGAAAAAAAATGTCTTTTGACTTTTTTTATTTTCTTTCTTTCTTTCCTTCCATCTGTCTTTCTTTTTTTTTTTTTCTTTCTTCTTTCTTTCTTTCTTTCTTTCTTTCTTTCTTTCTTTCTTTCTTTCTTTCTTTCTTTCTTTCTTTCTTTCTTTCTTTCTTTTTCCATTTTTTTTTTTTTTTTTTTTTTTTTTACACAGGTGCAAAACGCGGCTAAAACACACATGCATTTTTTCGACGTTTGTGCAACAGAGCAGTGTGAAAGTAGCTCTACTGTTTAAGAAAAACTGACAGTTTTTTCCTATGGTGGCTGTTTAATCACTTAAGGACCGAGCCTCTTTTTTGAGATTTGGTGTTTACAAGTTAACAGTTTTTTTTTTTTTTTTTTTATAGAAAATTACTTAGAACCCCCAAACGTTATATCATTTCTTTTTTTTCTAACACCCCAGAGAATAAAATGGCGGTCGTTGCAATACTTTCTGTCACACCAGAAAGCTTTTATTTTATTTTTTTTTTGCTTTTAAGTGTAAATGTGAGATCTAAGGTCTTTTTGACCCCATATCTCACATTGAGAGGTTACTGTCATGCTTTTTTTACTATCACAAGGGATGTTTACATCCCTTGTAATAGGAAAAAAGGGTCCCAACAATTTTTTTTTTTTTTTTAAAAGACAGTATAAAAAGAAAATTAAGAGGAGGGGGGGGGGGGGGGGGGTTTAAAGCGCCCCGTTCCGTCGAGCTCGCACTCAGTCGCACCTGCATATGAAAACGGTGTTCAAACCAAGTAACTAAATAATTTTCTAGCAAAAAAAAAAAAAAATTATTTGACACATGTAGCATACAACCAGCCCGAAAGGGACAAGTATGTCTCTGTTTTCAGGATAAAATCCGCCTATGGACCATTGTGGCTCAGATACGTGTAAATATATGTGATCCACGCGGTTATTTTATATGTTTACAGCTATGTCTTGGTTGTCCAATATTTTGGAGTGACCACGTCGTCTCTTTAACATATGTTTAAACACAATTTTATGGTGCTTAGAGGGTATTTTTTTTTATCTTTATATTTTTTTGCTTTAATAAAGTTTTATATGACATATGAATACCATGGTTTGGTCCTCCATTCAACTACTTGCCCCTTCCCCGTTTCTTTTCCCTATGTATTTTCTTTTGAACTGTTCCTTAACCACTTCAGCCCCGGAAGATTTTACCCCCCCCCCCCTCTTCCTGACCAGAGTACTTTTTGCGGTTCGGCACTGTGCCTCTTTAACTGACAATTGCGCGGTCGTGCGACATTGCAAATGAAATCATATAGTGCAGCGCTAAATAACGCAATCAATCATTAGAAATGTCCATAGATTGAAAAGACCAATAAATAACAACGGTAATGCAGGGTGCTTCATGCAAATCCAAAGCGATCTTCAAACTGTGCTCCCCCTTTTGCCAGTCAAACCGCTCACCTTGTTGAAGGGACCCCTGAACTAACAGGAAGGTCATATACGCTTTCACCACTTGTATGTGGTCAGGGTGGTAACTTGACTGGAAAGCTGGAACTCTCTTAAATAGGGCTCAACAATTTTCTTCCAAGTTTGCATGGAATAAACAAAGAAAATACATAGTGCTCTCTGTATAGCTTAAAAAGTGATTTCTTTTATTAAAAAGACAGGTACTCACATATATAGCACTATGCCCAGTGCTAGGCATGAAGGAGCATGTTAATTACAGATGACAATGATAAGGCGGCTGCAGCGACGTCTAAACCGGGATAAAACCAATCCGCACGCGTATCGTCCTGTAGGACTTCCTCAGCGGTCTTAGGGTCCCCCAGGTCTAGTCAGTAATTTATATAAACCCCCTCATTCGGTCATCTGTTGTTAATTAAGTCCCGAGTGGTGGCCGTCATTCGTGCGACGTTGTACCCAAACAAAATTGACGTTCCCCCCCCCCCACAAATAGAGCTTTCTTTTGGTGGTATTTGATCGCCTCTGCGGTTTTTGTTTTTTTGCGCTATAAACAAAAAAAAGAGCGACAATTTTTTTTTGGGGGGGGGGGGGGAGCAATGTTTTTTTAAATTTTTGCTATAATAAATATCCCCCAAAAAAATATTAAAAAAAAACAAATTTTTTCCTCAGTTTAGGCCGATACGTATTCTTCTACATATTTTTGGTTAAAAAAAATCGCAATAAGCGTATATTGATTGGTTTACGCAAAAGTTATAGCGTCTACAAGATAGGGGATAGATTTATGTCATTTTTTATTATTCCTTTTTTTTTTATTAGTAATGGCAGTGATATGCTTTTTATTTTTTTTTTATCGTGACTGCGACATTACGGCGGACACATCGGACACTTTTGACACTATTTTGGGACCTTTGTCATTTATAAAGCAATCAGTGCTATAAAAATGTTTACTGTGTAAATGACACTGGCAGGGAAGGGGTTAAACACTAGGGGGCAATGAAGGGGTTAAGTTTGTCCTAGGGAGTGATTCTAACTGTGGGGGGGGCTTCCACACATGACAGCGATCACTGCTCTCGATCGATGACCGGGACACGACACAAGGCAGAACGAGGAAATGCCTTGTTTACATAGATATCTCCCCGTTCCACCGCTACGCACCGCAATCGCGGGCCACCGGAGAACATCGAGTTCCTGGGCCACGCTCCCGCGGCGGGCACACATGCGCCCAAAAGGCGGCAAATTTAAAGGGACGTACCTGTACACCCATTTGCCTGCCTGTGCCATTCCGCTGATGTACATCTGTGTGCGGCGGTCGGCAAGCGGTTAAGTAGTTTAAATAAGAACTTTTTTTTTTTTTTTTGGGCATATTTTCAATATCAATGCCAAAACTTCACAATTTCTTTCAGGGAAATTTAACTCTTGCTTCTGTGTTTGGCCAATGTCACATACAATATTTTCAGTTGGCAGATCTAAGTCAATGTTTCCTTTGATGCAATTGGAGGTGTCATTGCCCTGATCCTATAGGAAGAAGGGTTGCTGATCAGCGTGATGTAGTAGAGGGTGGACACAGGCCCATAGGTATCAGATAGTGAGTTTGCACATTAGCTATTGTCCCATTTTGTGATTATATATATATATATATATATATATATATATATATATATATATATATATATATATATATATATAACATTTATTTTTTTTTTTAAGGTAAAAGAAAAAAAATCATCTTTTAATTTGTAATAGCTTGGAGGTCTCATATTATGTTGTCTCTAGTCAGCAACGTCATCTGATTGATGTTTTGTGATTTCAGTTGTCAGACGGTGAACCTCTTCCCAGCATCAAAGAAGTTCGATGTTGGGCTCAGCGATCTCTGACCAGCCTCAGTCCCCAGCACCGCAAACTGGAAAACCCCCTACCGTACAAGGTAAGACGGCCGGGCATTTTATCACATTACATTTGGACTGTTCCAGCTTGTATACACAGGCTTAAGCAGGGGCGGACTGACCATTCGGGCTCTCGGGCACTGCTCGAGGGCCCCATGCCACTAAGGGGCCCCATCAGGGTTGCCAGCCTCAATAAAACCAGGGACAGTATGTAAAAATCTGTGTTTTTTTAAAAATCCCAAGATTATAGCTGCCCCGCCTCTCCAGTTCCTTTTCAGTGTGTGTGTGTGTGTGTGTGTGTGTGTGTGTGTGTGTATACTGTGGGGCCCCATGATCTCCTATTGACCGGGGGTCCCATGATCTCCTATTGACCGGGGGCCCCATGATCTCCTATTGCCTGGGGGCCCCATGATCTTCTCCTATTGACCGGGGGCCCCATGATCTTCTCCTATTAACCGGGGGCCCCATGATCTTCTCCTATTGACCGGGGGCCCCATGATCTTCTCCTATTGACCGGGGGCCCCATGATCTTCTCCTATTGCCCGGGGGCCCATGATCTTCTCCTATTGCCCGGGGGCCCCATGATCTTCTCCTATTGCCCGGGGGCCCCATGATCTTCTCCTATTGACCGGGGGCCCCATAAATTGTCAGTCCGCCCCTGGGCTTATGCTTATACTAAAGCAGCATATAGAGCAGGCTTATTTAACCGGTTCCCGCCCGGGCCTGTGGCATAATGACGCTCGCCGATCCGAGCGGGTGTCATGTGACGTCCTCCTGGATCACGCGCAGGCTGCACCCACCGTAGGGTTGCCACCTTTTCTTCAAGTCAAACCCGAACACTTTAGTGGCCTGGGTCACCTTTTGGGTGCCCCCAAGGAGAGTAGTAAAGCATGCTGCAGTGAAAAGTGGGTGTGGCCAAATTGCTTTTGCTGCCCTTAGACAGCCGCCTGCAGCTCCCGGACGGCAACAAATTTGTGGGTGACTGTCTTGGTTACTTGGGGAGCCACAGCCTGGTCTGAATAAATGTGTCCGGATTTCAGTCCACCTGAAATCCAGACACATGATTCAAAACTCGGACTGTCCGGGTGAATCTTGGACAGGTGGCATCCCTAGTCGTATACGTACAGGAAAGATCTGGACAGCCGCACTCAGGAATGAGCAAATAAAATCTTCTTTATTCAAAACGTGGCATAAAATCAATACATGACACCGCTGGAGCAATACAGCTTAGCCGCTAACGCGTTTCACGCTCTTGCGGAGTGCTTACTCATAGCTATGAGATTTTATTTGCTCATTCCTGAGTGCGGCTGTCCAGATCTTTCCTGTACGTATACGATTGCATCAGCACCTGGAGCTCTCACCTTTTTGCACAGTGGAAGACAGGAGACTTGAGCCTGATTTGCTTGGAGCGGTGGTAACTATTTCTGTTTAATCTTATGTATCTGGACTGTGGCATCCCTAGTCCCCTGGACGCAGCCGATGACTGATCACTGTACCGGCCTGCTCCCGGTACCATGTGACTGCTGTAATCAATCACAGCAGGTCACATGACTGTTGTATACAATGGATGGCATGAAAGGAAGCCATCCATTGTTTACAACTGTGATGCTAGCTGTGATTGGTTAAGGTGATCACATGGTACAGGCTGGGCCAATCACAGTCTATCTGTACCATGTGATTTTAGCTCTGGTCAATTACAGATAATCACAACAAAACAAACTGAATGGATTTCATTCAGTAAAACGCTTGAATATAGTAAAGTAATGCACTGCTGTATGCAAACATAATGTGTAAAAAAAAAAAAGTAGTAGTACAATGTTCAAAGTGTGTTTAAAAAAAAAAAAAATATATAGATATATAATAAATAGATCTATCTATTTATATTATATTTTATTTATATATATATATATATATTATAATATAATATAATTTTTCATCCAAGTTGAGGAAAGTAGCATCCGGTCTGTTCTCAGTGCAAGCTTGTGACAAAAAATGACCATTTAAAAAAAATAAACTCGCCATGCCTCTTACTAAATACCTTGGACTGTCTACTTTCCAAAAAGGGGTCATTTGGGGGGTATTTGTACTGTCCTGACATTTTCAGGCCTCAAGAAATTAGATCAGCCGTCAATTTTCAGATATAATATATCCCATAGTTTGTGAACTCTATAACTTTTCTACAGAATAAATATTATACACTGATTTGGGTTATTTTCACCAAAGAAATGTAGCAGAATAAATTTTGACCTAAATTGATGAAGAAAGATGATATTTATTTGCAAAATTTTATAACTCAAACAACCTTCTTCTTTTTTTTTTTTTTTTCTTTTTTTCTTTTTTTCCAAAATTTTCGGTCTTTTTTTCATTTGTTTAGCAAAGCATAAAAAAACCCCCAGTGGTGATTAAATACCGCCAAAAAAAGCTCTAGTGGTGTGAAAAAAAAAATTATAAAAATTTCATAAGTACAGTGTCACATGACCGCACAATTGTCATTCAAACTGTGAGAGCGCTGAAAGCTGAAAATTGGCCTGGGCAGGAAGGGGGTGAAAGTGCCCGGTAATAAAGGGGTTAAAAACTCCTCCAAAGCCTGGTATACAAATTGCTTTTTTAGATGAAACTGTGTACAAGGTCTTAATAGCGCTATTGAGCTACTAAAGATCACATGTGTAGCTTTGGCTTATGTGATACATGAATTGAAATCCGTAAGTAAAAGACTAACACTTTTTTTTTTTTCTCCTGTATCATAAATTGCATATATATATATATATATATATATATACACACACACACACACACAAACAGTTGTGCTCATAAGTTTACATACCCTGGCAGAATTTATGATTTCTTGGCCATTTTTCAGAGAATATGAATAATAACACAAAAACATTTCTCTCACTCATGGTTAGTGTTTGTCTGAAGCCATTTATTATCAATCAACTGTGTTTACTCTTTTTTAAATCATAATGACAACAGAAACTTCCCAAATGACCCTGATCAAAAGTTTACATCCCCTGGTGATTTTGGCCTGATAACATGCATACACGTTGACACAAAGGAGTTTGAATGGCTATTAAAGGTAACCATCCTCACCTGTGATGTGTTTGCTTGTAATTAGTGTGTGTGTATAAAAGGTCAATGAGTTTCTGGACTCCTGACAGACCCTTGCATCTTTCATCCAGTGATGCACTGACGTTTCTGGATTCTGAGTCATGGGCAAAGCAAAAGAATTGTCAAAGGATCTGCGGGAAAAGGTAGTTGAACTGTATAAAAAAGGAAACGGATATAAAAAGATATCCAAGGAATTGAGAATGCCAATCAGCAGTGTTCAAACTCTGATCAAGAAGTGGAAAATGAGGGGGTTCTGTTGAAACCAAACCACGGTCAGGTAGACCAACTAAAATTTTAGCCACAACTGCCAGGAAAATTGTTCGGGATGCAAAGAAAAACCCACAAATGTCTTCAGGTGAAATACAGGACTCTCTGAAAACATGTGGTGTGGCTGTTTCAAGATGCACAATAAGGAGGCACTTGAAGAAAGATGGGCTGCATGGTCAAGTCATCAGAAGAAAGCCATTACTACACAAATGCCACAAAGTATCCCACTTATAATACGCCACACAGCACAGAGACAAGACTCAAACCTTCTGGCACAAAGTCATTTGGAGTGATGAGACCAAAATTGAGCTTTTTGGCCAAAACCATAAACACTACATTTGGAGAGGAGTCAACAAGGCCTATGATGAAAGGTCCACCATCCCTACTGTGAAACACGGAGGTGGATCGCTGATGTTTTGGGGATGTGTGAGCTACAAAGGCACAGGAAATTTGGTCAAAATTGATGGCAAGATGAATGCAGTATGTTATCAAAAATTACTGGAGGAACATTTGCATTTATCAGCCAGGACGCTGCGCATGGGACGTACTTGGACATTCCAATATGACAATATGATCCAAAACACAAGGCAAAGTCGACCTGTCATTGGCTACAGCAGAATAAAGTGAAGGTTCTGGAGTGGCCATCTCAGTCTCCTGACCTCAATATCATTGAGCCCCTCTGGGGAGATCTCAGAACGTGCCGTTCATGCAAGACAGCCCAAGAATTTACAGGAACTGGAGGCTTTTTGCCAAGAGGAATGGGCAGCTTTACCATCTGAGAAGATAAAGAGCCTCATCCACAAACACCACAAAAGACTTCAAGCCGTCATTGATGTTAAAGAGGGCAATACACGGTATTAAGAACTGGGGTATGTAAACTTTTGATCTGGGTCATTTGGGTAGTTTCTGTTGTGATTATGATATAAAAAGAGTAAACACAGTTGATTGATAATAAATGGCTTCAGCCAAACACTAACCATGAGTGTGAGAAAAGTTTTTTGTGTTTATCATTCATATTCTCTGAAAAATGGCCAAGAATTCGTAAATTCTGCCAGGGTATGCAAACTTATGAGTACAACTGCATACTGCAGCCACTTTCTTTTCAAGATGCAATTTCATCACAGGGGATCGAAGGGCACCTTATATTTTATTCCATGCAAAGTTCTATAAAACATCGAGCATTTTGTTTCCTAAGTGTACAGAAATCTCCTCACTCTTCACGTATAGAAATCAGTAGATACGCCCTTCGCTTCTGAGCCGGGTGTTTTATAGTATTGAAGGTTTTATGACTGACAACAATCTTAAAAGCCCAACTGCAGACAAATCATCTAGTTTTTGAATAGAGCAGGGAAGGGGTTAGAGCCTGCCAGGGTATTTACTGCCGTCTATATCCCCCCCTAGTGGGAGGATTTACCCTCCATAGACGTCAGAACAGGTGAGAAGGAACATCTTAGCCCTTAGGACCTACCCCATACATCCTCCAGGTGTAAGTGTTTTTTTCCAATATTGTGGCTGCAGCCTTGATCCTGGTATCAATTTGAAACCAGTGATGGGCTTTCCTGTAAAAGGAGTCAATGGTAAAAGGAGGAAAGAACGATACTGTTTGTGAGATAAACACTGCACGCCCCTAGTAGGTATAAATTGGAAAGGTTTCCCATGGGGTTTTGTGTTGCAGCAATAAATAAGCAAAAATTTTGAAAAAGTATACATTTTATTGAAAATTTTTTTTCATAAAAGCCATTTGTTTTGTCAAAACATGAGCTCCTGTGGATAGGCCTATTACATATACATCATAATGATAGTACAGCCATTGGTGTACAAGAAAGACATAGCATACATAGCCATTGGTATACAAGAAAGACATAGCATATAAGTATGTAATCATACTGTAGAACTGACGCGTTTCGACCTTAACATTAGAGGTCTTCTTCGGGGGGAGAGAGCAAAAAAAAACTCTAGAGGAAGATACGATATAAGAGTAAAATAGTTCATAGACCAACAAAGTCAACAGGCAATATATATTGATATTGACACATATGTGGGTGTATATTTACCAATAACGGCTGAAGAAAGGGGCCTCCGGATTGTTTTGCCTGAGAGCTGCCAGAGGATCTGAGCAATGCAATGGTAACGGGTATTGTGGGGCTTTTAGAACAGCAGTGAAGGTTATTTCTTAAAGCGGTTGCAAACCACTAGACTTTTTTTTTTTTTTTAACCGGCATAAAGGCATAATGTGCTGGCACGACGCGCCCATCTTGCTTCTGGTTTCGCAGGCCGGAGCCGCGATAAAGTCACTCCCACGCATGTGCACGGGAGCCACCGGTCACAGCACGGGGCTCTGAAGAAACGGCACACGTGGCCGTTCCTTCAGAGCGCATGCGCCGGTGATGTCACTGGCTGCATGTACAGTAAATATCTCCCAAACAGTGCACCCTTAGGAGATTTTTACATTATCGATAGGAGAGCCTTATTATAGGCTTACCTATATGTAAAAGTAATGCATGGAAGTTAACTTCCACTTTAATGGCTAAATAGCTCTATATGGGAGGGTCACCAACCCAGAAAAACAACAAAAGTAGGAAAAAAGTGAAATGAGCGTGTTCTAGGGAGGCCTGCCGGTATTTAAATTGCACTTCAAGTCAGTCAGATGTATATAAAAGATTTACATATAGAATTTTTTATTATAAAGTTTAAAAACAAAGGTAGATAAAATCATTTATTTAGTACAAAAGAGGATTTTGTGGTCTTTATACATCAGGCCGACACGTTTCGCTGGTTACTGCTGCTTCTTCAAGACATTATATTCGCACATGACGGATATCCAACAGGAAACATCTTAAATCTAAAATTGAAAAGTATACCAAGGAATATGATGCAAAGGTTTACATTTATAATTTGCACCTGAAAGATTGAAACAAAAACAAAAAAAAAAGAGGCTATCCCCATTTTTGATTCTTTATTATTTTAGGCATATAGGATCATGTGGATTGGCCTACTTCCCTCCCAGTGTAGTTCCTTCTATACCTCCCCGCAGCCTGGGAAGATACAAAAACATATGTATGCAGAAATAGTTAGACGTGTATTGGACGTTTTAAGTGTTTTTGTGGGGGTTGTGTGTGTGTGTGTGTGTGTGTGTGTGTGTGTGTGTGTGTGTGTGTGTGTGTGTGTGTGTTTTGTTTTTGTTTTTGTTTTTTTCTTTTCTCCCAAACTGGAGGCAGAGGAGAGATGTGGGCTCTAACAGGTTTGGACCCCAGATCTTTCCATAAAGAGTACCTGTCACTGCCTATCTCTATAACCGGGGATATATTGAGTGCGCAATTTTAAAGCATGACATGGTTGGTATCCGTTTACTCAGCGTAATATCATTGTTTATATTTTACCAAACAATTGGCTATTATAATGTGTTTTTGTGCTTTAAAATTCATTAAAGTGTATTGTACTGTGTGACATAAAACAATTGCAACACCCACCATTTTATTCTCTAGGGCCTCTGCTTTAAAAAAAAAAAATATATATATATATATATATATATATACACACACACACACACACACACACACACACACACACACACACACACACACACACACACACACACACACACACACACACAATGTTTGGGGGGTCTAAGTAACTTTCTAGCAAAAATACTGTAGAACACAGTACCCAGTCGTTTTTTGTAAAATCTAAAAGATGTTAGGCCGAGTAAATAGACACCCAACATGTCGCGCTTTAAAATTGCGCACGCCTGTGGAACGGCGACAAACTACAAACATTACATTATCCATGGGCGATGTTTTAAAAACCTTTTACCGCTTACCACTTTAGATTTACACAGGAGGTCTGGTGCTAAAATGATTGCTCTTAAATCTCATGTTGGCAGCGATGCCTACGTATCGACATGTGCGTTCGCCTTTGCAAGTGAGCACAGGGGGCGGGGCACTTAAAAAAATTCAAATACATTTATTTGTTTTTTTTTTAATTTCTACACTATTTTTTTTTTGTACCACTTTTATTGCAATCACAAGGAATATAACCATCCCTTGTAATAGCAAAAAAAAAAAAAAAAGCATGACATGTCCTCCTTTACTGACCCCAGATCTCTTCTCTGCACTTGAAAGCATCTGATCACACCAAGAGCTGCCCAAACCGCAAGTGACAAAATACTCAACTTCCTGTCTCTTGGACCAGGGGGTCTCCAAACTGCGGCCCGTGGGCTGGATGTGGTCCTCTGCTTGCCTTTTATCTGGCACTTTTCCTCTCACGGACACCAACAAAGGGGTACTGTTCCTCCCACGGACGCCAACAAAGGGGTACTGTTCCTCCCACGGACGCCAACAAAGGGGTACTGTTCTTCCCACGGACACCAACAAAGGGGTACTGTTCTTCCCACGGACACCAACAAAGGGGTACTGTTCTTCCCACGGACACCAACAAAGGGGTACTGTTCTTCCCACGGACACCAACAAAGGGGTACTGTTCTTCCCACGGACACCAACAAAGGGGTACTGTTCTTCCCACGGACACCAACAAAGGGGTACTGTTCTTCCCACGGACACAAGAGATGGGGCACTGTTCTACACTAATGATGTAAATTTTTTTTTTTTTTTTTACTCCCATTGACCACCAAGTCTTTGTCATTGTTTACTCCCACCAATGCCTGGGCATTTTCTACGCCGTCAGGCCACAATCTGTCCCCCCCCCCCCCAGTCTAAAAGACCATAAACTGGCCCTTTGTTTCGAAAGTTTGGAGACCCCTGTCTTAGACCATAGAGATGTGATCGGGGAAGCTCTATTAATTGGCTGGTGTAAACTTTAGTCCAGGGCTCCCAGGTGGGACGGGAGAGGCGGCAGAGGACAACCCCCTCCTTCTGCCTGTAAACGTCATCCAGCGGCTAGTTGGCCACTAGGATCGCTTTTACATTGTAGAGCCGGGATCTGCAATTAGCGGTCCTCCAGCTGTTGCAGAACTACAAGTCCCATGTGGCATAGCAAGACTCTGACAGCCACAAGCATGACGCCCAGAGGCGTGATGGGACCTGTAGTTTTGCAACAGCTGGAGGTCCGCTAATTGCATATCCCTGTTGATATATATATATATATATATATATATATATATATATATATATATATATATAGTAGCTATGGCCCCTGTATAACCACACAAAATGCTGACATATCAGTACGTTGTTTGGTGGCAAGTGGTTGCTGACTTCTCTATGTATATAGACCTCTGACCTGCGTTCGTGGTCCCGAAATCGGGTATTCAGGTCAGGGAAGCCAGATCGCCATACTTGTCCCGGGTGTCAGAGACTGAAAATGATTGAAGCCAGGCCACCAGCATTTTCAGATGACCGCCTGTATGATTTCTTAGTGCTTTTCTTTTGTCATTCCTTTTGCAGGTCGCCGTGACGGAGAAGCTGCACAGTCTCCTGTCCGCACTCCGCAGAAGCAGCGGCGAGTCCAGAGCCGGCCTAATGCAATACTCCACCGGAAATTGATGATTTTGTAGCATCCTGAAATATTTTTCTACACTGTGAAAATTTTGATAAAACTGCCATAAGAATTACCCCATATAACACAGAAGTAATATATAAAATAATATATAAAATTTAGAGATGAAAAAATATATATATATATAAATTAAAGCTGAACTCTCAGTAAGTAGTTGAAATACTTTTGTGTTTTATTTTGTAATTAGCCACTTGACCTCCAGAAAGTTTTACCCCCCAATCCCCCCCCCCCCTTCACGACCAGGCCATTTTTTGCTATTCAGCACTATGCTACTTTAATTGAACAATTACGCGGTCATGCGACGCTGTACCCAAATTAAATTTACCGTATTTGCGTATAACACGCACCTTCATTTTAGGAGGGAAGTTTCAGGGAAAAAAAAAAAACAAAATAAGGGCCTGAGCCCATCTGCTCACCTCAGATTACTGCAGCCTCGGAGGGGACAGGGAGGGCGGGACGAGCGCCGTCAGATTACATACAGCGAGAATCTCCTGTTTACTCGGCCTCTTTAATACAAAGTTCTATGATGGACAGAACACTGGTCCAATGCCAGCCCAGGAGACGGGACTTCCTATTACAGAGGCCGCCGAGTAAACAGGAGATTCTCGCTGTATGTAATCTGACGGCGCTCGTCCCGCCCCCCCCCCTCTCCCTGTCCCCTCCCAGGCAGCCCAAATTGCAGTTAGACATCAAAGAAATTCTGGACAGCCGCGCGCCAAAGATATTTGCCTTTATTCAACAAGGTGTCATCCAAAAGGTGCCCTGGACGTCGTAACTATTACGAAATGTGTAGGGCGGAGCATCGCCTCTCATCGCTGTTGTAGTTACCAGCAGGACGGGCTAGTCTGTGAGCTCACCGGCCGGTGCTTCACACGCTTAGGCACTTTATTTCACTAGGATCATGTGAGTGCAATATTGTATTTTAATATTGAATAAAGTTTTAAGGTTATATACACTATTGGAGCTTTTTTCTCTTTCATGGTGCATTCATCCATCTGCGAGTTGGAGATAATACGTTGTAGTTTTAAACATATATGTTCTGGTGGCTGTGTTTTGGATATGTTACTACACCATTAACAAGCTTAGGTTTTGGCTTATCGGATATGGTCCGGGGGATAGTTTCCTATTCAGGCTCTCCCTGATCCTCTGTAGTGGGGGGATCATGGGTCTCTGGTAAGCGGCTAATCTACATCCTTTGGCGGTGGATCAAGCATCTTCTACATTATCAAGGATTGCACAGTTTTTTTTATGGACTTTTCACATTGATTTATTTATTCATCACATGGGGGATATTGGTATTTTATGCTTTGGGACTCACTTTTATATTTTTTAATTGGCTATAGCATTAACTATTCAACTTATTTGGTGTCACAACACTTTTTTTATATTTTGTTCACAATTCATGTGATAATAATTAAACAATAAATTTCTAAATAAGTACACGTATGTATATCAGTGTTTATTTAGCGCGATTCTATCTTTTTTTTTTCCATCCAAAATACAGGTCACGGCAAAGTGGAACAAAGCTTACGCGTTTCGCACGACAAGGAGTGCTTAGTCATAAGCTACGACTAAGCACTCCTTGTAGTGCGAAACGCGTAAGCTTTGTTCCACTTTGCCGTGACCTGTATTTTGGATGGAAAAGAGATAGAATTGCACTAAATAAACACTGATATAACGTGTACTTAATACATACTGATATAACGTGATAATAATACTAATACGTGATAATTAATACTGATATAACGTGTACAACAATACATTTCTGAATAAGTATCAGATGAATTGTGAACAAAATATAAAAAGTGTCATGATCCAAAATACAGGTCACAGCAAAGTGGAACAAAGCTTACGCGTTTCACACTACAAGGAGTGCTTAGTCATAAGCTATGACTAAGCACTCCTTGTAGTACAAAACGCGTAAGCTTTGTTCCACTTTGCTGTGACCTGTATTTTGGATGACACCTTATTGAATAAATATCTTTTGAAATGCGGCTGTCCAGAATTTCTTTGATGTCTAACTGCCATAGCATTGCCAGCACCTGGACTTCTAGACTGAAGGAGATGCCTTTTATCTTGATCTGACCCACCTGGAGCGGTGACTCTCTCTCTCGCCCAAATTGCAGTATCGGCGTATAACACGTACACACTATTTGCACCCGATTTTTCAGGGTGAAAAAGTGCATGTTATACGCCAATAAATACAGTATATCTTTTTTTTTTTTTCACACAAAATAGAGCTTTTTCTTTTCGGTGGTATCTGATCACCACTGCAGGTTTTTTATTATATGGGGGTAAAAAACATATGCAATTTAAAAAAAAAAAAAAAATCCAATTATTGGTTTGTGTGAAAGTTATAGCGTCTACAAACTATGGTGTGTGTATACTGGGACATGCGCAGCTATAGACGCTATACTGGTAATGGCGGTGATCAGCGACTTATAGTGGGGCTGTGATAGACTGGCGGCACTAAGGCCTCATGCACACGAGACGCTGTTAAACGCGCGTTCAGAGGCAGTTGGACACTTTTTTTCAGCTGCTCCTGAACCCATTCAATGTTATCCTATGTGTCCATGTACACAGTCTCGTTTTTTGGCAGTTGCGTTTAACCTCATTTTTCCAGAAGCAAAAAAATGGGTCAGACGCAAACGTTTTCCACGTTTCAGACGCCAAACGCCGGTACCGCGTTTAGTGCTTTTAAAGGAACATTTTACACCCGACTTTGAGGCCCCATATCTCTGGGCCACTTGGGCCCCCAAATTTCGTGTGCAAACACAGTGGAACTAGCACTGCAACATATCCAAAGTTGGGGTTCCTAGCACCAGGTGGCCCCCGAGATACAGGGCCCCAAATTCGGGTCACAAAATGTCATTCTCTGCTGCAGAATGACATTTTGTGACCTAACTTTGGGGCCCCATATCTCGGGGCCACTTGGTGCTAGGAACCCCAAATTTGGTGTGCTAACACAGTGGAACTAACACTATAACATATCCAAATTTGAGGTTCCTAGCACCAAGTGACCCCGCGATATGGGGCCCCATAATCAGGTCGGAAAATGTCATTCTCTGCTGCAGAAGTGCTTGACATTTTCCGACCCGACTTTGAGGCCACGTGTCTTGGGCCACTTGGTGCTAGGAACCCCAAATATGTTGCAGTGCTAGTTCCACTGTGTTACACACCAAATTTGGGGTTCCTAGCACCAAGTGGCCCCGAGATAAGGGGCCCCAAAGCTGGGTCGCAAAATGTCATTCTCTGCTCTGCAGATGTTTCTAGACGCAAACGCGGCAAAATGGGCGTTTCTAAATGCTGGTTTCAGCTTTTAAAAACGTGTTCAGCAGAGTTTGCACTGGCGTCTCGTGTGCATGAGGCCTAACAGACACTGGCTGGGGAGAGTCACTGACATAGCTAGTGACACTAATACAGTAAATACACTGTAATGACACTGTCTGAGAAGGGGGATAACGGTGTGTCTAACAAGTGTGTAAGGGCTCATTGCACACACTGCAGCTCAAAAAAGCGGCTCCTACAGGCTTTTTGAGCTCTCATTTTTCTTTGCCTGGAAACTCCCATCCATGTTTAGCCAATGTGTCCATCATGCACACTATGGCTTTTTCAGGAGTTTACAGGCAAGAAAAAAAAAAAAAAAACACCCAACTCGTGTTTGAGAGGAGCTTTAACGCAGAAAAGACGCCCAAGACCATGAAAACGCTTGAAAAGACACATAAAAAAAATAGAAAAAAGATGAGGGGCAGGTTTGTAAAAAAAAAAAAAAAAAACAATTATGCTCGATAAAAACGTGCACAAGAGCCCCAAAAAAGTACAAGCTTCTTCAAGCTGACATAAAAACTCAAATTCCTGTAAAAGCAGCTTTTTTTTTCTGTTTTTGTGCCTAATGTGTGCTGCTTTTACTTTCTCGTCTGGCTGTTTTTTTTTTACCTGCTTTTCAGGGAGAAGAAACAGCCGGATCGCTACTCCCTGTGCACAGAGTTCTGTGTTTTTGTAAATGCAGAACTGTGTCTGGACACAGCCAATTAGCTGCCAAACTTGTGTTGTTTCCAATCACAGAAGGGGGGGGGGGGGGGACATGCCACCAAGCGCTGCACAGTGCATTCTAAGTCCCTAATTGGAGGAAGCCTTGCACCTGACTGCTGGCTTTGCCAATTAGGGCACAGATCACTGTCGGAGGCCCTGATTGGACAAAGTGATGATGAATTTGTTCATTCACGGCTCAGTGCTCATATTCCCACCCCACACTATAAAAGGTTCCTTCCCATAGGAAGCTTTGGGAGTGGAGATAGAACAGGGCTCAGTTTGCTAATAGTGAGTTAGTGTGTTCAGTTTTTGTGACTGTTAGTATAGTGTGGTGTTTAACACAACATTACATAAGTGACGTATACTTTTTTTTTTTGTCCCCTGCCTGCCCCCATTTTTCTAAATTGTCAGCCACAGTTTTTCTGACTGCAACACTGGTGCTCCCCTCCTCCCCCCTCCCTTTTTTAATAGTTTTTACGTTTTTTAGCTACAGTCCTCAATTTAAAAAAATGCACCAAACACCACAATTCCCAGTTTCTATTACATTTAGATAAGTCGTCGTCGTCGTCCCCCTCTCCCATGTCTGGGTGGCCAATAGGAAGAGGCAGACGTTCCCATGGCCCTGTGAGGGGGCCAGCAGCGTATGTGTCCACAGGCAAAGGTGGATGTGGTCCACCCTCAGGTAGGGCACCTTTGTTTCTATTTACTGATGTGCTACAGCATGCGGAGAAGGTGGTGGACTGGCTTACTAAACCTTCCTCGTCCTAAGTCACCCAAGCAGACACTAGTTTGCTGTCCACCGCAGCTGCCAGAGTGGCTTTTTCTGCCTCCTTGTCCACAGCTACTCCTGTCATATTCCCAGCGTCCTGCATGTAGGAGTCAGCTGAATTATTTGAACAGTCACTTGCTTCTTGAGGATGCACAGACATTACTTGATTCTGAGGTTGAGGAAGGTACAGCCATGAGCCTACAGAGAGGGGAGAACACTGATAAACAAATTGGCAGTCATGAAGGCCAAGGAACACACCAGACAGGTCAGGGATAAAGTTATGGAGAAGTATAAAGCAGGGTTAGGTTATAAAAAAAATATCCCAAGCTTTGAACATCTCACGGAGCTCTGTTCAATCCATCATCCGAAAATGGAAAGAGTATGGCACAACTGCAAACCTACCAAGACATGGCCGTCCACCTAAACTGACCGGCCGGGCAAGGAGAACATTCATCAGAGAAGAGCCAAGAGGTCCATGGTAACTCTGGAGGAGCTGCAGAGATCCACAGCTCAGGTGGGAGAATCTGTCCACAGGACAACTATTAGTCGTGTTCTCCACAAATCTGCCCTTTATGGAAGAGTGACAAGAAGAAAGACATTGGTGAAAGAAAACCATAATAAGTCCTGTTTGCAGTTTACAAGAAGTCATGTGGAGGACACAGCAAACGTGTGGAAGAAGGTGCTCTGGTCAGATGAGACTAAAAGTGGACATTTTGGCCTAAAAGCAAAACGCTATGTGTGGGGGAAAACTAACACTGCACATCACCCTGAACACACCATTCCCACCGCGAAACATGGTGGTGGCAGCATCATGTTGTGGGGATGTTATTCTTCAGCAGGGACAGGGAAGCTGGTGAGTTGATGGGAAGATGGATGGAGACAAATACTGGACAATCTTAGAAGAAAACCTGTTAGAGTCTGCAAAAGACTTGAGACTGGGGCGGAGGTTCACCTTCCAGCAGGACAACGACCCGAAACATACAGCCAGAGCTACAATTGTTTAGATCAAAGCATATTCATGTGTTAGAATGGCCCAGTCAAAGTCCAGACCTAAATCCAATTGAGAATCTGTGGCAAGACTTGAAAATTGCTTTTCACAGACGCGCTCCATCCAATCTGACAGAGCTTGAGATATTTTGCAAAGAAGAATGGGCAAAAATGTCCCTATCTAGATGTGCAAAGCTGGTAGAGACATCCCCAAAAAGACTTGCAGCTGTAATTGCAGAGAAAGGGGGTTCTACAAAGTATTGACTCCGGGGGGCGCCATACAAATGTCCCCCACACTTTTCACATATTTGTATAAAAAAAATGTTGAAAACCATTTATCATTTTCCTTCCACTTCACAATTATGTGCCACTTTGTGTTGGTCTATCACATAAAATCCCAATAAAATACATGTTTTTGGTTGCAACATGACAAAATGTAGAACATTTCAAGGGGTATGAATACTTTTTCAAGGCACTGCTGTAAGAGAATCTTGGAAAGAAAAAAAGAACAAAAAAAAAAAAAAAAACTCTCCATACCCCAATGAGGATTAACACAACAATTACCTGCAGATCAGAGAATGGAAGCTGTATAATGTGTATTATATTCCCTATAATGTTCTATAGAAGGGCCACTGCACAGGAAGAAAAAATAAATCCCCATCAGTAATAAAAACTCAGACAAGGGGAGGAGGTTTCACTGCTTTTTATTGTTGATCAGTCCAGCCTTTGGGTGATGTTAGATCTTGTTGAATGCTGCAATGTCCACGCTCTGCACCTGAAAACACAAGACAGACAGAGGTCAGAATTACTGAGGTCATCATGAAAGGACTGTACACGGGTTTGCTAAATAATGTGCCCTGGGCCACCCAAAAAAAGGGGGAAGCTTCCACCCATTTGCCTCCCCCCTCCGTTGCCACATTTTGGCACCTTTTGGGGGGGTACCTGGTTTGACGGCACCCACTTCCGGCTGACTTAGCTGCAGCGACCTCAGCAAAAAGTTTGACCCCCCTCCTCCTTCCCCCGCTGGGCCGTTCACAGAGTGCAGCACGCTTGGCGCCGGAGTAGTAGGGAACCCGGCTGTGAAGCTGCAAGACTTCACTGTCGGTTTCTCTTATCCGAGATGGTGGCCGCAGCACCCGAGAGCCAATTGAAAAAAAATTGGCTCTGGTTTAGACACCGCTGGAATCGTGGACAGGCAAGTGTCCCGGTATTTTTTTTTCTGAAGTAGCCCGGAGGTCCACTTTATAAAAAAAAAATAAAAAAAAAAAAAAAAAACCCCACTAGTGCGTATGGACCTTTAAGCCTTTAGAACCACGAGTCAGGTAGTCTACTTTGTGTATTACAGTTCCTGCCGGGACTTACATAGTCTTCAAACTTGGTGATCTCCTCCTCCAGGATATCGGTGCCCACTTTGTCATCTTCCACCACGCACTGTATCTGCAGCTTCTTGATGCCGTAGCCCACAGGAACCAGCTTGGAGGAGCCCCACAGCAGACCGTCCATCTGAACGGTGCGAACGCATTCCTCCAACTTCGCCATGTCTGTCTCGTCATCCCACTGCAAACACAACACATTGAGATCAAAACCATAACACAAGCACAGTGTGATTAGATGGAATCCAAGCTTGGTTCAGCCATTAGTTTTAAAGCAGTAGCCCCTAAATCTTTTCGGTAGATGAAGATACCGGAGAGATAGGAAACAAATGAATGAATAAAAAGATGCACTGCAACCTTCAGTGTTCATATCCCTTTACTGCTATGCCATATTTGCGAGGGTTAAAGGCCCAAGATCAATCTCGTAAAAAAAAAAAAAAAACTTTATTGCTGGTGCAGGAACACACAACTTTAAAATGGGTTTTGTCTATTAGGGCTCCGCAGCCAGTATAAAATCCACTTGCCGACCACCTAACCGGGAAAATACATCATTTGTTTGATATTAATACCGGGGGTTATGGCTGCATCTACAGGCCATAACCCTGCTATTATCTTTTCCCGCAGGTGCCGGACTTCCAGATAAAAGTTGTCCCTGCAGCGGATTCGCCACAGGATCACTTTTAGAAGCTTCCCGGGCTTACCTTACCGATTGGTGAGCGCGGGACTACATCCGACGCAGGATGAGCGATGGCAAAATGGACGCAGCTCATCTCAATGCCCTTGGAGGACCAGAGCATCATCATGGCGTCACTTCCGGTTCTCAGGCCATGTAAACATTAAATATTTTTTTTTTTCTTAAACCAAGAGATCCATTTTTTGGTTCTTTTTGCTTTTAAAAAGGGTAGGATGAGAGATCTCTGCATAAAGAGGACCGGTCATGCTGTACTGTTATCGAAAGGGATGTTTACATACTGATTTTTAATTGTAAACACATTGTCAGAAAAAGGCTTAGTCCTTAAAGCGGAAAAAGAATTAAAAATTAAAAGCCAGCAGCTACACATACTGCAGCTGCTGGCTTTTATGAGGACACTTACCTGTCCTGTAGTCCAGCGATGTCGACACCACAGCTGATGTTTCCGTCAGCTGTCGGGTGCATGCCGCCGCCATTGCGGGTAAGGGAACCCAGCAGTATAGGCTTATGGCTTCACGCCGGGAACCCTACTGAGTATGCGCGAAGCTCCGCTCCTCTCTCCTACTGGCCCAGCAACAGGGGGAGGAGGAGGGAGCCCTGCGGTGACTTCCGGGGGTCCGCGCCGCGGCCCATGACGTGGGAACAGGATACCTGTTATCCTCTCCCCCCCCCTCCCGAAAAGGTGCAAATTGTGGCACCGGGGGGGGGGGACAAATGAGCGGAAGTTCCACTTTTGGGTGGACCTCCACTTTATGGCCTCTTGCACACTGCAGCTTGAAAAATCTCAGTACAGCTTATTTTTTTTACTGAGATAAAATACAGCCCATTAATTGTAATGTGCCTATGCACACAGGCGCATAAACAAGCGCCATGTATTCTGCAGAAAAAAAATAAATAAAAATTTGAAAAATCTGCAATTTTGGTCAATAATTTACGCCTCACACATGCACACATGTGCGCTGTTCATTAAAATATTGTGAACGAGAGAATAAGTTTCTGCGCATGCGCGTGAACAAGCACGAACGCATATGCGTGAAGACGCGCACAAATACACGGTGAAAAAGTAGATGCCTAAACAGGAGTACCATGTGCAAGAGGCCCAAGTGGATAAACTCCTCTCCCTGGGGCAGTAGGCTGGAGATGAGGCCAACTCTATCCAAGCGAGAGCAGCAATCTCTCAGTAGCATCTGAACTCCTAGAGGTAGATCTCTAATCACCGAGTGTGAGCTCTGCCGACTACACAGCACCGTGATGAAGTGATGCACAGAGCTGCTCCTGACCACAATTGTCTAGCATGCTGCAGTAGGGAGCGTTTTTCTGTCCCGAAGCCTAACATTCAGCATTTAATGGGTTGCGTTTTTCTGCTCTAATACAAGGTTTAGAGTAATTATGTCTATATAGGACTAATCATGTGACTTCACAGCTATAGACTCACTGGTTTCACGTCCAGCAAGATGGAGGACTTGGCAATGAGTCCCGGCTTCTTGGATTTCTTCTCTGCATACTGCTTTAGTCTCTCTTCTCTGAGTCTCTCAGCCTCTGCATCTTCCTCCTCATCATCGCTGCCGAACAAGTCAATATCATCATCATCGTCGTCCTCCTCCTCCTCTTTCTTGAGCTCAGGAGCGGGTCTGGGAGGAAGAGTTCTGCCGGGTTGCGGGGCTGGAAACTAAGGAGGAAACATGGGGCTGGTAAGACAACAGTCCATACTAAGCCAGAAAATTATCAAGCAAGTTAGTGACAAATAGACATGTATCAGAGGCTGCCTCTTGTTTGGTAAAGTCTGGACTATTTTTTTTGTCCTTGCAACCCCTGCGCCTAAAACTGGGAGGCCAATTGCAACATATTTGCAAAATTGAGATTTATTACTGTAGACGAGACAGATTAGAACTCTAAAAAAGGGGACATCTTCAAACTGGGGCCTTTTGCTTGTCTTTATCTGGCTTATGGGGCACCATTCCTCCCACCGACACCAACGGTGGGCCACCGCTCCTCCCACAGACACCAACGGTGGGCCACCGCTCCTCCCACCGACACCAACGATGGGCCACCGCTCCTCCCACCGACAACGGGCCACCGCTCCCTCCCACCGACAACGGGCCACCATTCCTCCCACCGACAACGGGCCACCATTCCTCCCACCGACAACGGGCCACCATTCCTCCCACCGACACCAACGATGGGCCACCGCTCCTCCCACCGACACCAACGATGGGCCACCGCTCCTCCCACCGACACCAACGGTGGGCCACCGCTCCTCCCACCGACACCAAGCACCGCTCCTCCAGACACCAACGGTGGGCCACTGCTCCTCCCACCGACACCAAGCACCGCTCCTCCCACAGACACCAACGATGGGCCACCGCTCCTCCCACCAACACCAACGGTGGGCCACCGCTCCTCCCACCAACACCAACGGTGGGCCACCGCTCCTCCCACCAACACCAACGGTGGGCCACCGCTCCTCCCACTGACGGTGGGCCACCGCTCCTCCCACCAACACCAACGGTGGGCCACCACTCCGTCCCACCGACAACGGGCCACCGCTCCTCCCACCGACAACGGGCCACCGCTCCTCCCACCGACAACGGGCCACCGCTCCTCCCACCGACAACGGGCCACCGCTCCTCCCACCGACAACCGGCCACCGCTCCTCCCACCGACAACCGGCCACCGCTCCTCCCACCGCTCCTCCCACCGACAACCGGCCACCGCTCCTCCCACCGACACCAACGGTGGGGCACTATTCCTTGTAGTCATTCCTTGAAATTTAGGTCCTCCAGTCCCCTTTGTTGCCTTTCTCTGGATTCTCTCCAGTTCCAGCACATCCTTCCTGAGGACTGGTGACCAGAACTGGATGGAGTACTCCAGATGCGGCTGAACCAGACTTTTATAAAGCGGGAGGATTATAGTTTTATCTCTGCATTATATACACTTTTTAATGCTTGCTAATAAATCTGCTGTCTTTGCTTGCTGCAGCTTGGCACTGTATGCTATTGCTCAGTCTGTATTCTACTAGGACCCCCAGATCCTTCTCCATCCTGAACTCACCCAGAGGTTCTCCCCCTAGTGCAGGAATATGCAAATAGCGGACCTCCAGCTGTTGCAAAACTACAAGTCCCATCATGCCTCTGGGTGTCATGCTTGTGGCTCTGAGTCTTGCTATGCATCATGGGACTTGTAGTTCTGCAACAGCTGGAGGTCCACTAATTGCTTATCCCTGCCCTAGTGAGTAAAGCTGGCCATACACCTATAGATTATCTGCAGATTTTCTATGGTTAGATAGAAAATGTGCAACAGATCTCTCCATGTTTGCTAAACTGTGTGGATGGAGGAATCTCCCACTTTTTCCATCTAACCATAGAAAATCTGCAGATAATATATAGGTGTATGGCCAGCCTAACTTGCATTTATATATTTTTAGTCCCCAAGTGCATTACACTCATCAACAATAAACCTCATTTGCCATGTAGTTACCCACCCCATTCAATTTATTGAGGTCTTCTTTGTAAAGTTTTGATATCTTGCTGTGAAGTTATTTCCCTGCTTAGCTTTGTGAAGTCATCAAACACTGAGATTGAGCTGTTCCCATCCTCTATATCAGAATTAGCCCCAGGATAGAGCCTTAGGGTTCCCCACTTACCACTCCAGACCATTATGAGTACACATTATTTATCACCGTCCTTTGGACACGCTCTTGTAACCAGTTTATACATGAACAGACCCCTATGGTCCATGCCTACAAACCTCAGTTTGTAAATTAAGCATCTATGGGGGATTGTATCAAATGCTTTCGCAAAATCCAGATACACCACATCAACAGACGTTCCCTTACCTAGGGTGGCAGCCCACTTCCTCTTAGAATGTTAACAAATTGGTCTGGCAAGAATGACCCTTTGTAAACCCATGCGGATTACTACTGATACTGTTTTCATCAGCAAATTCTTGGATATAGTCCCCTACGTCCTCCAATAGTTTACATACTATTGATGTTAGACTGACACTGGCTTGTCGTTTCCAGGTATATATCTCTGCCCTTTTTAAAATATTGGTACCATGTGAGCTTTTTGCCAATCAGCTGGTACCAATCCTGTACATAAAGATTAGGAACAACGATCTGGCTAAAACGTGGCTGAGTTCTTTTGGAGGACTCTCGGGTGTTAGCCATCCTGGTGCTTTATTTATATTGAGCTTTTCCAGTCTCTTCTGGCCTTCGGCTTCTGTAAGCCACAAGAGTAACATCCTGCCACGGGTTACTAACAATACAACCGTGACTGTTATACCCCTCCCCATGTAAAAACAGAGACGAAAGCATTCAGTGCAGTTTCCTTCCCCTTATTTATAACCAACTCACCCTGATCATCCTTTATGGTGCCCAATGTGCTCTGACCTCGCTTTATGCTGCCTCTTGGCGCCTGGTCCTTAGCGCCAAGGGGCTGCATATTAGCGTGAATTGCTGCCTATGCACTTGTGCAGCGTTACCATTGACCAATCAAAAGTTTTCGGACCACGCGAGTCAATCACGGCGGTCACGTGATCTTATGCCGAAGCCCCGCCACCCGGGGGGTCATACACACCTCTTAAAGGGTCAGGAGGCGCC
Source organism: Aquarana catesbeiana (assembly GCA_037953035.1). Classification (NCBI taxonomy): domain Eukaryota; kingdom Metazoa; phylum Chordata; class Amphibia; order Anura; family Ranidae; genus Aquarana; species Aquarana catesbeiana. Next base: position 37,322 of record JBBHAA010002597.1, read on the forward strand.
GGCGCCAAGAGGTTAAAGCTTTTCAAAAATTTTATTGGGACTTTTTTTTACTCTCCTCTGCCATGTGACTCTAGTAGTCTTTTTTGCTGCCCTGATTGCGCCCTTATGCCGCGTACACACGGTCGGACTTTTCGTCTACAAAAGTCCGACAGCCTGTCCGACAGACTTCCGGCGGACTTTCGGCGGACTTGCAGCAGACTTTCTAACGAACGGACTTGCCTACACACGACCACACAAAAGTCCGACGGATTCGTACGTGATGACGTACACCGGACTAAAATAAGGAAGTTCATAGCCAGTAGCCAATAGCTGCCCTAGCATGGGTTTTTGTCCGTCGGACTAGCACACAGACGAGCGGATTTCGGGGTCCGTCGTAGTTACGACGTAAAGATTTGAAGCATGTTTCAAATCTAAAGTCCGTCGGATTTGAGGCTGAAAAAGTCTGCTGAAAGTCCGGAGAAGCCCACACACGATCGGATTACCAGCCAGCTTTAGTCCGTCGGCGTCCGTTGGACTTTTGTAGACGAAAAGTCCGACCGTGTGTACGCGGCATTACAGTTCTTATAGCATTCCTATTAGTGGAATGTCGGCACTGCCTTCACTTTATATTTTTTAAAGGCAGTTTTACGCTCTGGTTTAGCCACCCAGGTTTAACCTTCGCTCTTCTATATTTATTGTCCATTGGATTGCACTGTGTGATAAATTTAAAATGTTCCTAAAGCATTCCCATTTTTCCCCACAGTGTTCAATGTTTCTAGGATTTGGTACTATTTAATATTATGTAGCATAGTGTGCAGTTTAGAAAAGTTGGCTCTTTTGAAATGTAGTGTTCTTGCCCTACCCTTGTTCTCTTTTCCTAGGATTTATTCTGAATGCAATTATCCTGTGATCGCTAGTTCCCAAGTTGCCCCGTATTTCCACATCTACGATCAGATCGGTTTAAATTTGTAATTAATAGGCCTAGCAATGCATGCATTCTAGTCGGGGCATCTACCAATTGGCACATGAAGTTGTCCTGTAAGAAATTTAATAAATGGCGGGCCTTTAATGAGTGAGCTGTCCCTCTGGATAGCTGAAGTCCCTCCATGATGATGACATTGCCCTGCCTCGCCGCCATTTCTAAGAGGGATAGGAGATCCAACTCATGTTCCATATCTATACCAATCACAGACCCCACAGCCCAGGACCATCTATACCAGGGGTAGACAAACCTGGGGGCCCTCCAGCTGTTGCAGAACTACAAGTCCCATCATGCCTCTGGGAGTAATTGTACCTGCCAGCCTTGCAATGCCTCATGGGAAATGTGGTTCCACAACAGCTGGAGGGCCCCCAGGTTGCCTCCCCCTGATCTATACCAATACCAGTCCCAGCCTAGGACCATACCTTGCACACAGGCGGAGGTTTTAGTTCCACTTTTTCTGAGGTAGCATTTTTCTCCAGCACACCGATCCGACTTTCCAGCTTAGAGATAGCGAGCTGCAGATCCTTCACCACTGCAGAAGACACATGTATCAGTATAAAAAAAAAAGGAGTTTCCTCTACAAAGCAATATCATTCCTAGGAGGAGGAGGAGGAAGGGTAAGAGGAGGAGGAAGGGTAAGAGGAAGAGGAAGGGTAAGAGGAGGAGGAAGGGTAAGAGGAAGGGTAAGAGGAAGGGGGAAGGGTAAGAGGAAGGGGGAAGGGTAAGAGGAAGGGGGAAGAGGAAGAGGAAGGGGGAAGAGGAAGAGGAAGGGGGAAGAGGAAGGAGGAAGGGGAAGGAGGAAGAGGAAGAGGAAGAGGAAGAGGAAGGGGGAAGAGGAAGGGGGAAGAGGAAGGGGGAAGAGGGAAGAGGGAAGAGGAAGAGCCCTGCCACACATTATACACTATAGTACCACAAGTATTGGGACGCCTGCCTTTACACACTCATGAACTATTAAAGGCGTCTTAGTCCGTAGGGTTCAATATTGAGTTGGCCCACCCTTTGCAGCTATAACAGCTTCTGAGAAGGCCGTCCACAAAAGGTTTAGGAGTGTGTCTATGGGAATGTTTGACCATTCTTCCAGAAAAGCATTTATGAGGTCAGACACTGATGTTGGACGAGAAGGCCTGGCTTAGCAGTCTCCGCTTTATGTCATCCCAAAGGTGTTCCATCAGGTTGAGGTCAGGACAGTCAACTTTCTCCACCCAAACTCGCTCATCCATGTCTTTATGGACCTTGCTTTGTGCACTGGTCCAAATCATTTGGTGGGGGGATTATGAGATGCCATTAAAGTTCATGTTAAAGCAGACGTCCCAATACTTTCGGTAATAAAGTGCATGTCCTGCGGCGGGTCCTCAACTGAGTGAATCTGTGCATATCCATTCACTTATATCCACTTGAGTTTGACAGGAATGCAGGGATGGGTGCACGCCCCCCCCCACGCAGAGTCTGAGAAACCCCCTCAAATGCATTGGCTTTTACCTTTCAAAGAGACATTTAAGCCTCTGGACCAGGGGTCTTCAAACTATGGCCCTCCAGTTGTTCAGGAACTACAATTCCCATCATGCCTAGTCATGTCTGTGAATATCAGAGTTTTACAATGCCTCCTGGGATGTGTAGTTCTGCAACAGCTGGAGGGCCGCAGTTTGAAGATCCCCGCTCTGGACTGTCAACTGCCTGGTGCTTTGTTTTCTACTATAACATTGAGAAGTTTACCCCAGAAGAACCCAGTCTGAGCTTGTGGAGGATTGGAGAGCTGCCCTGGAATAAAATCACAGCAGGCTTCAACCTTTTAGATCAGCACTTCTGAACCTTACCCTTCCAGTAGTAGGTTCTCTCCCTTCCCCCACCCTACCAAAAACACAAAAACACCACATTATCATTGCAGTTGGACTTGAAGCCAAATCACATTTGTATGTGAATATAAAGGACCATGGTTTTTCCCTTCACAGCCTACCAGTCAAACAATAAAACACAGTGTGGCACCTTTATGTAAATGCTGGTTCTCGTGTTCTAGATTGGCGACCCGGGCCTGGAGGTCACCGCTGTCTCCATTGCTGTTGGGGGCTGCGGCTGCGCTCTGGAAAAAAGTTCAAGATAACATTTTAGAGGTAGAAAAAAAAAATCAAATAAAAAGAAAAAGCTTTACTACACATTACACAGCATCCCGCCTCTCACACAATGATGGCAGAGGGAGGAAAGATGATCTCTAATGAGTGCCAGCCATTCCCAAGCTGCAAAACAATAGGAGTCGGGATAAAAAAAACAGCACAAAGCAATTTGCTGAGTGGAGAGAATCAAGTCAGCTGGAAATCGCAGCCTAAAGGCAGAGCAGAGCCTGAGAAGAAGAACATGACCACCACCACCACCCAGGGAGAATAGAACAGACTGAACAACATGCCGGGACCCGGGAACCCTCTGCACCCTCACATAACAATTCACCCGGAACCTGTAAAAGGAGCAAACACTGGAGATCTGCAATTCAGAACTCTACCCAAAGAACGGCCAAGATGGTTTTTCTTTTTTACATTAAACTCCAATTAAAACTCCCCAGTCACCATCACCTCCCATCCAATAAAAACACACAAATTTGATAAGTTTACTCAGCACAGATAAAACTTAAAGGGCCGGTCCACCCAAGGGTGATATCATTCAGGTGATACCCGATGGGCTAAATCACGTTCTCCTCAACAATCGCTTGGGATGGGCCAACAGTAAAATCTGCTCTAACCTGCCGATCACCCCTTTCCTTACTCTGGTACATTGGAGGCATCGGCAGCCTTGAGGCCTAAAACACCCGGAGAAGCCGTTACAGTTGTGCTCAAAAGTTTGCACACCCTGGCAGAAATTGTGACATTTTGGCATCAATGTTGAAAATATGACCGATCATGCCAAAAAAAAAAAAAAAACTTTTAAGGATAGTGATCACATGAAGCCATTTATTATCACATATGTTTTAAAAAGGATCCAAAAAACAGAAATCACCCAAATGGCCCTAATAAAAAATTTACATACCCTGGAATGTTTGGCCTTGGTAGACACAGAAGGTGGCGCACACACAGGTTAAAATTGCAATTAAAAGGTTAATTTCTCACATTTGTGGCTTTTTAAATCACAATAAGTGTGTGTAAAGTCAATGGGTTTGCAAGCTCTCACATGGATGCACTGAGCAGGCTAGACACTGAGCCATGAGGAGGTACAAAAGAACAGTCAAAAGACCTGCGTATCAAGGTATTAAACCATTACACAGATGGAAAAGGATATATAAAAGTTATCCAAAGCCTTGAATATGCCAGTCGGTACATTCACAGACATGACTTAATCACTTAGGAAGTGGGAAATTCAGGGCTCTCGATACCAAGCCAAGGTCTGGTAGACCAAGAAAGATTTCAGCCACAACTGGTGGAAGAATTGCTCAGAATACAAAGAAAAACCCCCACAGGTAACCTCAGGAGAAATAAGGGCTGCTCTCCAAAAAGACAGTGTGGTTGTTTTTAAGGAGAACAATTCAATGATACTTGAACAAAAAAAAGAACTGCATGGTTGAGCTGCCTGTAGGAAGCCTTTACTGCGCCAATGCCACCAAAAAGCCCAATGAGGCATGTCTAGGTGTTGTTGGGCTTATTGTAACCAGGCTTTTTATGGAACTTGTACAGTAAAGGCTTCTTTCTGGCAACTTGACCATGCAGCTTTTTTTTTTTTGTTCAAGTATCATCGTATTGTGCTCCTTAAAAATAACCACACCATCTTTTTCCAGAGCAGCCTGTATTTCTCCTGAGGTTACCGGTGGGGTTTTTCTTTGCATCTCGAACAGTTCCTGTGGCTGAAATCTTTTTGATCTACCTGACCTTGGCTCGGTATCAAGAGATCCCCAAATTTTCCACTTCTTAAGTGATTGAACGGTACTGACTGGCATATTCATGGCTTTGGATATCTTTTTATATCCTTTTCCATCTTTGTAGCTTCATAAGTTTGTTACGCAGGTCTTTTGACTGTTCTTTTTTACCTCCTCATGGCTCAGTGTCTAGCCTGCTTAGTGCATCCATGTGAAAGCTAACAAACTCATTGACTATTTATACACAGACACGAATTGTGATTTAAAAATCCACAAATGTGGGAAATGAACCTTTAATTGCCATTTTAACCTGTGTGTGCCACCTTCTGTGTATGTACCAAGGCCAAACTTTATTCCAGGGTATGTAAACTTTTTATCAGGGCCATTTGGGCGATTTCTGTTATGATTTTAAAACGAGCCAAAAAATTATGTGATAATAAATGGCTTCATGTGATCACTAGGCTTGAATAAAAGACTTTTTTTGGCACGGTCATTTGTTCAATATATATGCCAAAATGTCACAATTTCTGCCAGGGTGTGCAAACTTTTGAGCATAACTGTAACGGCTTCGCCGGGTGTTTAGACCTCAAGGCTGCCGACACCTCCAATGTACCAGAGTAAGGAAAGGGATGATCGACACTCAGGATGACATTCCTTTATTGAAGAGACACTTACAACGTTGTAAAAAAAAACAGCCTATGCGTTTTGGATGTTAGTCGTGGCTGACTAATGTTTGAAACGCGTAGGCTGTTGCGCCTACGCACCTTTTCCCGCAATCCGTGGTGGATCGCTTTTCAGAGGTGTTTGACAGGCAGTGAGGAGACGATATCTTGCTTTCTCATCACCTGTTTAAACCCTTAAAATGCTGACCCCACCACTTCATACAGTGCGTGTAATTATGTGTGCGCACGTGTGCGTGCGCCGCGCACACAAAAAATAAACCACACAAGTTCTAGGCTTGTAATCAACCAGTTGCAGCAAACTGCAGCGGGCGCCAGAAGAATATTCAAGTACAAGTGGATATTTCGACACTCCTCATATTTGACCAGATGTCTGCTAAACTACAGCAAGTCTGAACAAAAATTATGAAAAAATTGTTGCCACGGTAAAAAGTTCCAGTCTGACCCCCGTGGTGGGGGGGGGGGGGGGGTAAGGCAGGCCATACATTTCCAATCTCGGCCGGTTCATGTTAAACTGCCCGAGATTTGAACAGTGTATGGGCAGGACAATAGGTACCAAGTTGATCGATCTACTTGGGTGCAACCAGCATACTCGGTTTTACCTAGGATTAATCGCTAGCGGCTGGTATCGCCGCTAGCAATAATCATGGTCTTCTCCTGGCAGGGTATGGCTCCCCTCTGCTGGGAGACGACAATGGCCCAAGCAGGAGGGATTCCCCTGTCAGCAATTTCTGTTGATGGGGGAATTGAGTGACTTTCTTTCCTGCAACCCGTGGTTGCAGGAAAGAAATTTGCTCAGTGTATGGACAGCCTAAAGCCGGGTACAAACTACAGTTTTTTTTTTTTTTTTCGTGTAACAAAAAACTGTCAGCTCCAGTTGGGAGCCGCTGTACTAACCATGCAATGTTCGTTCAGCAATATCTGGCGCCCCCCCACCAGAGCACTGATCAGCGCTCTCTGCCATTGGCTGAGAGCTCTGATCGGTAGTCGGTCGGCTGCTGATTTTTCCAGCATGCACGTCCAACAGAAGACAGACAGACCGACACGCACGCGGGCAGAATGTCGGCCGGTTATTTTTTTTTGCCTTCCCCGACATTCTGCCTGTGTGTAGGGGGCTTAAGAGAACAGCTGCTATCTTGACAATGATCAGCAATTCACTTACAGCACAGGACCCCGATTGTCTCTGGGGAGGGGCAGTCGGGCCTTCCTTAGGACTATGCAGCACTGTCCTGAGCTAGAAGGGGGAGAAATGTGTATTTGTTTAATGAAAAGGACAGCTGGGACACATGCGAGGGGTGAAGGGTGCAAGGCTTTCATGCAAGAGGGATGATTGGGTTAATGGAAAGGTTTAGATACACACAGCACTCTGCCATAAAGTAGGGATACACAGGAGTCAAAATAAATAACGACCTCAATATGATATCCCCACTGCCTATACACCAGTGATCTCAAACAAGTGATCACTATATAGAAAATCATCTACAGTGGAACCTCGGATTACGAGCATAATCCGTTCCAGGAGAATGCTTATAATACAAAGCACTCGCATATCAAATCGAGTTTCCCCATAGAAGTCAATGGAAACGAAGATAATTTGTTCCGCATCGACTTCTATTGCAGGCAATACCGCATGTGACCAGAGGTGGGGGGAGGGCACCGGAGAGCCTCGGAAATACTCGGGGACAGCTCGGCTGAACTCGGAAACTGAGTATTTCCGAACGGCTCCGAACCGTTCCGAGTGTCATCGGCGCCCCCACAACCTCTGGCCAAATGCGGTACTGCACACCACATTAGCTTGAATTCTGCTCACTCGCAAACTGAGTCAGGATTTTTTTTTTTTTTTTTTTTTTAAAGTTGCTCGTCTTGAAAAAACGCTCGTTAACCGCGTTACTCGTCAACCAAGGCTCCACTGTATTGTTCTTTTTACGAGCTTATTCAGTCAAGTTGTATAATAGGCAACAGTCTGCCACACATTACCCAAGTCACAATGGTAAAAGAATTGTCAAATGCTTGCTACATGGTACAGCTATTTGTACATTGTTGGCAAAACCCCCCCAAAAAAAAAAAAAAAAAAAAAAAAAAAAAAAAAACCTTCCCTTTGCTCCCATAGACCCTTCTATTCCCCCGACACAGATCAGCAGCTAGCACTACACTCCGTGAATTAACACCACAAGCACTTTGCTCAGCAGATAATGTAATGAAACATTGGCATTGCATTGTACACACAACAGTTATTAGCTGTTAGTAGCAAACAATATTTGGGTTAAACAGGACGGCACACAACAGTACGTCCCTCCACCCCGACCGGCTCTCCCAGACAGACATGCAATTGTAAAAGAAAACAAAAGAAAAAAAAAAAAAAAAAGATTAAAGCCACTTACTACATAAGGTGCATCCATAAAGTATTCACAGCGCTTCACTTTTTCCACATTTTGTTATGTTACAGCCTTATTCCAAACTGGATTAAATTCATTATTTTCCTCAAAATTCTACAAACAATTCCCCATAATGACAACGTGAAAGAAGTTTGTTTCAATTCTTTGCAAATTTTTTAAAAATAAAAAAGTAAAAAACTCCCCATGTGCACAAGTATCACAGGCTCCTCCCATGTACACAAGTATCACAGGCTCCTCCCATGTACACAAGTATCACAGGCTCCTCCCACGTACATAAGTATCACAGCCTTTGCTCAATACTTTGGTGAAGCCCCTTTGGCACCAATTACAGCCTCAAGTATTTTTGATGCTACAAGCTTGGCACACCTATTTTTGTGCAGTTTCTCACATTCTTCTTTGCAGGACCTCTCAAGCTCCATCAGGCTGGATGGGGAGTGTTGGTGTACAGCCATTTTCAGATCTTTCCACAGATGTTCAAAATCGGGTTCAAGTCTGGGCTCTGGCTGGGCCACTCAAGGACATTCAGAGTTGTCCCGCAGCCACTCCTTTGTTTACTTGGCTGTGTGCTTAGGGTCGTTGTCCTGTTGGAAGATGAACCTTCACCCCAATCTGAGGTCCAGAGCGCTCTGGATCAGGTTTTCATCAAGGATGTCTCTGTACATTGCTGCATTCATCTTTCCCTCAAACCTGACTAGTCTCCCAGTTTCTGCTGCTGAAAAACATCCCCACAGCATGATGCTGCCACCACCATGCTTCACCGTATCGATGGTATTGGCCAGGTGATGAGTGGTGCCTGGTTTCTTCCAGACATGACGCTTGCTATTCAGGCCAAAGAGTTCAATCTTTGTTTCATCAGACCAGAGAATTTTGTTTCTCATGGTCTGAGAGCCCTTCGACAAACTCCAGGCGGGTTGTCATGTGCCTTTTACTGAGGAGTGGCTTCTGTCTGGTCACTACCATACAGAGTGCTGCAGAGATGGTTGTTCTTCTGGAAGGTTCTCCTCTCTCCACAGAGAAATGCTGGAGCTCTGTCAGAGTGACCATCAGGTTCTTGGTCACCTCCCTGACTAAGGCCCTTCTCCCCCCGATCACTCACTTTGGCCAGACGGCCTGCTCTAGGAAGAGTCCTGGTGGTTCCAAACTTCTTCCATTTACGGATGATGGAGGCCACTGTGCTCATTGGGACCTTCAATGCTGCAGAAATTTTTCTGTACCCTTCCCCAGATATGTGCCTCCATACAATCCTGTCTCTGAGGTCTACAGACAATTCCTTGGACTTCATGGCTTGGTTTGTGCTCTGAAATGCACTGTTACCTGTGGGACCTTCTATAGACAGGTGTGTGCCTTTCCAAATCATGTCCAATCAACTGAATTTACCACAGGTGGACTCCAATCAAGCTGTAGAAACATCTCAAGGAGGATCAGTGGAAACAGGAGGCATCTGAGCTCAATACTGAGTGTCATGACAAAGACTGTGATACTTATGTACATGGGATTTATTTCCTTTTTTATTTAATACATTTGCAAATAATTCAAACAAACTTCTTTCACATTGTCATTATGGGGAATTGTTTGTAGAATTTTGAAGAAAATAATGAATTTAATCCATTTTGGAATAAGGCTGTAACATAACAAAAAGTCAAGAGAAGCCCAGTGTGTGGCTCGGGACCAAGCCCGCATGGAGTACCCCCATAGCACACATGAGAAGCCAGGAGTGAAAGCGGGGGGCCTGGGAAGTGGGGGATGCGGGGCTGCTTTGTGCAAAACCATTGTTTAGAGAAATCAAATGACCGGTACTTCACTAAAGCTAAACTCCTAAGCAGTGCTGTATTCATCAATAAGGGTTTTTTTTTTTTATTTATTTCTGTAAGCAGTTTATTAAAATTTCACTTGATACCAGCCTCTAGCAAAAAAAAAAAAAAAAAAAAAAAATTGTACAGCAGAGCTGAGAAAAATTCAATCAGTTGTGCTACAGTGCCTTGAAAGTATTCACACCCCTTGAAAGTTTCTACATTTCGTCATGTTACAACCAATAACGTAAATGTTTCTTATTGGGATTTTACAGGATAAACCAACACAAAGTGGCACATCATTGTGAAGTGGAAGGAAAATTATAAATGGTTTTCAACATTTTTTACAAATAAATATGTGAAAAGTGTGGGGGGTACATTTGTATTCAGCCTCCTTTAATCCGATACCCCTAACTAAAATCTAAAGGAAACAATTGCCTTCAGAAGTCACCTAATTAGTAAATACAGTTCATCTGTGTGTAATGTCATCTCAGTATAAATACAGCTGTTCTGCGAAGCCCTCAGAGGTTTGTTAGAGAACCTTAGTGAACAAACAGCATCATGAAGGCCAAGGAACACACCAGACAGGTCAGGGATAAAGTTGTGGAGAAGTATAAAGCAGGATTAGGTTATATAAAAATCTCCCAAGCTTTGAACATCTCACGGAACTCTGTTCAATCCATCATTGGAAAATGGAAAGAGTATGGCACAACTGCAAACCTACCAAGACATGGCCGTCCACCTAAACTGACCGGCCGGGCAAGGAGAACATTCATCAGAGAAGAGCCAAGAGGTCCATGGTAACTCTGGAGGAGCTGCAGAGATCCACAGCTCAGGTGGGAGAATCTGTCCACAGGACAACTATTAGTCGTGTTCTCCACAAATCTGACCTTTATGGAAGAGTGACAAGAAGAAAGACATTGGTGAAAGAAGAAGAAGTCCAGTTTGCAGTTTGTGAGAAGCCATGTGGAGGACACAGCAAACATGTGGAAGAAGGTGATCTGGTCAGATGAGACCAAAACGGAACTTTTGGGCCTAAAAGCAAAACGCTATGTGTGGTGGAAAACTAACATCACTCTGAACACACCACCCCCACCGTGAAACATGGTGGTGGCAGCATCATGTGGTGGGGATGTTTTTCTTCAGCAGGGACAGGGAAGCTGGTCAGAGTTGATGGGAAGATGGATGGAGCCAAATACAGGACAATCTTAGAAGAAAACCTGTTAGAGTCTGCAAAAGACTTGAGACTGGGGCGGAGGTTCACCTTCCAGCAGGACAACGACCCGAAACATACAGCCAGAGCTACAATGGAATGGTTGAGATCAAAGCATATTCATGTGTTAGAATGGCCCAGTCACAGTCCAGACCTAAATCACATTGAGAATCTGTGGCAAGACTTGAAAATTGCTGTTCACAGACGCTCTCCATCCAATCTGACAGAGCTTGAGATATTTTGCAAAGAAGAAATGGGCAAAAATGTCCCTCTCTAGATGTGCAAAGCTGGTAGAGACATCCCCAAAAAGACTTGCAGCTGTAATTGCAGAGAAAGGCGGTTCTACAAAGAATTGACTCCGGGGGGCGCCCTACAAATGCCCCCCCACACTTTCCACATATTTGTAAAAAAGTTTGAAAACCATTTATCATTTTCCTTCCACTTCACAATTATGTGCCACTTTGTGTTGGTCTATCACATAAAATCCCAATAAAATATATTTATGTTTTTGGCTGTAACACGACAAAATATGGAAAATTTCAAGGGGTATGAATACTTTTTCAAGGCACTGTATCAAAAGACATGCAATAGGAGGAGAAAAGAGTGCTCAACTGCTTTGGCAATGCTAACATGTACGTGGTCCTGCCAATAAAGCTTATTTGAATTTGAGTGACACATGAGCTTTTCAGTCTCCCGCTTCTCTTTTCACTGCCCAATAGGCTGGGAGAGGGGGGGGGGGGGACAAGACCCTTATACAAATCAGGTCTCTTTTCCCATCGGATAGGACTGTGTTGCATAGTAAATGTAGGACTGTACGGAGAGAAATCGCATCTGCCGACAGGCAAAACCGCTCCCGTATTCGCATTCCATCTGTGCAGTTAGCGGTTTGTCTGGAGTTCACTTTTAAAGTTCCGCTTGGTTTTTTTTTTTTTTTTTATAACCCCTCCTTGATAGTCGCCACTTAGGCTTTAAAAAAAAAAAAAAAAAAAAAAAAAAAAAAAAGAGAAAAAAATTTTTTGGCATGTGCTGCATATGACAAAAGTTACCTGTATTTATACAGGTATTAGGACTCACTTTACACGCCCGATCCAGCAAAGCAGCCATCCTGACTGTGGGCATCTGAAGCCCACTGGGAGTCTCTTCCAGGATTAGGTGCAGCTGGCTTACCCAACATGCACCTCCCGATCTCGCACATGTGCAGTGGGAACGAATCACGGCCAAGCACTACCGATATCTTCCCTGCCGCCGAGTTCCTCAATCAAAAATGGCGCCTAGCATCGCATCATTTTTGGATTTTGAATAATGCGATGCCAGCAGCCGGGGGGGGTGGTGGTTTGGTACGCCCATTGGTTCCTGGGATAGCAGAGTCATCAATCCCAGGAGCCAGTTTGAAAACGAGAAATGACGTACCGCAGCAAGGATGGACGGAAGTGGAGTGCTTCCCCTTAAAAAAAAAAAAAAAAATGTAAAAAAAAAAAGGATAGAAAAAAAAAAAAAAAAACACACAAATTGCAGCCGAGGATGCAAACTAGGGTGGAACTCTGCTTTAAAAAGAGAAGTATGGGGGTGTGACGGGAGTCATTTTGGGCGAGGGGTTTGTAGCTTATCTTGGAGAGCTTTGGAAGCTCCGTGTTCAGCTTCCCCGGACCCTCTTATGTGTAAATCACCCTGTGTCCATTAGGGGCACAAGGTGCCTGAGAACCCCACTATGATCTGTGATAGTCAGACTCAATGTTGTATATATTGTGTGTGGTCTCATGCTGTTGTGGACTCTTTGGGGTGTGGTTGTATTCCATTGTTTGTGCGT
>JBBHAA010002597.1:55000-181490 GCA_037953035.1 Aquarana catesbeiana
AAACGCTGCAGAGTGAAACCAACTCTCTGCCCCCTTTTTTCTGACAACTCAGAAAAGCTTTATAAATTCTGGACTGGGAATGGATGTAGAAAATAGAATACTGCAGATAAACAGGTACCACTTACATATGGGGGAAAAAAAAAAAAATCATTCTATCTGTAGATCTCCTGAAGCTAGTCACTTTACTGGGTATAGGGAAGTGTTTACAAACACTTTATAGCATTTGTAAACCCTTCTCTATACCCAGTAAAGTGACTAGCTTCAGGAAATGCACTGAGGAAACAAATCATGCTATGCAAGTTATACCCGTTTATCTGCTGTCTTCTCTACAGACGTTGAAATTCCAGAACTTACACAGCATTTCTTAGCATCCGACAAGGTGGTGGTGGAGATCTGAGACCTGAGTGGAGGGAAAGGTCACAACCCCCCCTCCTACAGTCTTCCAGGAAAACAGCTGAGGCTGTCAATCACCTGCTGTGTGCTGGAGAGAGGGGGGGGGGTGCGGCCATTTCCCAGGACTGCTTGGTGTTGGCATGGGCCAAAAGTGACTGATGCAGATAGGTGAATGAAAGCAGAGAAAATCACACTGGGTGCTTTGGATTGAGGCAAGTACACACTATAGGAGGATATTAGACATGTGCAATTCGTTTAGTTCCAAAATTTCAGAAATTCCAAAATTTCAGAAATTTTAATATTCTAAAAATTTGGAAATTTGAAAATCCAAGAAGAATGAAAATCTGAAAATTCGAAAAGACGAAACTCTGAATTAATAACTAATATTAAATTATAGGTATTGGAATTTCCTTTCAAATTTGACTGTTTGTGAACATAACGAATACGAATTCATCCGAAGTTACAAATTATCCGAAATAACGAATGCCGAACAGCCAAATCTGAAAGGAAATTCCAATAACTATAATTTAATATTAGTTATTATTTTGAATTTTACAGATTCTCTTTTTTTCAGATTTTCACATTTTTGAATATCCGGAAAAATCGAAATTCGAAATTTGGAAATTTGAAAATCTGAATTTTCGTTTTTCAGAAAACAGCAAAAAAAAAAAAAAAAACGAATGAAACAAAAAAAACAGTCAGTGCTCACGTCTAGAGGATATGCTTTCTTCATTTTTCATTTCAGGGCTTCGCTACTATTTTAAAACAGAAAACTGCATTGTGGGTAATTTTTCTATACTTTGCCCAGAGTTCTACTTTAACCACTTCCAGTCCAAGGTCTGGTAAACACACCTAATATTCTAAAAAGAAAAAAAAAAAAAAAAAAAAAAGAAGTGGGTTATTTGAAATGCTGATCATTCAGAGACTATAAAAATCAGTTGGCTCGGTGCGCTTTCCTTACAATGCAAGTTCATTTAAAATGCGACATAAATCTGGAATATAGCCGAATGCGTTCTCCAAAGTGTATAATATATCGAAGTGTATCTAACGACAAAACTTTTTTTTTCCCCCTCCAAGTTGGAGAGGATAAGCTAAAAAGCAGTATAAACCCAAAAACAAAAAAATAAATAAAAAAAAGTTAATATATTGGAGCTTACCAATCCTTAAAAGCCAAGTTCGCCCTAAAAAGAAAATAAATGCGCATCTTTTTGCAGGTAAAATTGTATTTTTGTATCTTTTCGATTTCTGTAATATTATCATTATTATTATTAATAATAATAATAATAATAATAATAATAAAGTGCCTGCAAAGCATTGCATCCACAATCAGCAGATTACACATGCAGCTTCGGGCTCCCGCGGGCTGTCAGTGCAGCCGTCTGCTCGTACGGACAGGCAGTTACAGGAATTGCAGGAAGAACCAATGAACTACCAGAGCGCTCAGCAGCGCCCTCCGCAGGCAGTCACTATAAGCCGTCAAAGCTGCAATGGGCTGACGGTGGTTGTAGTTTATTCATTCACAGAACTCTGAATGAATTGATGCGGCTGGATGGGCAGAGCTGCGCTGTTTTTAAAATTGTGACAGCCACTGCAGGGAGATGATCCCCACCGCCCACTGTCACAAAGAGCGCTTGGGGACAGGGATGTAGGTAGCTGCCAATTTAGTAACATGTTACATCCATATTCAGGGTGTAAGAATTGTATTAAAAAAGGTGAAATTATACAGGATTTAGAAAAGCGCCAACAGTTTGTGCAGCGCTTTACAAAACATAAAAAGGGAGACAATACAGCAACAATACAAGAGATTTAGGAGGGCCCTGCTCCTTTAAATGTGACGGTTGCATTCATTTTTTAGGCCCCCCCCCTTTTAGTTTCACCTTGTGATCCAGCTAGTAATTTTTTTTTTTGTCTTCGGGTGTCTCCAATCTGGATAGGGTAGCAATGGAGGCACAGCAGCAATGGGGGCGGGGGTTAGTGACAGCTTTTGTTTTTTTTTTCCTTTTTACATAAATGAATCAAAGCTCACCATTGTAAGCACCCGTCAGTGTTCGGGCCAATTCACACAGCAACACGGGAGTGATTTACCGCTACGCCCACTACGCGTTGCCGGCTGTAAGGGGCAGGGTGGTGCACAATTCAGCATATCACACGGCTTTTTTTTTTTTTTGTATAAGCTTTATTTGAAGCGTACAAAACACACACTTCATTCTCTGCAATGGTAAGCAGCGCAATGCACCGCACCACCCGGTATTGCAGTGTGATTTGGCCCCTGCGCTGCAAAAAAAAAAAAAATGTAACATGTCTGCATTTTTACAATGTATTGCAGCACTAGGCTGCGTTGCTGTGTGAATGTGACAATTGTTTCCTGTGTGTCCCCTGCGGTGACAGACATTTTATTATTCAGTAAAACATCTGTCAATGCATAGAGTGTAAACTGGCTCTTAAATGGTCTCAACTCATGCTGGCCATACACTATACGGAAAAAAAAACAAACAAAAATCTGCCGAATCCAATTTCGAAAAACGAACATTCAGCCGTGAGCGCAAACGATAGCGCCATCATGTAATGACCAATAAATCGTTCGGTGGACATAAATGAATGTATTTTTTGTTCGTTTTTTTTTTTATATATACACTTAGTGCAGACAGATCGGACAGGAAACACATTAACCTTTCAATTTATCATTCGGCAGAAAAATTTCCAAAACTTGGGACGTTTTTGAGCAGAAAAAAAAAAAACTGACAACGATTATCGATTTTGTGCCCATTAACTGGCCGCAAAAAAGAGCGACCTGTCTAAATGACCAAATTTCGACCGATTTTTTGGTATAGTGTATGGCCAGCATAATACCCAACTGCCACTTTTGATCTATTTCGTATGTTAAAAAGGAAGTAGAAAAATAAGACTTCCTGACAGGATCACCAAGTGAAAAAAAAAAAATAAGAGCCTAAAAAAAAAAAATAAAAGAAAGAAAGAATTGATAAGCTTCAGTCTAAAACACATCTGTCGTTGGGTTTAATACAGTGCCTTGAAAAAGTATTTATACCCCTTGAAATTTTCTACATTTTCTCATGTTACAACCAAAAACGTAAATGTATTTTATTGGGATTTTATGTGATAGACCAACACAAAGTGGCACATAATTGTGAAGTGGAAGGAAAACGATAAATGATTTTCAACATTTTTTTACAAATAAATATGTGAAAAGTGTGGGGGGTACATTTGTATGGCGCCCCCCGGAGTCAATACTTTGTAGAACCGCCTTTCTCTGCAATTACAGCTGCAAGTCTTTTTGGGGATGTCTCTACCAGCTTTGCACATCTAGAGAGGGACATTTCTGCCCATTCTTCTTTGCAGAATATCTCAAGCTCTGTCAGATTGGATGGAGAGCGTCTGTGAACAGCAATTTTCAAGTCTTGCCACAGATTCTCAATTGGATTTAGGTCTGGACTGTGACTGGGCCATTCTAACACATGAATATACTTTGATCTAAACCATTCCATTGTAGCTCTGGCTGTATGTTTCGGGTCGTTGTCCTACTGGAAGGTGAACCTCCGCCCCAGTCTCAAGTCTTTTGCAGACTCTAACATGTTTTCTTCTAAGATTGTCCTGTATTTGGCTCCATCCGTCTTCCCATCAACTCTGACCAGCTTCCCTGTCCCTGCTGAAGAAAAGCATCCCCACCACATGATGCTACCACCACCATGTTTCACGGTGGGGATGGTGTGTTCAGGGTGAAGTGCAGTGTTAGTTTTCCCCCACACATAGCATCTTGCTTTTAGGCCAAAAAGTAATATTTTGGTCTCATCTGACCAGATCACCTTCTTCCACATGTTTGCTGTGTCCCCCACATGGCTTCTCACAAACTACAAACAGGACTTCTTATGACTTTCTTTCACCAATGTCTTTCTTCTTGTCACTCTTCCATAAAGGGCAGATTTGTGGAGAACACGACTAATAGTTGTCCTGTGGACAGATTCTCCCACCTGAGCTGTGGATCTCTGCAGCTCCTCCAGAGTTACCATGGACCTCTTGGCTCTTCTCTGATGAATGCTCTCCTTGCCCGGCCGGTCAGTTTAGGTGGACGGCCATGTCTTGGTAGGTTTGCAGTTGTGCCATACTCTTTCCATTTTCAGATGATGGATTGAACAGAGCTCCGTGAGATGTTCAAACCTTGGGATATTTTTTTTTTTTTTTTTATAACCTAACCCTGCTTTATACTTCTCCACAACTTTATCCCTGACCTGTCTGGTGTGTTCCTTGGCCTTCATGATGCTGTTTGTTCACTAAGGTTCTCTAACAAACTTCTGAGGGCTTCACAGAACAGCTGTATTTATACTGAGATTAAATTACACACAGGTGGACTCTATTTACTAATTCGGTGACTTCAGAAGGCAATTGGTTCCACTAGATTTTAGTTAGGGGTATCAGAGTAAAGGGGGCTGAATACAAATGTACCCCCCCCCCACACTTTATCAGATTTGTAAAAAAAAATGTTGAAAACCATTTATCATTTTCCTTCCACTTTACAGTTATGTGCCACTTTGTGTTGGTCCATCACATAAAATAAATTTACATTTTTGGTTGTAAGATGACAAAAATTTGGAAAATTTCAAGGGATATGAATTTTTTAAGGTACTGTATACCTGCGAAGGCTTTTTTTTGGTTTCCGTCTGTTCCATTTGTTCACATGCTGTCCAGGAAACACAACCATATATGTTGGTTGTCACTAGGAGGACGTCTTTGGGTACTTTCCTCTGTTGTATCTCAAAGTTTTGGCTTTAAATACACTTTAAAAAGCTGAAAATACAGGAGACCCTCATAAGGAGGAGGTTTGGCAGGCTGGTGAGGACTTGCACTGCAATTGGTAATGAATGAACCGACAAGCCGCTCTATGCCCAAAACAGAATATCAGCACAAAAGGTGAAGATGTTGTAAACGGAATAGGACAACACCTTCAAAGAGGCTCAGAATAGAATCGTTCTGTTCCACTTGGTTACCGTCAATCAGAAAAAGGAACCTCAGAAGTGGCTCAATTTGGAGCGAGAGAGACCCCCAGCCAGATGCAAGAGAAGCAATAGAAAAAGCCCCCCCCAGAGGAAGCAACACAAACATTACAAAAGAGATAAAACGAAAACTCTTGATTTGGGATTCGGAGTAAACTGACATTGCTCGGCAGCCTCCAAAATAAAAATCGTCTACAAGAGTTTTATGAAGACAGATGATTTGGGAATGCAGAGACTAGACGTAAGATGATTAATGAGACCCCCCCCTCCCCCATCCAATCACTCACCTGTGCCTGGATGTGAGCGTTGGTTCCGGCCTTGCTCAGGCCTTCATAATACTGTCTCTCTGCATCGTCATACTTGTATTTGTCAAACCAGATCTTCTCTGTGCTCAAGCAAGTAGCTGCCATTTTTCTGCTGACAGAACATTACAGGTTTAAATACAAACAACCGAAGTTTTATTCTCACAATGTTGAAAATCGTAGCTGTGTTGAACACCGCCTGCGCCCCCCCCCCCCCCCCCCCCAAAATCTACCAAATAAAAAAAAAAAAAAAAACCCCTTTGTATATCACTGAATACATCTAACCAGAGGAAGAAAGAACAGGCTTCATATGAGCTCAGACTGATAATCTCCATTAGAATTTTCATGGAGGTCTTACTGAGAGTTCCCAAAACATAATACAGAGAGCTTAAAAGTGATTGTAAAGTCTCTTTTTTTTTTTAATAGAAAAAAAATATATGTTATACTTACCTGCTCTATGCAATGGATTTGCACAGAGCAGCCCAGATCCTCTACTCGGGTCCCTGGCCCCTCCCTCCTGTTGAGTGGGGACCCCACAGCAAGCAGCTCGCTATGGGGGGCACCCGAGCCGAGTCACAGCTCCCTGTGTCCATTCACACGCTGAGCTGTGGCCCGACCCCCTTTCTATGCTCATTGGCTGACTTGACAGCAGCAGCAGGAGGAGCCAATGCTGTCTCAGCCAATGAGGAGGGGAGTCCCGGGCAGCCGAGATATTCCTACAACAATCGCTGAAGCTAGGAGGGACCTCAGGTAAGTATCAGGGGGGGGGGGGGGCTGCTGCACACAGGTCGGCTTTTTATCTTAATGCGTAGAATGCATTAGGATGAAAAACCTGACTATACAACTCCTTTAATTGGAATTAAAAAAAAAAAAAATATACCCCACTCCCTCCACACTGGCTGTAATTGATAGCAGTCAGAGCCACTAGATTTTTTTTTTTTTGCAGTGCTATTTTCACTTGTTTTGTATTGACGCAAATCGCATCTCAAAGTATAGGTTTCAGGAGCATTTGCGCGAGTAACAATACTCTCGCAAATTCTTGGTATCAGCAGTGATAATCAGTGAATCCCTTAGTGCCGGGTCACACAGGGGCGACTTGTCAGGCGACCTAGCCGCCTGACAAGTCGCCTCCCGTTCTGTACAATGGAACCGTTCTAATAGGAGTGACGCAAGACGCTCCGACTTAGAAAAAAGGTTCCTGTACTACTTTGGGGGTGACTTGAGGCGACTTGCATTAACTTGTATACAGAAGTCGTTTTGCAAGTCGCCGTGGAAGTCGTGTGCAGGTCGCCTCGGTGAGGCGACCTGCAAGTCGTGCCGCCCCTAGTGTGAACCGGGGCTAAGTTATGACCCTTCTGGCAAAATACGGAGAACGAGAAGAAGCACTGTGTGTGCAGCAGGCATACGGGGGGGGGGGGGGACTTTACTAAAACTGGAGCAGCTCTGCATGGCAGCCGATCAGCTTCTAACTTCAGCTTGTACAAGCTTTGGCAATAAAACCTGGAAGCCGATTGGTTTCTATACAGAGTTGTACCAGATTTTGCACTCTCCAGCTTTAGTAATTAACTCCCACTGTGTTCCCAGGATCACGCCAGAAGGATCGTGACATCACTTCCCCTAGGGCAAAAGCCAAGTGGAACGTAAGTAGTTCTAACTTTTCTGCACAGGGATTTTTTTTTTTTTTTTTTAACCGGTATGGCATTCGGTAAAGCCAATTTTTCAGTGCCAGCATGTCTGATCACCATTGTCTAAACCAGACACATGGAGGTACAGAAGCACAAATGTGTTCCTTTCTGAGATCAATTGTATTCCACTTTACAATAGAAGTTCTGTACCACTGAAGACAAGTCCTACCAGTGTACGCGGCCTGCTTGTCTCTTAATTAGGGATGCACAGATAGCATTTTTTTTTTTTTTTTTTTTTTTTTTTTATGAGTACCAATACTTTTTTTTAGTACTCGCCGATACCAATCACCGATACCTACCGCAAATGTTTTGTTTTCACTGCAGCCATCAGCAATGGTAAGTTATTTACAAATGAAATAAATTGATTTTTTTTTTTTCAATTTTGCTCTTTTTCAATGTGAAATATATAACTAACAAAGCAAAAAAAAAAAAAAAAAAAGGTTGCGTTTATCGTTTATAAAATAGACGTAAATAAAAAAAAAAAAAAAATTAAAGTGCAGGAAAATAATAATTAAATGGGGAAGATTAGGGAATTAAGGCTGATTAGAGTAAATTAAGGGTTATTAAGGGGTTAAAACAGAGGAACATTTTGTTCATCCCCTTTGATCTGCAGATGAAGAAACAGAAAGATACAAAAAGAAACAATGTTTCTTTTCTAATTTTTCTGTTTCAGCCAATAATATTAATTCTTTAACACTTCAGCTATCAACAGGGGAGACCCACTGACAGCTCAAAGAACCAAACTTGAAAAGTATGGGTGCATTTGCACAAGTACCGATACTTGTGCAAATACTCGGTATCGGCACCGATATTAGTATCGGTGCAACCCTACTATTAATCATTATAAAGTATATCAGTATATCATGCTAAGATATCAAAACTTGTGAAATCCGAGTCCTGAGCCATTCTAAAGCTGTTCTGGAGGGCCATCGCTTTTCATGGAGACAACTCAAGGCCTATGGCCAGACTACGCAACATAATGATGCATAAACCTCACCCAAGCATCAGTTCCCTGGCCAAGAAGAGCGCCCAGAGCAGCCTTGCTTAGAGCGGAACTAAACTGAATAAAAGAGCAGGTTGGCTTTTTTATTGCAGAGGATATATGCCACGTCTCTACAGCAATAAAAACAAGCCCTACCTGCCTGTTTACAATCTTTTTTTAGAATGGCCACTTAGGGAATCATGTACAAATCAAAAACAGCCAAAGACTGGGCACCTGGAAGAAGCCACGTAAAAAAGATGCCACCAGTGAGGGAGCTCGTGGACGTTACATCGCCAGAACAGGGCTGAGTATTTTCTGACCTTGGTTCCGATTTAACCTACAAGTCAAGACCTCCATAGTAGAGTGGACATCACAGCCGAAACCAGGCAGGCTTAATAAGTCAGGTTCTCACTCTGCCCAACATACATTGCCGGAACGGTTTGCGTTTCAGCTCCTAGCACCCACTGTGTCTATAGACAAAAGCTGTGGCATGCCATAAGGCGGCCCTGCCTGCGGGGCCTTCTCATTGCAAGGGTCGGATTATGGCAAACGGCAGGCAATAGCTTTGGAGGATCACAGCACTAGACATTTAGACCCCATACGCCAGTGATGGCGAACCTTGGCACCCCCAGATGTTTTGGAACTACATTTCCCATGATGCTCAACTACACTGCAGTTGAGCATCATGGGAAATGTAGTTCCAAAACATCTGGGGTGCCAAGGTTCACCATCACTGCCATACGCTCTATTAGAATGTCTGCAAATTTGCCAAAACCATATATGAGGTCAAAGCTTAAGTTTCAATTTGTATGCAATCAGGCAGGCCCTTGCACTACATGGTTTTGGTAAATCTGAAGATCTAATAGTGTGTATGGGGTCTAAGGCTCTTTTCACACGGGCTGGATCGGTTTCTTAGGGGGGGGGATCTCTGCTGAGCAAAGTGGGCGGGTGACAGGTCCGTGTCCACTCATGTACAGCAGACACAGACAGCCAGCTCTCCTCTACAGGCAGTGACATGTAACCGGACCGGCTTTTCATTTACGCCGACTGCACTCCAATCCAATCTAACCAGACGGACAGGGAACAGATCCCCTTCCATTTGTTTTTTCAAGATCGGATTTGAGGTAAGCGGGTGTAAATGGATGTAAAAGGAGGGTCCGCTTGATAGACAGGCGGACCCAGTTGGACCACTCGTATGAAAGGGGCTGTATTACACCAGACACAGAGGCTGCTCTACATCCTACTCTGTAGGGGGACACAAACATGGAAAATCTACCCAACAAAACACTGGAGCATCTCTTCTACGGATACAAAGCAATAAATGGCTACAATATCTTTAGCACAGTGTAAGAAAAAACATTTGTTGTAAAGTAATAAGTGCCTACTTCTTGTCCTGGTGTTTGGGTTTTACTGGCCGAGGCAATTTGGCTACAATGGTTTGGCTGGATTTGGCAGCAACCGACGCTTCTTGAGTGGCATAGAAACAAGCTTCGGCTCTATCGTAAGTAGTCTTATTGAGCCACGCGCTCTCGCTGCCGCCGTGGAGAAAGTACGAGGGGTAATACACGGCGGTCTCCTCCGGAATACTGGGAAGATCTTTTTTGTTAGACTGTTGCCTTCCGGCAGACTTACGATTGTATCTGTCCCGCTTTCCCTTTTTTCCAGAATTCATGCCCCAATTGAGGTTGGATTGATGCGGTAATGTCGCCTGCGTATTAGCAGCGTGCTCATAGAAGCATTGTTCTGCTTGGTCATACTGGGACTTATCCAACCACACCTCAGACAACAGGTCCTGCATAGTTGCCCAGTGTGGCTTTCCGTTGACCGTTGGCTCAGAAAGGACTTCATTAATGGTCAACAGGTCACGTGCAGCTGGAGTTGGCGTCGCACTAGAATACCCTTCATCAGGTGTCCTCTGTGTGGACCTAATCGCTGCACGGTCATGAGAAACCAAGTTGAGGTTGAGGGCTCGAGGGGCAAGGGGAGATGCAAACTGCATGATGAACTGGCTCTCGGCATCTTCAAAACTGAACTTATTAACCCAGACTCCGTTATCCACATGATGACAAGCAGTCATAGGGTTGTGGGTGCAGCTCTCTGAAGGCTTCTTAATCGCTGCTACTTCTTTAACGGAAGCCACTTTCACATGAGGACGATTCTCCAACACCTTGGGCTGCACTGCTGCAAGCCTGGCATGATAGCCGCATTCGGCCTCATCGTACAAATATTTGTCAAGCCACACTGCGTCCGCCATTAAGCCAAACAGCACATTGTCCACCTTGGGCATCACAGCTTTGTTCTTGGGAGACCTTCGTCTCCTCTTCTGTTTTTTACCGTTGACTTTCCTAAGGTCGTTCTCCATAGGTTCGTGCTGGGCAATGCCGTTGGTGGCATCATTTCCCTTCTTGGCTGCCGTTGCCTGGGCCTCACAGGGAAGCCGAGTTCCATTCTCACATTTGTGTTTGTCCACCCAACCGGACTCTACCGGGCTCTGGTGTTTCCTTGTCCTCATCTTGTCCGGACAGCATTAAGAAACCATAAGAGCTATAAACACTTTTTAAATACATACATACATACATACAAAAGCTAGAGAATTTACCAGAGAAGACACCAACCATCCATGAATGATAGGGAGACCAATAAACTATTATATTTTCTTGCGGCCCCTTTATTCACATGAAGGTCTGCTTATAAAATACCAGTGATCCAGATTTTTTTTTCTGCAGCTCCTAACAATTTCACTAATAGAAAAGTCCTACATTTCTGCAAAACCCCCTAAGCTGGTGTATGACGGCCTCAGCCTTGGCTCCAACCGGGCCAAGTCCTCAACGCGTTTCACCCTGTCCATGGAGCTTAGTCATGGGGCATAGTGAAACGTGTTGGTGGCGTGGCCTGGTTGGAGCCCGGGCCGAGTCTGTTATACACCACCTTATGGGATTTTGCAGAGATGTGCAACTTCCAGGACTTGTCCCCTTTTCCATGAGATGTCTAGAGCTGGGACAAGCTCTGTCCTTGTCTGTACTCCAAGTGGTTGCTACATAAGAGGACCCCAGAGGAGTCCTGAGCGGCACCTGTCATTTTAGTTCGGGTCCTCGCAATTTCACCTCTTACAAGGCTAGATGACCTTTTTGGATCTCTGCTGTGCAATAAATCTCACAACTGTCATCCAAAAGGTGTCTCATTACTAGACCGCATTCTGCTGGGTGACCATTCTGGTCTATTTTAAGAAAGATCCAACAGCTATTTATAGATACATCTCCAGATTTGTGGAAACAATAAATGGGAATGCTAATAAAAGTCAAATATAAAGTCCCCTTTGGTACCTTGAAAGTTTTTTTTTTGCCAAGTAAAATGTATATCTAGGCATAGACAGAATATACAAACAGTAAAACACATCCAGTGCATCTCTGCAATACATGCACATTTCTCTTAAGGGGCAAGTTCGCCTTTTAAAAAATAAATGCACTTTTGCAGGTAGAGAAAAAAAAAAGTGCATTTTTTTTTTTTAAGGAGCTTGCAGAACATTGCACCCGCGATCAGCAGGTCGAGGGTGCAAGCTCAGGCTCCTGCAGACTGTCAGCATAGCTGTCTGCTAGTACCTCGTAAGGGGCAGGCACTTATACTTGAGAGCAGATCAATGGATTACCAGAGCGCTCACCAGTGTCCTCATTGAGTTCATTGAGAACTACAAGTCACCAGGCGCAATGGCACTTGTAGTCTATCCATTCTTAGTGGAAGACAGCCATGTGGGCAGAGCCCTGCACAGCTGCACCTTTTTCAAATTGTGACAGTAGGTGTGGGGATAAAAGTGTCTGCCCTCTGTCCAAAAAAAAAAAAAAAAAAAAAAAAAAAAAGGGGGAGGGGGGAGGTAAATGAATGAAGGCTGCAGATGCTGGAACAGGTTACTACACCCACGATCGCACAGCCAACTGGGATGCCATTCAGAATGAATGGTAGCTCTGAACGTATCGCAAGAGCAGTGCAAAATCGCTTGCGGTTATCCATGCGATTCCCGCCACCGGAACGCACGGCCTGACTAAGTGAGAACTGAGCCTAAGGCCTCATTCACACAGGTGCTTTTCCTTTTCTGTAGACTTTAAGTCGTGGTTCACCAGCCTCAGCGCCCTTGTAAACGAGGCCTTAAAGTGGCGCTTTACCCCAAAAGGGAAAGTTCTGCCTTTCTTCCCCCCTCTCCCATATTTGGAATGTCTTTTTGGAGGGGGTACCTGCTCCCACCTTTGGTTGGTTCACTGCAGTCTGCCCCCCTCCCCTGCAGCCTCTTGGAACACATCACAGGAGACTGCGGGACCATTTATGGGGGCGCAGTGCAGCACACGCACCCAGCCCTGTAGCCTCAACAAAGTCAACATGCTGGCGCCTGGACCCAAAGACCGGCAAAAGAGCCAGGTTGTGTGAGAACATCCCTGGATCTTGGGACAGGTAAATGTGTGTTTTGTACCTGCTGACCTATTTTTTTTTTTTGTTTACAGGGAGAAGATCCTCCAAGGCCGGATTCACACTGCCCTGACACGGAAGTTGCACGACTTCCAATCCGACTTCAGGTCTAACTTGTACGTGACTTCAATCAACAGGATCCAATTTTGAGATGACTGAAACTTGTCCTTTGACCAATCAAAACAATTCCTTTGCTTCTGGTATAGATATAGATAGATAGATATATCTATCTATATATATTAAAAAAAAAAAAAAAAGGCATGGTGTGCCCCCCAAAATCCATACCAGAGCCTTATCCGAGCATGCAGGCTGGCAGGCCAAGAAAAGGGGGGGGGCAGGGGGAACAAGAGAGCCCCCCCCCCCGGACCATACCAGGCCATTCAAATCAATAGGCTGAAATCATGCTCAGGTCGGCAGACCAAAAGTAGTCATTTTTCAAAGTCGAACCAGTTGAACCGGAGTTCTGCCGTCAGAAAATAAAAAAATAAAAAAAGTCAGCAGCTACAAATACTGTAGCTGCTGACTTAATATATGGACACTTCCCTGTCCAGGTAGCCCGCAATAATTGGCACCCGAAGCCAATCTTCGGTTCGATTTACCGGTGCTTCTGCCACCGCCATTCCTGGTAAGGGAACCAGGAAGTGAAGACTTTCGGCTTCAACTTCCTGGTTCCCTTACCCTGGGCAGTGTGAATCCGGTCTTGAAGACTTTCGGCTTCACTCCCGATTTCCGACTGCGCATGCGCAGGTTGCGCCGCGCATTCTGAATAGTCCCTGCTGTGTTCTGGGACCTGTGCGTCTCCCAGAAGATGGGGGTTGGGGGAGGGGCCTGACACAAAGTGCGGTGCTCTATGTCCGGAAGAGGGAGAAAATATCTGGATTTGACAGGTATCTGCTCCCTCCTGAAAGGTGCCAAATGTTACACCGGAAGGGGGGGGGATCTGATAAGCGGAAGTTCCATTTCTCTGCTTTAAGACAGCTCCCATTAATTTTGACAGGTCATGCTACTTGCGCTCTCAAAGTCGAAGCGCACGTCAGACCAATGTGAACTGGCCCTAAACAGAGTAGAGAAAAAAAAAAAAAGGGATGGATGAGCTGCCAGAAATCCAGTGAGCTCCTAATTTCCCATTGACAACATTGCTTTTGCTGCACTAAAATCCAAAGTGGTGTTGTTACTCTTGTCCAAGTTCTCCCCTGAACTACAAAGCAAGTCCCCAAATGTTGGGGGGGGGGGGGGATGAAGAGGAAAGCCCAGACAAAGCGATCACAAAGCTGTTCATGTACTGTAAGAAGTTTGAGGCTCACTGGATTTTTGGCAGGAGTTATTCTTCTATAATTGTAGCATTTTGAAGGGATAAAATGTAGAGAAATGTGCAGATTTAGAGTCTGTTTGCCCAGATATACAAAACTTATGAAGCCATCGCCCTCCTTGTGCCAAGAAACCAAAGGTCACGGCAGGCGTGGTTTATTCACAACCGCAATACATTGCAATCTGAGGTTAACTCTTTGTTTGCCCAATATACTCTTTAGCTGACCAGATCACAGGAATCTTAGAAGCCTAGAAAAATCTTGCAGACCCCACACATGCTATAGGTTGCTGATGGATATCATGAATTTTAAATTTTTAGTTCAAATCACGCATTTCATGTTAAGTGTCTTCTCAGGCAAACCCTCAGTGACATTCAGCTTTCTCCATGCAATGACTGGTGGGAGATTTGCAATGAAATAGGAAGAAGGGAATAAAGGTTCCGGCATCTCCATGTGACAAAAATCAATTCCCACGAGCCAATTGTTCGACGGTCACTGGGAACACGGAAACTCGATCCCCTTCTTCCAAAGATAACCAGATTCTAGAAAGATCGAAGTAAAGAAAGCATGTCATAAAAGAAACATGGAGGCATTGCGTCTTAAGAGAGGAGCCTTCAGGCTCACATTCACATGGGTGTGCTATGCCCGGGTGAGGACCACAATTGCCCACCTCAGGTCTTCCATGCATTCCCCATGCAAGCAGTCCCATTCTATTAACCGGGATGCAACAGCTGCACAAACAAAACCACGGATCCCCATGTGACCGCTGTGCGGGTGCGTGTACACTGCTCTAAAAAGCACACCCTGCATAAGGGGCTGTGCACCTATCTGGATGTCAAAATTAGGAGCAGCACCTGTGTCCTTTCAGCTGCTGTGTCCAAATTAATATAAAATGGGACTTCCTGCTGGGATGCACGAACACGCGGACAAACACGGCCCTCACATGGGTGGACACTGTAGTATGGCCGTGTGAACGAGTCCCAAAGTGTGGTAGATGGCAATAAGGAGAGCCTCAGCTGGGTGAGCTAGTCATGGTACAGTACCCTTTTCTCAACTGGGGGGGGGGGGGGGGTTGTGATGTTCAGACCACCACAGGGTGCACTAGGTCTGGATGGAGGGCAGGAGCTGCCCCTATTTTTCCAAGTTAACAAGTGGCCCGCTAGTTGCTATGACACGGGAGGGGGGGGGGTCCTAGCAAACGATTACCCACTTGTTCACAGGAGAAGTTGGGAAGCTCCCACCCTCCAGACCCATCGCTCCGCCCACACTCTGCTGTGAAAAGGTAGGACTGGAAAGGGGAGGAGCACACTGATGCAAAAGGGAGCTGTGCTGTTATAAGGTGAGCAGCCCACCTTATGCAAAGATCGGACTGCTATGATGGAGGGAGGAGAAGGACGCACTGAAATTTAACAGGGTGCTGTGATGTACAGGGGGTGCTTTAATCTAAAAAGTGGGTCTCTACAGTAAAAGGGGGACTTTCATGTGAAAGGGGGCGGCAATGTAAAAAGGGGGACAAAATTAAAAGGGGGGGGACTGATTTGAAAAAAAAAAAAAAAAAAAGAGGGGCTATATTGCAAAAAGGGGCCTGTACTGTAAAAGTGCAAACAAATGGCTACTGCCCCCATCTATAACTACTGTAAGGGTCCTTTCACACTGGGGCGGTTTTCAGGCGCTATTGCGCTAATAATAGCGCCTGAAAACCGACCCGAAAGTGCCGCTACTTTAATTCCAGTGTGAAAGCCCCGAGGGCTTTCACACTGGAGCGGTGCGCTAGCAGGACGGGAAAAAAAGTCCTGCCAGCAGCATCTTCTGAGCGGTGAAGGAGCGGAATGTATACCGCTCCTTCACCACTCCTGCCCATTGAAATCAATGGGACGGCGCGGCTATACCGCCGGCAAAGCGCCTCCGCAGAGGCGCTTTGCAGTGGTTTTAACCCCTTCTCGGCTGCTAGAAGGGGGGGTAAAACCGCCCCGCTAGCGGCCCAATACCGACGGTAAAGCGCCGCTTACAATATCGGCGCTCCACCACCGACAACGCCCCCGCCCCAGTGTGAAAGGGGCCTAAAAGTGGACTTATGTGAAGGGGTTTGAGACTGTATTGTAAAGGGGGGCGTGGTGCAAAAGAATGCACTGTGATGCAAAGGGGGGGGGGGGGGGGGCGTCATGTAGAAGATTACACTGTGATACATATGGGGGGGGATAACGACCGGGGTGTAGAAGATTACACTGTGATGCAAATAGGGGGGACCGGGATGTAGAAGATTACTGTGATACAAATTATTATTACACAGTATTTATATAGCGCCAACAGTTTGCGCAGCGCTTTACATGAGGGTGGACATTACAGTTACATTGCAATTTGATACAAGAGGAATCAGAGGGCCATGATCGTTAGAGCTTACAATCTAAAAAGGAAGGGTCAATTGATACAAAAGATAATAGCTGTGGGGGGGGGGGGGGGGGGGGAGCTGATAAAGTAAAAGCAGGACAGGCTTCTTTGAAGAGAAGGGTTTTCAGGGATCGCCTAGAGGTGGATAGATTAGGGGATAGTCGGACAGATTGGGGTAGGGAGTTCCAAAGGATGGGAGAAGCTCTAGAGAAATCCTGGAGGCAAGCATGGGAGGAGGTGACAAGGGAGCTAGAGAGCAGGAGGTCTTTGGAGGACCGAAGAGAGCAGCTTGGTTGGTATTTTGGGACTGGGTTAGTGATGTAGCTGGGGGCAGAGTTATGGATGGCTTTGTAAATTATTGTTAGTACTTTGAATTTCATTCGTTGGGTGAGTGGAAGCCAATGGAGGGATTGGCAGAGAGGGGTGGAGGACACTGAATGGTTGGTAAGGTGGATGAGTCTTGCAGCGGCATTAATTATGGACTGAAGGGGGGATAGTCTATGTAAAGGTAATCCAATGAGGAGGGAGTTGCAGTAGTCGAGAGATAATCAGGGAGTGAATTATAAGCTTGGTGGCGTCATTAGTTAAAAAGAGGTGTATTCTGGAAATGTTGCGGAGGCGGCATGATTTGGACAGGGATTCTATGTGGGCCTGAAAGGACAGTTCAGATTCTAAGGTTACCCCTAGCAGCCTGGCATGTGGGGACAGACTGATAGATGTGCCATTGATCTTGACAGAGAAGTCAGGGGAGGGGGGCACGTGGGGAGGAAATATTAGGAGCTCAGTTTTAGATAGATTCAGTTTGAGGAAGTGGTTTGACATCCAGGCTATGTCTGATCAGTGATGCGTGAGGAGATTGATGGGGTGTGCTGAGGGGCAGAGAGATAGATTTGGGTGTCATCAGCATATAAATGGTAGTGAAAGCCATGGGAGGCTGATCAGCTGACCCAGGGAGGACGTGTAGATCGAGAATAGTGGAGGTCCAAGGACAGAACCTTGGGGGACCCCAACGGTAAGAGGAGTTGGAGAGGAGGAAGTTGAGTTGTAAGTGAGACTGAAGGTGCGATGAGATAGGTAAGATTCGAACCAACGGAGAGTGCAGCCATGAAGACCAAGCAAATTGAGTTTTTTGAGAAGGAGGGGGTGGTCAACTGTATCAAAGGCAGCAGAAAGGACCACGAGTAAGAGTATGGAATAATGACCATTAGTTTTGGCTGTTAGTAAGTTGTTAGTGAGTTTTAGGAGGGCAGTTTCTGTGGAGTGCTGTGGGCGAAATCCAGACTGAAGGGGATCAAGAAGGTTATACTCAATGAGGTGGTCGCTCAGTCGATTGTAGACTAAACGTTCAAGGAGTTTGGAGGCAAAAGGGAGTAAAGAGATGGGTTTTAGGTTGTTAAGATTGGTGGGGTCCGAGGCCTTTTTTAGTATGGGAGTGACTAGCGCATGTTTTAGAGGGTTGGGGAAGATGCCAGTAGAGAGTGAGAGGTTGAAGATATGAGTTAAGAAGAAGTGTAGGATTCAGTCAATGGTGACCATAGTATTTGAGAAGGAAAAGGGTCCAGGGGGCAGGAGGTTAGGTGGGCGTTAGAAAAAAAAAAAAGTTTAATGACTTCCTCTATAGTAGCTGGCTTAAAAGAGGGAAGTATTGATTGTGCAGGAGGACAAGGAGTGTAAAGTGAGGGAGATATCTGTAGAGCGGAGATCTCGAGACAAATTCTCTCAATCTTTTTTTTGAAGTGATTAGCAATCTCCTGGGCAGGGAGTAAGTTAGTGGGTGGGGGTAATGGAGGACGAAGTAGAGTGGTAAAGGTAGAAAAGAGTTGACGGGGACTGCGCGAGGGTGTTAATGAGAGTGATAAAGTAGGTCTGTTTGCCAGTGTGCAGGCAGGAATGGTATTTTTGGAGAGCAGATTTATATTGGCTGAAATCTTGCTGTGACTTTGTTTTATGCCACAGACGCTCAAGAGCGCGGCTACGTTTTTTGAAGCTTCTGGTATTGTCGGTCTGCCAGGGTTGTAGCAGCCGGGGCCTGGTTCTGTGCGTAGTGAGGGGGGCGAAGGTATCCAGGGTGGATGACAGTGAACTGTTTTAGACAGAAGTGGCCAAGTTGGGGCAGGACAAGGATGAGATTTTGTCGTAGAGACAACCTGTAGCAGAAAAAAGAAGTGAAGGTTTAAGATGGCGGAGGTTTCTACGGGTAATAGTTTGGTAGTTGGAAGGCAAGGAGGAGGTAGACAAGGAGAGAGTGAAACTAATAAGGTGGTGATCACAGAGAGGAAAAGGAATATCGGAGAGGTTGTGTGGAGTGCATAGGTAGGAGAATAGGAGGTCAAGGCAGTTGCCAACAGAGTAGAAGCGCTTGTCCATTGTTTTAGGTCAAAAGAGGAGGTTAGGCTCAGCAGCTTATAAGTAACGGGAGTGTTAAGATTAACAGGGATGTTGAAGTCACCAAGAATGATTGTTGAAAGTAGGGTAGCCAGTCAGAGAAGTCGTCAAGGAAGTTTGAGATCGGTCCAGGGGGCCGATAGATCACAGCAATTCTCAATGAAACTGGAGAAAATAGACAAATACAGTGATCTTGAGGGACAAATGAGGAGAGGGACGGGGGGGGGGGGTGGGTGTGGATGAAGAACCTGAAAAGTGCTTTGAGGGGATAGAAGGATTCCAACACCATCTCCTTTCCGTCCACTAGGCCTGGGCGAGTGAGTCCACAGGAGGCCACCATGGGAGAGGGCTGCAGGAGAAGGAAGGTCAGATTCTTGAATCCAGGTCTCAGTAATTGCAAGTAGGTTCAGGGAGTTTGTGATAAATAGGTCATGGACGGTGGTGAGTTTGTCGTCACAAACAGAGCGGGCATTCCAAAGGGCACAGGAGAAGGGTAGGCTGGTTCTAACGCTGAAAAGGAATAGAAATGAGATTGTGTGGATTGCAACTGCTATCAGAGGATGGGGGGTGCTGGGAATGTTGGCCGAAGGTAAAGGATAGCGGTCCAGGATTTGGGGAAATATCTCCAGAAGTTAGGAGAAGCAGAAGGGTGAGAGAGGTGATATGGGATTGTGACTTATGTGGGGGGGGGGACACGTCCCAGTGGCCTGCAGGTTTTATTGGTGTATGAGTTCAGAAATCGCAGGAGCTGATACGAGCAGTAATAAGGTGAAGACAGGAGAGAGGGTGATATATACAAGCTGTGGGGTGGAGAAGATGGGTGAAGGAGTGAGAATTTAAGGAGAGAGGATGCAACTTTGAGAAGGAAAAGTAGGGATTGCATGATACAGATACAGAGTGGTGAAATTGAGAGGAAGCCTGAATGAGAGATGAAAAAGTTTGATGGAGAATCAGGTCACCTGTAGTCTGTTTAGTGTTCTGCAGAAGTCTGTTGTTGTGGATTTTTGCTTTGTGCATTCGCTGAAAAATGGGGGGGGGGGGGGGGTGGGGGGGGACCGGGATGTAGAAGATTACACTGTAATGCAAATTTGGGGGGGGGGGGCAGTGATGTAGATAACACTGTGATGCAAATGGGGGGGGGGGGGGACCAGGATGTAGATTACACTGTGATGCAAATGGGGGGACCGTGATGCAAAGTGTAAGGGGGGGGGGACATCTGAGTGGAATAACATTTCACGGACTGGACCTCAAAGGAGTTGTAATTTAATCCCCCCCCCCCCATTTACAGGGTCTTGATATCTGCTGTACAGTTAGGGGTATTTTACCGGATAATCTTCCGGTTGGTGAAATACCTCTGAAGGGATCTCCTTATTGCCACCCAGACGCTTAACGGCCCAGAGAACGGAAGCCCTGCTCAAAATTTAGTGCGTGTCTTGTAAATTAATCGGCACGATTCTGGAAACACCAAAAGATAAAATATAGAAGTACAGACCACCAATCATTTGTTGCGATGAGGATGATGAATATGACGAATCGCAAATTACACAACCAGAAAAGAGAAAGACTATCCTCCCCGGGAAGCTCGCGCTTGTATTCCAGACATCGGCACACACAATGCTCAGGACTCTTCAATCATCTCGAACGTTTCGGGTTTATAAGGCCCATAAAGAGACGACGAGGGATTATCACAACACCAGCGGTGGAAGGAGCCGCCTAATGAGGGGATTACCCCGATCTACAGATCACAGCTCAGCTATTGTCTCATTTATATAAACTTCAATAACTTTAACTGAACTTTATCAGTGTTTGAGGGAACTTACGTTTTCACATTTCTGGGCGATAACATTTTAGCGCTTTAATAAATGCTGCATAAGCAACACATAAGAGAACCTACCGCAACTATTGTACTGTAAGTAGCTTTCTATTCCATTAACCTGCCTGGGGTAGTGACCAGAGTCTCTTTGGGCACATCAAAAATCCCAACTAAACCAAATACTAAATCCCTTTTCGGTTGTGCAATTGCAGATTGGAAAATGGAGGAATACATTGTGTGTTGCATGCAATGGGGAGAAGAGGAACACAAGAAGAGGGGGATCTACAATACAACAATACAGACAGATGATAAGCAGACATTGTGCACTTCTCACACTGAAAGAATTGTAGAAAGAATAAAAAAAAGCACATCGCCTCTCCCGATTGGTCAGGCCCGTTCATTACTTCACACTCTACAAATGGAAATCAAAGCGGACAGGTCAGCCTTTTCTATGACTTGCTTTATGGCCAGAATTCCAAGTATTGCTATTGGTGGAAATGACCAGGAGATCAGAGAGAGAAATCCATTTTGCAGGGCCCTCCGATTCCTCTTGTACCAAATTCTATTGTACTTGTACTGTCTGCCCTCATGTTGTAAAGAGCTGCGCAAACTGTTGGCGCTAAATAAATCCTGTATAATAATAATTTTGACACAAGAGGTGGTGGTGGCCACATGTAATGACATCACTTCCTGTTGTACAGAGTAAGGGTTGCATCGATTCTATGCACAAGTACAAATGCTTAGATACCTTTGCAGTGCGATTTGAGACCATTCAAAACGAATAGGCTCAAAATCGCACTGCAAAGAAACGCATGCAATTTGAACAAGAATGCGGTGCGACTCTTGTCCGAATCGCACACGGTTTCCAGCACCGCTCCCTGTGTGATCCCAGGCTTGTCATAGTGACTTCACAGCCTGGATTCACACAGGGATGGTGTGCGGGGAAAACGCATGCAAGTCGGACAGGAATCGCAACTCATTCCTGTTCAAATCACATGCATTTTCTTTGCAGTGCGATTTGAGACCATTCATTTTGTATCGTCTCAAATCGCAACTGCAAAAGTGAGCGCAAGTATCGGATTTTAAAGGATAACTAAACCTTCCTTTTATATTTAAAAAAAAAAAAACAACAAAAAAAACCCATGTCATACTTACCTCCTCTGTACAGTTGGTTTTGCACAGCGTGGCCCCGAACCTCCTCTTCAGGGGTCCCTCAGCAGTGCTCCTGGCTCCTCCTCTTCAGGGGTCCCTCAGCGGCGCTCCTGGCTCCTCCTCTTCTGGGGGTCCCTCAGCGGCGCTCCTGGCTCCTCCTCTTCTGGGGGTCCCTCAGCAGCGCTCCTGGCTTCTCCTCTTCTCGGGTGCCCCGTTGGAGAAGCGCTCTCCCTCGGGGTACCCATGCGGGCGCACTCCCGCGTCCTGCTGCTGCATCTATTGACACAGAAAGCAGGACTCGGCTCCGCCCCCCCCCACCACATTGGATTTGACAGCAGCGGGAGCCAATGGCTGCGCCACTATCAATCTATCCAATCAGGACCGGAGACACCGGCTGGAGCGGGTGTGTGCGTCCCCGGCACAGGAACCATCGGGCTCAGGTAAGTAAAAAGGGGGGGGCTCCTGCACCACTAGGTGGTTTTTCACCTCCAATGCATAGAAAGCACCACGAGGGTTTACAACCCATTTAAACAAAGTTTCGGTGCTGCCCTAGTATGGAGGAACGTCGCTACATACACGGGAAGTTGTACGATCGTTTTTGGTACAGTTAGTAATCACCCTTTGGGTCTGATATGAGACTAGCATTCAAGAAAAAAGAAAAAAAAAAAAAAAAAAAAGGGAAGTAGAGCGATCTTTTGTACGATTTTCTCATTCTATGTACTAGCCATAGGGGCTCGTACAGACGCTCTTTGACCTCTGAACAGCGACTTGCGTTTGGATAACTGCAGGGATTTTGCAGCTGTGGTGGAAAACTCTGCATGTGCTCAGCATAGAAACTCACAGAAAACTGAGCATGTGCAGAGTTGCCACCACAGCTGCAAAATCCCTAGCTGAGTTGGGACATAGACAAAAGGGGGGGCGATAGAGAGCAGGAAATGCTCAGCATAGAAACTCAACAAAAACTGAGCATTTCCTGCTCTCTATCATCCCCCCTCCCTTCTGTCCACAATGCAGCTAGAGATTTTGCTGCTGTTGTGGCAACTCTGCACACGCTCAGTTAGTTTCTATGCTGAGCATTTCCTCCCCATCACATCTGAGCAGCCCATGTGAATAGAGAGTCACGCTTGTGGGCATATACAGAGTGCTAATTAACAGCCCACTTCCTCCCTCCATGCTTATTAACCTGCTAAACACAATGGGGGGGCGGGATATTACATGTAGATTGATGGAGGCTTCACCCTCCCTGTTATTCTAAGACACAGGCTGGACATAGGTTGGACTTGTGTCTTTTTTTTTTCAACCTCACCTATTATGTAACTATGAGGGGCGTGGCAGCGCCTGTGAAAGATGGAAATGCACACCATGTTATTGTCAACAAATAATATTTAATATCAAATGTATATTTGTATGACAATTAAAAAAAAAAAAAGATTAATATTTATTTTTACTCTGTATTCCAAAGGCTTTTTTATTTTGAACATGTGACCAGCAGCAGAGGACTAGAAGCTCCTCCTGTTTATTATTCCCTGCAGACAGGCTGGGGGAGAGCCGGGTCATGTGACAGCTGGATATCCAATAGTAAAAAGGTACTTTAGATGTTATTTAAAATCATTACAGAGCCGTTATTCACATACAGGAATAGAAGGGAGAATGTAAATTAAACATTGTTTAGTATCACTTTAATCGCCATCATATTTTCACCCACAAGGCCCGTTACATTCACCGGGGATGCCGCGGTCTCCTCCA
Source organism: Aquarana catesbeiana (assembly GCA_037953035.1). Classification (NCBI taxonomy): domain Eukaryota; kingdom Metazoa; phylum Chordata; class Amphibia; order Anura; family Ranidae; genus Aquarana; species Aquarana catesbeiana. The sequence goes on from JBBHAA010002597.1 coordinate 78,615, forward strand.
ATTTCCTTCCTGCAGAAAGAAAAATGAAGGTCCAGCGTGTCTCTAAACTACGGCCCTCCAGTTGTTCAGGAACTACAATTCCCATCATGCCCAGTCATGTCTGTGAATGTCAGAGTTTTACAATGCCTCCTGGGACATGTAGTTCCACAACAGCTGGAGGGGCCGTAGTGTGGAGATCCCGACGTCTAGCAGCTCCCAATCAGTGATTGCGGAAGGGACAAGTGATTGTGAGCACTTAAATCAACACAGGACTGTAATCAGCGATGGAACGCCGTGAGGTTATATAAATCTACGAATTGCACAAATCTGTCTGCTGGTTTACAGAAGGATGGTTGGAGGATGTGGATGGAGAACATGCAGTACGAGTCATCTAGGCATGCATACATGCAGGAGGAGGAGGAGGAGCAGCAGACGCCGCGTATAGCATACTCACTATGCACCACAGGAGTATGGAAAACCTGAGTCAGCATCCAAGAGAGAAAAGCAAAGCAAGTTAGAATAAAGCAAACCACACCCACTGCAGATATTTAGTCAAATTGTTTCAGTAAAGAGAACGAGGAATTAATCCGGATCAGGAAGTTCTCCAGTCATGCAAAAAATAAAAATCACTCGGGGAGAAGAAGACAAAATGTTCAGGAGACTAAAGAGGTGCAGAAGTGACCATTTCTTGTTAGAATTCGTCGATATTTAGCTCCGTTTTATTCAACAGAGAATAGAAGATTCAATAGAATCGATCCAATAATAGATCCAATAATAGATTGCAGCGTCAATAGAATAGAAAAGAAGAGATAAAGACAAAAGGGAGTCAAAGCCGCTTCCATATCAAATGATTTCTACTCTATATTCATATTCTACATTGGGGGCTTTTTTCAGGGCCGATAGTAAAAATTCCTGCCGCCTTTCAGGCCAATAGCCGGTGCTGATATTCGGTACATCACCGTCACCTGCCACCCAGATGCAGCTTGTCACTTGCCAATTTCACCTGCCACCGTCATCTGTCACTTGCCACCGTCACCTGCCACCCAGACGCAGGTTCTCACTTGTCACCCAGACGCAGCATGTTACATGCCACTGTCTCCTGCCACCCAGATGCAGCATGTTGCTTGCCAACGTCCTCTGTCACTTGCCACTGTCTCCTGCCACCCAGACGCAGCATGTCACTGTCACCTGTCACTTGCCACCTGCCACCCAGAAGCAGCATGTCATTTGCCACTGTCTCCTGCCACCGTCATCTGTCACTTGCCACCCATATGCAGCATGTCACTTGCCACTGTCACCTGCCACCCAGACGCAGCATGTCACTTGCCACTGTCACCTGCCACCCAGAAGCAGCATGTCATATGCCATTGTCTCCTGCCACCGTCATCTGTCACTTGCCACTGTCACCGTCATCTGTCACTTGCCACTGTCTCCTGCCACCCAGACGCAGCATGTCATTTGCCACCATCATCTGTCACCGTCATCTGTCACTTGCCACTGTCTCCTACAACCCAGACGCAGCATGTCACTTGCCACTGTCTCCTACCACCCATATGTAGCATGTCACTTGCCATTGTCACCTGTCACTTGCCACTGTCTCCTGCCAACGTCCTCTGTCACTTGCCACTGTCACCTGCCACTGTCACCTGCCACCCAGAAGCAGCATGTCATTTGCCACTGTCACCTGCCACCCAGAAGCAGCATGTCATATGCCATTGTCTCCTGCCACCGTCATCTGTCACTTGCCACTGTCACCGTCATCTGTCACTTGCCACTGTCTCCTGCCACCCAGACGCAGCATGTCATTTGCCACCATCATCTGTCACCGTCATCTGTCACTTGCCACTGTCTCCTACAACCCAGACGCAGCATGTCACTTGCCACTGTCTCCTACCACCCATATGTAGCATGTCACTTGCCATTGTCACCTGTCACTTGCCACTGTCTCCTGCCAACGTCCTCTGTCACTTGCCACTGTCACCTGCCACTGTCACCTGCCACCCAGAAGCAGCATGTCATTTGCCACTGTCTCCTGCCACCCAGACGCAGCATGTCACTTGCCACTGTCTCCTGCCACCCAGACAGCATGCCACTGTCACCTGCCACCCAGACGCAGCATGTCACTTGCCACTGTCACCTGCCACCCAGACGCAGCATGTCATTTGCCACTGTCTCCTGCCACCGTGATCTGTCACTTGCCACTGTCTCCTGCCACCCAGACGCAGCATGCCACTGTCACCTGCCACCCAGAAGCAGCATGTCACTTGCCACTGTCACCTGCCACCCAGACGCAGCATGTCATTTGCCACTGTCTCCTGCCACCCAGACGCAGCATGTCACTTGCCACTGTCTCCTGCCACCCAGACACAGCATGCCACTGTCACCTGCCACCCAGAAGCAGCATGTCACTTGCCACTGTCACCTGCCACCCAGACGCAGCATGTCATTTGCCACTGTCTCCTGCCACCGTGATCTGTCACTTGCCACTGTCTCCTGCCACCCAGACGCAGCATGTCACTGTCACCTGTCACTTGCCACCTGCCACCTAGAAGCAGCATGTCATATGCCATTGTCTCCTGCCACCGTCATCTGTCGTTTGCCACTGTCTCCTGCCACCCAGACGCAGCATGTCATTTGCCACCGTCATCTGTCACTTGCCACTGCCTCCTGCCACCCAGACGCAGCATGTCACTTGCCATTGTCACCTGTCACTTGCCACTGTCTCCTGCCAACGTCCTCTGTCACTTGCCACTGTCTCCTGCCACCCAGACGCAGCATGTCACATGCCACTGTCACCTGCCACCGTCATCTGTCACTTGCCACTGCCTCCTGCCACCCAGACGCAGCATGTCACTGTCTCCTGCCACCCAGACGCAGCATGTCACTGTCTCCTGCCACCCAGACGCAGCATGTCACTTGCCACTGTCTCCTGTCACTTGCCACTGTCTCTTGCCACCCATATGTATCTTGTCACTACTTACACTACTTCTGGCAGCCTCTCTGAGCGGGTACACTCCCCCATGCGGGTGGATGGTGGGCGGTGAGAGATGAAGTAACCATCTCTCTGCTCGCCCACGGTTGCAGCTCTGTGAAGTGCAGTCTCCCAGTCTTCGTGGCCCGGCTGTAAGGTCGGAGCAGTGGTGATGAGAGGTGACCAGTGAGAGGAGATCATCTCTCTGCTGCCCGCCGCTCCACTGACAGACTGGCAGAGACTGCAGCGAGCGACACGTGGGGGGTACAGGGGAAGGAGGTCTGACCTATATTGGTAACATCAGTAAGTTTCTGACCCGACACCATTTTGAATATCGGCCCCCCAATAATCGGCCGCTCCCTTCTACATATTCATGACAGTGATTTGATACTCAGGGATTTGTACACAGGAGAGTTCACCAGATCACTTCCAGTGTGTACAGTGCAGAGAACACCACCAGTCCTGACAGGAAGAGCCGGGAAGTGAACCGGTGTTTCATCAGATTAGGCGACCCGTCAGAATGTGTAACGGAAGTGACGTTCCGTCGCAGACATCTTGCTACACCCCGCACTCCTCCATAGTAAGGATACATTAAGGGGGAGAGCGGACATCTTGTTACACCCACCGGAGTTTTGCATATTTTTTTTTTTTTTTAAACAGAAAAAGGATTTTGCATTTTACACTTATTTTTAACAGTAAATTGAGTTTATATCGTGAAATACAAAACTTAGAACTCAATCTGAATGTTTAGATGTTTCATTTTAAAAGCAGCGGTGTTCTGTCACATTAGCAAACCTGTGAGATCCGCAGGCTCGCCGCTGCTTTTCAAATTACACATCTAACCAGTCAGACGGAGTTCTAAGGTCTGTATTTCACTATATAAACTCACTTTACTGTTAAAAATAAGTGTAAAATGCAAAACTCCAGTCTGTGTAACAAGATGTCCGCTTTCCCCCTTCTCACTATATCCTTACTGTGAAGGACTGCGGGTGTAGCAAGATGGCGGCGACGGAACGTCACTTCCGTTACACGTTCTGATGGGTCGACAAATCTGACTTAACACCGGCACTGCGGAATCTACTCCATGTAAGATCTACAAAACTTCCAGCCCATCCTCCCCCCCCCCCCCCCCACTGCCTTCTGGGAGACACAAACACATGTCCCAGAAGACAGCAGGACCATTCAGAAAGTGCAGCGTGAGTCACGCATGCGCAGTAGAAGACAGGCTGGGAAGCGGCAAGACTTCACTACCTGTTTCCCTTAGTAAGGAGGTTGGTGTACCATCGGAATCGGCGACCCGTCAGATTATGTAACGGAAGTGACGTGCCGTCGCCATCATCTTGCTACACCCCGCACTCCTCCACAGTAACGATACACAGAGAAGGGGGCAAGCGGACATCTTGTTACACCCAGTGGAGTTTTGAATTTCAGTTATTTTTAACAGGAAACGGAGCTTATAAAAAAGGTGAAACAGTATTTAGAAATCCTTTATAATTCAACATGTAAACAGTCCGATGGATTTCCAAATACTGTATTTCACCATATAAGCTCCGTTTCCTGATAAAAATAACTGAAATGCAAAACTCCGGTGGGTGTAACAAGATGTCCGCTTGCCCCCTTCTCGGTGTATGGTTACTGTGGAGGAGTGCGGGGTGTAGCAAGATGGCAGCAACGGAACGTCACTACAGTTACCAATTCTGACGGGTCTGACAGAACACTGGTGTTCCATCAGATTAGGTAACGAAAGCGACGTTCCGTCAGCTGCGCACGCGTTCCACCGCTACCAGGTTTGCTAATCTGACAGAACACCTGCAGTGAGAAGAAGGCGGCAGCGGACATCTTACTACACCCAGCTACGTCTTGAATTTCACAGTAATTTTAGCAATAAAGTGAGCGTATATAAACAGATATAGTATATTGACAACTGTGATGCGGTTTGATGTTGCATTCTGAAAGAAGCTGGACGCCGGTACACCCAGCAGTAGAGGAAGGTGGCGGAGGCCATGCCGGTACACCCAGCATTAGGAAGGTGGCGGAGGCCATGCCGGTACACCCACCAGTAGGAAGGTGGCGGAGGCCATGCCGGTACACCCACCAGTAGGAAGGTGGCGGAGGCCATGCCGGTACACCCACCAGTAGGAAGGTGGCGGAGGCCATGCCGGTACACCCACCAGTAGGAAGGTGGCGGAGGCCATGCCGGTACACCCACCAGTAGGAAGGTGGCGGAGGCCATGCCGGTACACCCACCAGTAGGAAGGTGGCGGAGGCCATGCCGGTACACCCACCAGTAGGAAGGTGGCGGAGGCCATGCCGGTACACCCACCAGTAGGAAGGTGGCGGAGGCCATGCCGGTACACCCACCAGTAGGAAGGTGGCGGAGGCCATGCCGGTACACCCACCAGTAGGAAGGTGGCGGAGGCCATGTTGGTACACCCACCAGTAGGAAGGTGGCGGAGGCCATGTTGGTGCACCCCGCATTGCTCAGCGCTAAACCTTTAGCCTTTCAAATTTAAAAATCCTAACAGCATCACAGATCTCAATATACAATATTTATTTATATACGCTCACAATTACTGTGACATTCAAGACGTAGCTGGGTGTAGTAAGATGTCCGCTGCTGCCTTCTTCTCCCTGCAGGTGTTCTGTCAGATTAGCAAACCTGGTAGTGAAGGAATGCATGCGCACCTGACAGGACGGATCACCGATTCCAACGCAACACCAGCGCCTTCACCCCGGAGCCGATGGACGGGTCGGCTTGGGGTGCCGACATCACGGGATCGCTGGACAGGCAAGGCCCCTTTCACATTACTCGAAAATCCCACGATTTCAGGGAATGCCTGTGTGAACTTGAGGCCTATAGACCATAACTGGCATCAAAGTCGGACCACAGTAGTACAGGGACCAAGTCACACAGATATGAATGGTTATCACTGGGAATCACTGGGGAATGACTTGTCATGTGACTCTGATTTCCAAAGTCGCAGGAAAAGTTGCACAAGTGTGGAAGGGGCCCCAAGTGTCCTCATCTTAACGAACTGCCGACCAGCCGCCGCAGTTTTATTGCAGCAGAATGACACAGCTAGGCGAGACGACGTTATGCAACGTTACTTCGCCTTGTGGCCACTAGGGGGCGTGCGCCCCCCGCTGCTCTGCGACCGCCGGGCTCCCGCGATCGCTGCTTATACACCGAGTACCGGGATCTGTGTGTGTGAACAGTTTCCGCTTCTCTGAGGGAGGAAGAGACACATCGTGTGTTCATACAGAGTATACAGCAGTTCATACAGCAATCTGTCATCTCCCCTACACAGTCCCCGCCCCCCTTCAGTTAGAACACAGAGAGGGAACACACTTAACCCCTTGATCACCCCCTAGTGTTAACCCCTTCACTGCCAGTGACATTTTTACAGTAATCAGTGCATTTTTATAGCACCGATCGCTGTATAAATGTCAATGGTCCCAAAAATGTGTCAAGTGTCCGATGTGTCCGCCGCAATGTCGCAGTCCCGATAAAAAAAACAGATCGCTGCCATTCCTCAGCTGAAGTGTTCCAGTCCAGCAGCCAGTCCGGTACAAACTCACAATATTGCTGGCAGGAGAGGAGACCCCGGAAAGAGAAATAAGGACCAGAAAATGTATTGTATTCTGCTGGAGCCGAACACTCCGATCTCCTGACCTGATGTTCATCTGGTGAGATCAGCACAAGTTCTCGGGTTAAATCTTTCTATGATCCGCAGGATGATGGAGTCACTGTCTGCCAACTCTACTGAGACTGTAAGTTACAGCGATCTCACCTCCGGTACAGAGAACCCCCCCGATCCAGAGATCTCCGACCCACCCCCCCACAACCCGATCCAGAGATCTCCGACCCAACCCCCACAACCCGATCCGGTACAGAGACCCCCTCCCCCGCTCCCGATCCAGAGATCTCCGACCCACCCCCCCACAACCCGATACAGAGATCTCCGACCCACCCCCCCACAACCCGATCCAGAGATCTCCGACCCACCCCCCCACAACCCGATCCGGTACAGAGATCTCACCCCCGGTATGGTACCCCCCCAAATCTGCCCACCTAACCCTGCTTCTCCCCCATCTGTAAACCTACTCCCGCTTCTCCCCCAAACCCCGTCCGCCCACCTACCCCCGCTTCTCCCCAACCCACATCTACTCCTGCTTCTCCCCCACATCTGCCCACCTACCCCCGCTTCTCCCCACCTACTCCTGCTTCTCCCCCACCCCCCCATCTGCCCACCTACCCCCACTTCTTCCTCAACCCCAATCTGCCCACCTACTCCCGCTTCTCCCCCACCCCCCCATCTGCCCACCTACCCCCACTTCTTCCTCAACCCTCATCTTCTGCCCACCTACCCCCGCTTCTCCCCCACCCCCGTCTGTAAACCTACCCCCGCTTTCCCCTCACCCATCTGCCCACCTACCCCCGCTTCCCCCTCACCCATCTGCCCACCTACCGCCGCTTCTCCCCCATCCCCCCATCTGCAAACCATACTCCCGCTTCTCCCCCACCCCCCCCCTGTCTGCCCCCCTACCCCCGCTTCTCCCCCACCCCGTCTGTAAACCTACCCCCGCTTCTCCCCCACCCCGTCTGTAAACCTACCCCCGCTTCTCCCCCACCCCCGTCTGTAAACCTACCCCCGCTTCTCCCCCACCCCCGTCTGCCCACCTACTCCCACTTCTCCCCCACCCCCCCAATCTGCACACACTCCCCAACCCTCACCTCCACTTCCCCTCCCCCTTCCCCCCTATACATCTCCATATGATATTACTCAATCCTCCTCCTCAGTACTTATCCATCACCCTCCCTTCCCCCATTCATTCATTCCTGACACCCCTCCCCCATAAACCCTAACATTCCATCACCTACCTCTTCTCACATATTACCCCCCTCCCCCCTCCATATACCCCAGGAATAGAATGACCCCTCCACCCCCCAGGCCCGGTACTCACCCCGGAGACGCGGCTGTGTCAGGAGAGAGAGCGGGAGGGAAGGGGAGAGACACGTGACCCGCTCTGAGACAGCTCACCCCGGACCGTACCACACACCCCGGGGGGAGAACACAGAGATAATGAAGATCCTAACTACAATCACTACACAAAACACAGCCCACCTAGGACGGCGATCTATTATAACTCATCCCCCCGCTGTCTATGCCTTAATAATGGCCCTGGGGTGCGTGTTTAAGTGTCCCTCACACGGCGGGGGGGCAGATGGTACAGTCCACGATGTGATAGAAACACTGCGCATGCTCCGAACTAAACGTGAGCTGGCAGCCAGAAACGGGGCGCATGCGCAGGAAGCAGAGACGCTGTTCCGTCAGATATGGCAACCAGTCAGAAATGATAACGAAAGTGACGTTCCGTCGCCGCCATCTTGCTACACCCCACACACAGTAAGGATACACCAAGAAGGGGGCAGACGGACATCTTGTTACACCCGCCGGAGTTTTGCATTTTACAGTTATTTTTTAACAGTTAACGGAGCATACATGGCCAAATACAGTATTTGAAAATCCATGTTGAATTATAAAAGCAGAGGTGTTCTGTCAGATCAGCAAACATGTGAGATCTGCAGGTTTGCCGCTGCTTTTAAAATTCAACATCTCAACAGTCCGTCGGATTTATAAATACTGTATTTCACCTTATAAGTGGCGTTTACTGTTAAAAATAATTGTTACATGCAAAACCCCAGTGGGTGTAACAAGATGTCCGCTAGCCCCCTTCTTGGTGTATCCCTACTGTGGAGGAGTGCGGGGTGTAGCAAGATGGCGGCGACGGAACGTCACTTTATTACTAATTCTGAGGAGTCGCATAATCTGACGAAACACCGCTAAGGGGGCAGTACGCATGCGTAGGAGAGGGGTGTGGCTGCAGAGCGGAGCTCCACTGATGACACGTGACCTCCACTCCACTTCTTTTTTTTTTTTTACTGAACTTTATTGTGAATCTCTGCAGCACATACTGAACCATTCTGTTGTTACTATTAATTAAGTCTGGGATTTGCAGAAATACAAGAAGATATTTTTGGGAGGTTTTGTACTTTCTGTTTAAGTGCTCTCCTTGTAAAAGCATTTATTTATTATTTACCAATATACATTTCCATCGCTCCCAACTGATCCTGATTTTGAGGGACTGTCCCTCTGTCCCTCTTTCCCCCTCATTTGTCCCTCATTCTGGTCTGATCTATATAGTTGTATATAAAATGCATTTTTTATCTTTCAAAAAGTGTTTCCCAGTGCTAAACCTTTCCTCCAAATTATAAATTGCTGCATTTGTACATTTCATTTTAAAAGCCAATGTAAAAGGAATAGTAGTGGCAAAAAAAGCCCTTGTGGATTTAATTAACCTTTTTTTTTTGTTAATTCCCCTTTAAGGGGGTGTGGCAGGGGGCGTGTCCTATGCCTACATACGTTTGTTAGTAGGTGTCCCTCATTCCCATCTCAAAATGTTGGGAGGTGTAGATTTATGGTGATGATGGAAGTTCATGTTGGAAGAAGAATACAATCCATGTCTCTAAGCACAATCTCATTGTCCTTGTTTGCCCCCCTTCATGCCAACTAACAAGGCCAAGATTGAGACACGCATGGATCTCCACGAAAAAAAAAAATGTACGGTTCAATGATATGTGGGCATTAAACCTCCATCTTCTTGAAAATCATATCTGTTCTGGTGCAAATATTATCCACTTAACGATCTTCCAGCCGCATTGTACTGAGGACGGGGGAGGGGGGGCGCTATAGGCAAAACAATGTGCTGGTACGTCTCTGCCTACTCCCAGGTTTAGGGCTCCCGCTGTGATTGTACACAGAGTCCCGGCCAATGATTCGCTCCCGGGACCAGCTGATCGGCTGTGTCCAATCACAGCCCAGAGCTCTGTGTTGAAATTCTGGTCCTTCAGGTGTTTTTTAGCAAACTCCATGCGGGCTTTCATGTGTCTTGCACTGAGGAGAGGCTTCCGTTGGGCCACTCTGCCATAAAGCCCTGACTGGTGGAGGGCTGCAGTGATGGTTGACTTTCTACAACTTTCTCCCATCTCCCGACTGCATCTCTGGAGCTCAGCCACAGTGATCTTTGGGTTCTTCTTTACCTCTCTCACCGAGGCTCTTCTCCCCCAAAAGCTCAGCTTGGCCGGACGGCCAGCTCTAGGAAGGGTTCTGGTCGTCCCAAACGTCTTCTATTTAAGGATTATGGAGGCCACTGTGCTCTTAGGAACCTTAAGTGCAGCAGAAATTTTTTTTTTGTAACCTTGCCCAGATCTGTGCCTTGCCACAATTCTGTCTCTGAGCTCTTCAGGCAGTTCCTTTGACCTCATGATTCTCATTTGCTCTGACATGCACTGTGAGCTGTAAGGTCTTATATAGACAGGTGTGTGGCTTTCCTAATCAAGTCCAATCAGTATAATCAAACACAGCTGGACTCAAATGAAGGTGTAGAACCATCTCAAGGATGATCAGAAGAAATGGATAGCACCTGAGTTATATATATGAGTGTCACAGCAAAGGGTCTGAATACTTAGGACCATGTGATATTTCAGTTTATCTTTTTTAATAAACCTGCAAAAATGTCAACAATTCTGTGTTTTTCTGTCAATATGGGGTGCTGTGTGTACAATATGGGGTGCTGTGTGTACAATATGGGGGGCTGTGTGTACAATATGGGGTGCTGTGTGTACAATATGGGGTGCTGTGTGTACAATATGGGGTGCTGTGTGTACAATATGGGGGGCTGTGTGTACAATATGGGGTGCTGTGTGTACAATATGGGGTGCTGTGTGTACAATATGGGGTGCTGTGTGTACAATATGGGGGGCTGTGTGTACAATATGGGGTGCTGTGTGTACAATATGGGGGGCTGTGTGTACAATATGGGGTGCTGTGTACAATATGGGGTGCTGTGTGTACAATATGGGGGGCTGTGTGTACAATATGGGGTGCTGTGTGTACAATATGGGGGGCTGTGTGTACAATATGGGGTGCTGTGTGTACAATATGGGGGGCTGTGTGTACAATATGGGGTGCTGTGTGTACAATATGGGGTGCTGTGTGTACAATATGGGGTGCTGTGTGTACATTAATGAGGAAAAAATGAACTTAAATGATTTTAGCAAATGGCTGCAATATAACAAATATATAACAACATAACATGGTCCACCAAAGAAGTTGAGTGCACGTGATCAGCGTCATATCCAGAGGTTGTCTTTGGGTAATAGACGTATGAGTGCTGCCAGCATTGCTGCAGAGGTTGTAGGGGTGGGGGGGTCAGCCTGTCAGTGCTCAGACCATACGCCACACACTGCATCAAATTGGTCTGTGTGTACATTAATGAGGAAAAAAAATGAACTTAAATGATTTTAGCAAATGGCTGCAATATAACAAAGAGTGAAAAATTTAAGGGGGTCTGAATACTTTCCATCCCCACTGTGTATACAGTATCTCACAAAAGTAAGTACACCCCTCACATTTGTGTAAATCTTTTCTTCTATCTTTTATTGTGACAACACTGAAGAAATGACATTTTGCTACAATGTAAAGTAGTGAGTGTACAGATTGTATAACAGTGTAAATTTGCTGTCCCCTCAAAATAACTCAACACACAGCCATTAATGTCTAAACCGCTGGCAACAAAAGTCAGTACACCCCTAAGTGAAAATGTCCAAATTGGGCCCAATTAGCCATATTTCCTCCCCGGTGTCATGTGACTCGTTACTGTTACAAGGTCTCAGGTGTGAATGGGGAGCAGGTGTGTTAAATTTGGTGTTATCGCTCTCACTCTCTCATACTGGTCACTGGAAGTTCAACATGGCACCACATGGCAAAGAACTCTCTGAGGATCTGAAGAAAAGAATTGTTGCTCTACATAAGGATGGCCTAGGCTATAAGAAGATTGCCAAGACCCTGAAACTGAGCTGCAGCACGCTGGCCAAGACCATACAGCTGTATAACAGGACAGGTTCCACTCAGAACAGGCCTCGCCATGGTCCACCAAAGAAGTTGAGGTCACGTGCTCAGCGTCATATCCAGAGGTTGTCTTTGGGAAATAGACATATGAGTGCTGCCAGCATTGCTGCAGAGGTTGTAGGGGTGGGGGGTCAGCCTGTCAGTGCTCAGACCATACGCCGCACACTGCATCAAATTGGTCTGCATGGCTGTCATCCCAGAAGGAAGCCTCTTCTAAAGATGATCCACAAGAAAGCCCTCAAACCGTTTGCTGAAGAGAAGCCGACTAAGGACATGGATTACTGGAACAATATCCTGTTGTCTGATGAGACCAAGATAAACTTATTTGGTTCAGATGGTGACAAGCGTGTGTGGGGGCAACCAGGTGAGGAGTACAAAGACAAGTGTGTCTTGTCTACAGTCAAGCATGGTGGTGGGAGTGTCATGGTCTGGGGCTGCATGAGTGCTGCCGGCACTGGGGAGCTACAGTTTATTGAGGGAACCATGAATGCCGACATGTACTGTGACATACTGAAGCAGAACATGATCCCCTCCCTTCAGAGACTGGACCGCAGGGCAGTATTCCAACATGATAACCACCCCAAACACACCTACAAGATGATAACTGCCTTGCTAAAGAAGCTGAGGGTAAAGGTGATGGACTGCTTGCACTGCTTCAGCGTGATTTCGAAGCCGCACATCAGTGCGATTTGCACTGCCAATTTGAACAGTTCTATGCTGACAATGGGGTGCGAGTTGTTGTGCGATTTGGAACTGTCAAATCGCATGACAAATCGCAATGGTGTGAACGGGGGGTTTACAGAATGTGTCACAGCTGGGCTGACGATGGATGGGTAGAAGCCACAGAAGGTTATAAAATAGCTATGGGTGCAAAACCATATTATTTAAAGCGGGATTACACTCAAAAGCAAACATTTATTATATTGCAGCTTACCAATTTTTAGATGTGATGGATGCATTAGTTTTCATTTTTAGGATTTCTTTCTTCTATTTTCTTCTGATGATCCAGCCAGTAAGCCTTTTAATTTCAACAGAACAAGCTCTTACCCGAATGTATGGTACAGAGATGAGACAAACCATTTGCTACTGACAGGGGTGCTTACAACAATCAGCTGCTTAGGTAAGAAGGTTGTTTTGACTGATACTATTCTCCATAGCTACAAAATTTAGTAGCATTCTCTCTCAAGAGAATACTATAATGCCCTGTACACACGGTCGGATTTTCCGACGGAAAATGTGTGATAGGACCTTGTTGTCGGAAATTCCGACCGTGTGTAGGCTCCATCACATATTTTCCATCGGATTTTCCGACACACAAAGTTTGAGAGCAGGCTATAAAATTTTCCGACAACAAAATCCGTTGTCGGAAACTCCGATCGTGTGTACACAAATCCGACGCACAAAGTGCCACGCATGCTCAGAATAAATAAAGAGATTAAAGCTATTGGCCACTGCCCCGTTTATAGTCCCGACGTACGTGTTTTACGTCACCGCGTTCAGAACGATCAGATTTTCCGACAACTTTGTGTGACCGTGTGTATGCAAGACAAGTTTGAGCCAACATCCGTCGGAAAAAATCCTAGGATTTTGTTGTCGAAATGTCCGAACAAAGTCCGACCGTGTGTACGGGGCATAAGACTTGCACGGTGCTCCGCACCCCTGGCACCCGTGCCACTTGGTGTCCACCAAGTCTCTGTCTCCATCTCCAGAGGCTTCAAGGACCCGAGGTACAATGGAGACCTCCCCACTACTTTGGTCTCACATCAGGATATGTGGCCCTCGTGACATAGGTCTAATGACGTCCAGTATAATTTAAACCACTTCCTGTGAGGTCAGACTGTCAAGGACCCGCCCCTCCCTGAGGATTTGTTATCAAGCCACCCTAGACTCTGGAGAATGCTGCAAAGAACTGTGCTAACATTACGTGATTGACGGCCTGTGCAGCATTCAGGACTGACTGATTAAAGGGGTTGTAAAGGTAATTTTTTTTTTTTTTTAAATAACAAACATGTTATACTTACCTTCACTGTGCAGCTCGTTCTGCACAGAGTGGCCCCGAACCTGGTCTTCTGGGGTCCCTCGGCGGCTGTTTCAGCTCCTCCCCGCAAGCATTTACCACCTTCATGCGAGCTCCCTCGCATGGTGGTGAGTGCTTGCGGGCGCGCTCCCGTGATACAGCCGGCGGCTATAGCCGCTCGCTGTATCACTCGGCCCCCCCCCCCCCCGGCGCGCCGCGTCATCGGATGTGATTGACAGCAGCGCGAGCCAATGGCTGCGCTGCTTTCAATCCATCCACTGCAGCCAATCAGCGACCAGGCTGAGCTGCAATGAGGACGAGCAGCGAAGATTCGAGGCGTCAGGTAAGTAAAACGGGGGGGCTGGGGGCGGCGGTACTGTCAAAAGTTTTTTCACCTTAATGCATAGAATGCATTAAGGTGAAAAAATTTTTATCTTTAAAACCCCTTTAAAGACTGATCAAAAGACTTCAAGAATCAACAAGAACCAAAATAAAATAACATAAGTAGTGGGGGCTCAAAAAAATAGCGGGGGGGGGGGGGCTCCAGGAAAAGGGGGAGGGGCAGTCTTCAGTTTGGCTTTGAATAAAATTCTAAAAATTTGTGTGGTTTAATGCACAACTACAATATCTGGCAACTCACCCATACCACAAATTTTAAAATGCCTTGATTCACCACAAGGCAATTAAAAAGCATGAAGGGTCTTTTGAGTAGAATTGTCTTTATTATGTCCGTATTATCCTAACAAGAATTGAAAGTATACCACAGATCCTTATAGAAAATATTTATTAAATCTACACAGTCGTCTGGGTTGATTGGTATTGTGCATTAGGTTGGATTGTAGCGGTGCTCTAGGGCGGAGTAAGCTCCGGCTCTTCTGCCCAGGGTGGCGGCTAGCTGCTTCGATTCTATTGGAGAAGCTCCAGAGTTAGGCAGCTTTCAGTTTCTCACTCCTCTCTGCATCTATGGCCAGAACTCGCTCTCGTTCCTTTATCAGCTGAACTCCGCAATAGGTCACAAACCAGATGGACAGCATGCTGACCGGGAAACCTGGAGAGGAGGACAAAACTCATCAAAGAACGAGAGAAAAACAAAGACCTTAGAATGGCTGCATTAGTTGTCGTTTGCAAATGATTCTGCACAGTGATTGTGTGTCAATGTACGTTTTGTAATAAATACTGATGAATTACTGTATACTGTCTGTGAAGGTCCTCATGTCACGTCTAGGTCATGGTGTATATAGTAGTAGCCAGTCACATCCAACTGGACTTGTTCTGTAATGGTAAAGAGGTTTCCTAGCTTGGCAAAGCCACTTCTTCAGTGGTAATGAGTGTCAAGAAAATACCCCAACATTTATATCCACACAGGTAAGACAGATACCTTCACCCATTCGCCTTGGAATGTGTAGATGTTGGTTGTCCAAGAATCAGATGGAAGTTGGAAAAGTTAAGGAACCCCCGTTCTAGTTACATAATCCCATCCTCGATGTCAGGAAGTCTTCTTAGGTGTTACTTCCTCAATTCACATGGCTAATGGAGTGGATTGTTGGCAAATTGCCAGGGTAGAGATGTTAAATCAGCGTTCGGAAGACAGATGTTGCTGAACATCCTCACCACTGCTTTAAGGATGGTTGTTCCAATTTGACGTAGATGGCCTCGCTCGTGCTACTTCCAACTAGTTGTCCTCTCTGTCCAAAATGTGCACAATAAAGTTCCACAACTTTCACAGCTCCTATCTGGTTCTTGGACAATCAACAACGACACATTCCATGGTGGTTGGATTAACCACTTGCCGACGGCATCACTTACAGAGGAACTTTGGTTTATGAGTAACGCGGTTAACGAGCGTTTTGAAAGATGAGCAACTTTTTTTTTTTTTTTTAATTCTGACTCAGTTTGCGAGTGTTGTCTCGCAAAACTACCCTGTTTCCCCGAAAATAAGACCTAGCGTGATTGTCAGCGATGGCTGCAATATAAGCCCTACCCCCCAAATAAGCCCTACCCTTTATCCCTGAAAATAAGCCCTACCCTGAAAATAAGACCTACAAGGACTTTAACTAGGGCTTATTTGGGGGGTAGGGCTTATATTGCAGCCATCACCAACACTCACGCTAGGTCTTATTTTCGGGGAAACAGGGTAGCAGAATTCAAGCTAATGGGGTGTGGAGTACCACATTTGGCCAGAGGTGCGGGGGCGCCGGGGACACTCGGAACGTTTCGGAGCTGTTCGGAAATACTCGGCATCACTCGGAAATACTCGGAAACACTTGGAAATACTCAGTTCCTGAGTGTTTCTAAACCTTTCCGAGGCTTTCCGAGTTCAGCCGAGCCGTCCCCGAGTATTTCCGAATCTTTCCGGCGCCCCCCCCCCCCACCTCTGGCCATATGCATGTAATAGAAGTCAATGCGACACGAATTATCTTTGTTTCCATTGACTTCTATGGGGAAACTCGCTTTGATATGTGAGTGCCTTGGATTACAAGCATTCTCCTGGAATGGATTATGCTCGTAATCCAAGGTTCCACTGTACATGTACAGCGGCAAAGCAGCTCTGCTGCACTGGATCACGTACTAGGTACTTGATCCGGCACCTCCGGGTAGTAGCGGGCGCGCGCCACCAGGCGACCTGGCTGTGCTGTGATTAGACACAGCAGATGCTGATCAGCAGGTGCCAACGGATGACCACCGGCAACCGCCGATAAAATAAATAAAAATATACCATAGTTTGTAGACACTATAACTGTTGCGCAAACCAATCAATAGACGCTTATTGGGATTTTTTTTTACCAAAAATATGTAGCAGAATACATATTAGCCTAAATTGATGAAGAAATTTCTTATTTATTTTTATTTATTTTTATTATTTTTTTAATGGGATAGGTTTTATAGCAGAAAAGTAAAAAATATATATATATATTTTAAATTGTGAGTCTTTTTTGGTTTATAGCGCAAAAAATGGCATGGGGGTATATCTTCCGGAGGTCAAGTGGTTAAACATGAAAAAGGGGGAATATAGCTCTTTTATATATAATTCTGCACCTTTATGACAATGGTGCTCTTTAACCCTCAACGTGTGCACCTACCCGTGATGAGGATCCTCTTGGCCACCAGTATAGCGAATTCCAGGCTGTTGAGGGCTAAAATATTGTACAGAATGATGGCCCAGAAATTGGCAGCTCCAAATATCCCCCGAATTCTCCTGGACATGGACTCAGGTAAGGAGGCCTGGAGAGAGAAGCAATGTAGACAGTAATTGAATGATTACTTGGCAGATGATAGAATAAAGTAGACATGTGCACTGCCGAAAAATTAGCTCGTTTTAGTTTAATTTGTTTGTTTTTTTCGGGTCATTCGTTAAGACCCATTATGATTTGAAAAATTAGTAAATACGTAAATTCGAAAATCCGAAATCCGTAAATTCGAAAACTCGAAAATCCGAAAATGAGAAAATCCTGAAATTCGAAAATTCTAAATTCGAAAATCCAATTATAAACCAAAATTCAAAAGAACAAAAAATAAAAAAAAAAGACCAAAAATGCGAAAGTTCGAAAAGCTGAAATAATGACTAACTAATAATAACTTAACTATTACTAACTAATAAATTATAGGTATTTGAATTTCCTTTCAAATTTGGCTGTTAGTGAACGTAACAAATACGAATTTATCTAAAGTTACGGATTTTCCGAAATAACGAATGCCGTATGTAAACGGATGGAATAATAAATAACAATAATAATAAAAACTTTTTATTATTATTATTATTATTAATTATTCATTTGTTCTGTTCCATTTGTTTAGATGCGGCATTCGTTATTTTGGATAATTCGTAACTTCGGATAAATTTGTATTTGTTACGTTTACTAACAGCCAAATTTGAAAGGAAATTCCAAAAGTTAGTTATAGTTAGTTAGTTAGTTAGTATTTTGAATTTCTGGATTTCGGATTTTGGAATTCCGAAATTCGAAAATTTGGAAAATCGAAAATCCGAAATCCCGAAATTCAAAATACTAACTGACTAACTAACTAACTAACTAACTAACTAACTAACTATAACTAACTTTTGGAATTTCCTTTCAAATTTGGCTGTTAGTAAATGTAATAAATACGAATTTACGAATTATCCAAAATAACGAATGCCGCATCTAAACAAATGGAACGGAACAAATTAATAATTATTATTAATAATAATAATGATAATAATAATGTGTTTTTATTAGAGAATAAATTGGTGGGTTTTGCAATGTTTTATGTCACACGGTATTTGCGCAGCGGTTTTTCAAATGCAGTTTTTGGGGAAAAAAGAAAAAAAATACAGTTTTTTAAATTTTAATGTAAAAAAACACAATTTTTTTTGGCACGCTTTAAAATTGTGCACGCCAGCACAACGACGACAAACTACTTAAATTTTACTAAATCGGCAGTTTTAATGCCTTATATTTTTTTAAACTGGTGCCTTTAAGACTCCAGTAATCTGGAAGTGACGTTATGACGTTGCTCCTGGGTTACTACAGCCGAGATCCGATCGAAGCCGATTCCGGCTGTCTTTGGGTCTGTGGCCAACCGGCGGATGTGCCGACTGGTCACTCGGGTCTCCCAGTGGAACGGGAGAGCTCGGGCAAGCAGCGGAAGGCGGCGGGAGGGAGATGTTCCTTTCTGGAGCTTGCAATAACAATCGAGCAGCTGCTTAGCCGCATCGGTTGATATTACAAGAAAGTCGACCGTCTGCTCTAAAAAACAGTACCGGGGTGATGCCTGCAGCTGCATATCATCCCAGAACAACCAGTTTAAGTCAAATGACATACAGGAAGGCCCGGATTGGCCATAGGGCAAACCCGGTGAGCCCGGAGCCGCCAGGCCGCAAGTCCTTGTGGGGCCCAAGGCACCTCTCCGTGGCCGCCCGGCTGCCAGTTAAGCTCAGCCATCGGCGCTAGGGGGACAAAAACATGAAGGGGGGGAGGAGCTAGAGGAGACACCTTCAGCCTCTCTGCAGCCGCACGGCCGCCCTTATATGTCAGCCGTCGGTGCCGGCGGGCGTGACTACGAAGGGGGAGGAGCTAGAGCAGACACCTGCTGCAGACACCTTGGAGCCGGATAAGAAAGAACGTGAGTGCGGCCCCCCCCTGTAACCTGGATAGGAGGAGCAGCGAAGGTAGCTGCATATAGAAGAATCATTTTCTCCATCTTCCTCCTGCAATCTCTGAATACCTGCGAGAGGGAGAGGAGAAGCAGGCATTCCGAGACTGCAGGAGGAAGATGGAGAGAATGATTCTTCTATATGCAGCGCCCCCACTGCTCCTCCTATCCTGCTTCTTTCTGCTACCCCCCTGTGCTCTCATCCCCACCCATACTCTTTGCCCCCTCGTGCTCTCCACCTCCCCCCATGCTCTCTGCTGCCCCCTGCGCTCTCCACCTCCCCCCATGCTCTCCACCACCCCCCCTGTGCTCTCCACCTCCCCCCATGCTCTCCACCGCCCCCCTGTGCTCTCCATCTCCCCCCATGTTCTCCACCACCCCCCTGTGCTCTCCACCTCCCCCATGCTCACCACTGCCCCCCTGTGCTCTCCACCTCCCCCCATGCTCTCCGCTGCCCCCCTGTGCTCTCCACCTCCCTCCATGCTCTCCACATCCCCCCTGGCTCTCCGCTGCCTCCTGTGCTCTCCGCTGCCCCCCTGTGCGCTCCGCTGCCCTCCGTGCTCTCCACAGCCCCCCTGTGCTCTTTCTGCAGCCCCCCTGTGCTCTTTCCGCAGCCCCCCTGGCTCTCCGCTGCCCCCCTGTGCTCTCCACATCCCCCCATGCTCTCCGCAGCTCCCCGTGCTCTCCACATCCCCCCTGGCTCTCTGCCACCCCCCTGTGCTCTCTGCCGCCCCCCTATGCTCTCTGCCGCCCCCCTATGCTCTCCGCCTCCCCTTATGCTCTCCACCACCCCCCTGTGCTCTCCACCTCCCCCTATGCTCTCCACCTCCCCTCATGCTCTCCGCCGCCCCCTGTGCTCTCCACATTCTCCCTGGCTCTTCGCTGCCCCCTGTGCTCTCCACATCCCCCTGGCTCTCTCCTCCCCCATGTGCTCTCCACCTCCCCCGTGCTCTCCCCCGCCCTCCTGTGCTCTCCACCTCCCCCCATGCTCTTCGCTGCCCCCCTGTGCTCTCCACATTGCCCTGGCTCTCTGCTGCCCCCCTGTGCTCTGCACCTCCCCCCATGCTCTCAGCTGCCCCCCTATGCTCTCCGCTGCCCCCCTGTGCTCTCCACCTCCCCCCATGCTCTCCGCCGCCCTCCTCTCCACCTCCCCCCCATGCTCTCCACCGCACCCTTGTGCTCTCCACATCCCCCCTGGCTCCTGGTAGTAGGGGTCACAGGGAACGCTGTAGACCAGACAGCAAAGAACCTGGGCATCAGTCTCCTTTAAATAGCGCATCTGGCACCAAGAGCTGTCACAACGTGCACGCACGACCATTCGCACATCTGTGCATGCGCCGTGCGGCTCTTACTGGAAATCTGATCACAGATGTTCATCTGACATTTCGGTTACTGGCTTGCCCTTCCTGACATATCGCCCATACACATTTTTGGGTACCGTAGTGTTTTGTGATATTACTGGGGTGTGCCATTTTAAAGCCTGCCCCATGTTTGGTATCCATTTACTCGATGTAACTTCATCCTTTAAATTAGCTAAAAAAACTGGGTATAATTTGATTGTTTGCACTTCAATTATTTATGTCTATATTTCCTGAAAATATGCGTTTGATAAATAACTGCGGACATATCCTGCCACAGAAAAAAAAATAGCAATTGCCACTATTTTATTCTCCAGGGTCCATCCTTTCAGAAATGTTATAACTGTTTGGGGGATTTAAAGTCATTTGTAGCAACGAAAAAAAAGCAGATTTTCTTATTTAAAAAAATTGCCCAGGTAGACAAGTAATTAAGCTGCTCTCACCTCCAGTTTGGCGAATGGCGGCAGTTCAAAAAACTTCTGCACCCAGAGTTCAAAGTTCAGACCAAAGCAGTTGCATATGGACCAGATGTAGACAATGTCACAGGGGCCCAGCCACAGCGTGGTCACCAGGAACGTGGACACGGTGGCCAACAGCTCCTTCTTGATGTTGTCATGGCCCTCACCTAGGAAATCGTAGACGTACCTGAGCCAAAGCAAAAGGAGGGGGAGGGGGTTATTATAGAGTGATAGTAAAACAGTCATAATAACCATACAACAGCTGTGACAGCCGAAATTGTTTATAAGTATAACTCCAGGTGAAATGCTCAATTAAAATAAATATATTGAAGATAACTTATCCTCCAGAAGTTATTTTATTCTAGTTTTGTGATCCAGTCACCAGGTGACCTCAGTTTTCTCTGCTGCAGTAATGTAGTGCAGTTTGGTCAGCAGCCCGCCTCTGTCTGCGATTGGACAATGAGGCATGATGTCACCGCTCTGGTCTCTCACCGCTCTGGTCTCTCACCTGTCTCTGGTGTCTGGCAAGGTTTCTGAGATCACAAGACCGGCTAAACACAAGTACACATTTTTTGGGCAGGATAAATATTTAACATTTACCATACATGTATGTTTGTGTATAATTCTATATTTTCTAACGTAGTAAAGTCTCTAGCCTCCTCCAGCCTAGTGAGAACCTTCAGGGCCAAAGATAGCTGACATCCTTCTGCATGTGGTGGGTTGTGAGGCATAGTGGGTGCAAGGTGGATAACGTTATTGGGCGCCAGACACTTTTTGGATGTAAAAGAGGTTTTATTTCCAGTCCTTTTTATATTTTGAGGGAAAAAGGGGTTAGGGCCAGGGCTCCCTTAAGCAGTTGCAATTTCAATTGGCAGACTCCGAGACTTCAATAGGAGGACAGCCGTACAGGGAAAGGCCCTCAGCAAGGCACCACATCTGCACGTGCAGGATTGCTGTCTCCTATGGCAACAGTCTTTAACAGTTCCTAACACAAATCGTTACAGTCCTCTTTACTTCACTACAACTTCTACTTGTAGTTCTTAAGGTCCCGGTCTCTCACTGGACCCTCTGATTCACTGACTCTGAATCCCTGGAGCTCCTCAAAGCTTTGTGGTGGTATCTCCCTCAAGCGTCACCCACGCTTCCCTGCTGGGTCCTTAGCTTGGCACTCCAGATACTTCTCAAGCTTCACCCCCGCTAATCGGCTTGGTCCCTGGCTTGACTCACAAGGCTGCTCTACAAGTGTCACCTCCGCTGGTTGGGTCCCTGACTTGATTACCGCCTGAAGTTTCCCGATTCTCCACAGTGCCCGTTTGGTGAGAATACTGCTTCCTTCAGTTACTCACTGTGGTCCCTGGAAAACGTTGTTGGTCCCTTTGTGGCGACAGCTTCCCTTCAACCTCCGACCACTGCCACGTTCTCCGGCCGGCAGAACCATTGCTTATGGTTGGACTGCAAGCCGCAATCCCAACCCTGCGCTGCTCTCTTACTTCTGGATAGGCCCTCACACAGCCTGGCAGCCAGATTTCCCCAGGATAGGCCCAATCTCCGGCCTAGCACCCCGTGGCGTACAACACACGTCCACCCAGACAGTCGTCCAGGTGGTAAAGAACACAGATCACCTGACCTCACCCGAATATATAGGTTCTCCCAGCAGGCCAAGGGATTCAAGAAAACCCTTGGCCATTGGCTGAGATACCCCACATACCCATAATCTGACCTTCTGTTGCCCTCTCATATCTAGTACCACCAAGTACCTGGCCACCTAGCGATAGTAGAGAAAAGTGCAACAAGGCCAAACTTAGGGAGAAATCAATGGATCTCTAGCAATTGACCAGGGTAACTACTCCTGGCAAGTACATTTTTGAGGAGCTCCCTGACTAAACCCCAGGGCGCTACAATAACGTTGCCCTTTTCCTCCAAAAAGAACATTTTGGAATGAATAGGAAGGTAGTTGCATACATAGAAAGCATCAAATGGACAGAGTTCAGCCACTTCTACATCTATAGTATGTAAATGGGGACAGTCCCCCCAGAACTGATATTTCACTGGTGGATTCTGGAGACTTAAAACCACTGGCAATGTCTCTCTCTCTTAGGGACTCTACTGTGACATCTCTACACTGAGTTCCCGGGTCTGCACACCTGCTGTACCCATTATGAAGGACTACCACCATCCCTGTGCTCAGTTCCTGGGTCTGTACACCTGCTGTGCCATTTATGAGGGGTTACCACCATCCCTGTGCTGAGTTCCCGGGTCTGTAAACCTGCTGTGCCCATTATGGGGGGCTCCCTCCATCCCTGTACTGAGTTCCTGGGCCCATATACCAGCTGTGCCCTTTATGAGGGGTTCCCACCATCCTTGCTGGGTTTTTATTTATTTTTAATTATGAAGAATTATGAAGAATGTAACAGGAAGAGATGGGACACAAAGTCGGGCAGAAACAATTAAGACTCCCAGGTGGAGAGGAACAGCGCCATGAATTATGCCCCGCGGATTCTCACTGCCGGAGTATCCAAGACCAAGGATGAGTAGAGCTGAAAATTTTACCAAAATTTCACAGTTTTGACAAAATACATTGAATTTAATAGGGAAGAAAACATTAAATAAATTATGTTTTTTTAGTGGCCTTTAATTGGCCCCATAGGAGATTCACAATATCTGTGACTCAGCTAATAAACACATAGACATCATCCTGAGATAGCAGTCACCCCAATGGTACTCACTTGCACAACCAGTCATTAATTCCTCTGTCAAAGTGCCTGAAACAGCAGAAAAATGCAATCAAGGCTCTAGGAATAGACATATAGGTGGTATTTATAATGAATTGCATAGCAATTTGGCCATTAACGTGCATGCATGCTCATTATGTGTGATTGGGGCAAAAAAAACAAACAAATGTTATTAGGCTATTTCCTGTGCTGCTATGCTTTTTCATTGGCTTAAAAGAGAAAATACCGTATTTGGCCACTAGATGGTGCAAAATATCATAGAAAATTCTTATGGTACTTAGCGCCACACAGTGGCCAAATGCCATATTTTTCTAAAAATATTCGACCAGCAGAGGAAATAGCCTAAAAACATTTATTTTTTTGCCCCATTCTCACAGTAGAAATGCACATGCACTTTCACTAGGTGACTTGCCATATATTTAGTTGATATATGATGTATATCCCCGGTATATGGTGTTGGCCTCATCCTACGATGCAGGAAAGTGAAAAGATAGCGCTGGACCCGTAGGTTTATTTCATTGGTATTGTTATCTTAAGGTGTTAATGTTGGTGTAAATCATCTGATTCCTGGGCAGGCGGTTTCTACACCCCAGAGGATCTCCACAGTCTCTTTGGCTTGTAGTGTAAAGAAAGAAGGGTTGAAATTTAAGCGCCACGCCACTGCTTGGTGGTCCACATACAACTTTATTCCATTAAAAGTCGAGAGTACAGATCAAGAAATAGCCAACATGTTTCGGGGGTCTACGTGCCCACTTCATCAGGGCTAGAAAGAACGTAAGAAGATTATCATGTCAATCTGACATCAATACAATGTCCCCTTCACATTACTTATTTGGTTTAATATTTTTTCCCTTTCATTTTACAACTGTACAATCTATATAATGTATGGTTTAATTTATACACATACCAGTTTCGAAAGTTTATTTTTTTTCTTTTCTCTCTTTTTATTAGGTTAACATCTCATCCATAATATATCTGTCAGGGCTGGGCTCAGCCCTTCCTTCTCTGAGCTGGCCGCTCAGCTTTCGGCTAATTGCCAGCTCCTATCTCTCCACAGTTACTCACCTGTTGATGATATCCTGCTCGTCAGTCCTGCCTACTTAAGCCGTCCAGTCCAAAGGATCTCTGCCTTCTCTGCCTTCGCCTTGGTCAACATCACAGAAACTATCTCCTGCGATCCTGTTTAAGACTTGCTTTGCCGACATCCCTTCTGGCTCCAGATCCTGCTTGCTGTTCCACTACATTGATCCCTGACTTCTGGCTTGGCTGACTATCCGTTCCGGTTACTGAACTTTGGCTATGTTTTGACTAAGTTTGTTTTTTTTTACTTATATTATTAAACAAGTGTGATTTAACTGTACTTCTGTCTTGGCCTGATTTCATGGTTTCTGACAGTATAATTTTAATAATAGTGATAATTATTATTAGTATTATTATAATTAATTATATTAATTATTATAATACATATTCTTATTTTTGTTCAGCACTCATATTCTCTTTTTTATGCAATTATTTTGACACTCTCATTACTATTGACTGGTTTTAATTATGACCCCATGGAGGGGACATTGTATTGATGTCAGATTGACATGATCATTTTCTAATGTTCTTTCTAGCCCTGATGAAGGGGGAATGTAGACCCCCAAAACACGTTGGCTATTTCTTGATCTGTATTCCTGACCTTTAATGGAATGAAGTTGTATCTGGACCTCTTAGCTGTGGCATAGCGCTTAGATGTCAACCCTTCTTTCATCCTATAGTGCGACTGTAGAGTTATGCATCATATTTCCTCATCATGTCTAGCCTTAGTGAGCCTTAAAATATATATATATATATATATATATATATATATATATATATATATATATATATATATATATATATATATATGCTAAGGCAAACCTTGAAAAAAAAATTGGAGAAAAATAATTAAAGGATTTCCACCACAGACCATGGCCTCTGATCCCCTCCCCCAGGTGCCAGTGTGCCCATTAGCAAATAAATGTAACCTTTATTTGCTAATTCCCTTTAGCGTTCTCTAGAATTGTTACACTGCACCTCTGGTTACAAAGAATTATTTATTTTCTATGCTCTACAGCTCCATCTAGTGGCCATAACAAGGTATTTTACTACAATAATAAAATACATATAATACAATAATAAAAGATTATTCATTCAGAAGGGAAAATAGCCCATTTTACACTAAATGAATGTAGTTGAAAATCTGCTGCTTTTTTTTATTATTAAAATAATAGACCCCTTAGTGTTTTACAGGGTGGGAGGCTAATTATAAGCTGCAGGCCCTGTTGAGAAATCTAAATATGGCCTAAGTACCCCAGGGAGGGAGGGAGGGGTCATATTTAGGGCCCTCTCCTCACCTTATGAGACCTGAGACAACCTCACCCCCTGAAGATACAACCGAGGCACATTATATAAAGGTGCTGATGTCAGCATTGTGTTGACTTACGTTTCGGCAAAGACGTAAAGCATGGTGATACATTTGGGGGGCTGCGGTGGGTCCAGGTGGTCCAATCTGGAGATGGTATTTATTACCCCGAACATCACAGCTGCCTTCACCCAGTCATATACCAGGTTGGAGTACGCCAGACCCGCTGCCGGGGTAAATAGGGCACATTTTTATAAACTGTAAGGGCCAGTCAGTGTATATAATGTAAATATAAAGGAGTTATAAAATAATAACAAAAAATAATATAACAAAAAAAAAATACCAAAAACAAATATAGTAAGTATAAATACAATAAATAAAAAAACAATACAACACAAAAATAATTAAAAAAAAACCAAAAAAAACATAAAACAAATTTCCTGGCTCTGCGTCATGCCATCACTACGGGTCAACTCCGCCCCTTGACCCCCATAGGACCTTCCTGAATAGTACTATAAAAGGCAGGCAGTACCTGGTGTAGGTGTTCTTATTACGTCCTTGCTCCAGACGTTCCTGGTAGTTCCTGTGTATCTAGGGTCGCCACCTTTTCTTCAAGTCAATCCCGAACACTTTAGCGGCGCACAACAATATTTTTATTTTTTTGTATAAACTATTTTGCTATTAAATAACATTTCTAATCATATGAAATTAATAACAAGATTCTAATCATTTCTATCATATGAAGTTAATAACAAGAGTCCCCCTTTACATCCGAGTCCACAGAGGTCCCCTTTTACATCTGAACTCGCGGAGTTCCCTCTCACTGTAAGGGGGGACTCTGCAGACTCTGATGTATAGGGAGAACTCTGGGGACCCCAACATAAGGGAGGCTCTGGGAACCCTGATTTAAGGAGGGAGAACACTGAGAACTCTGATGTAAGGGAGAACACTGCGGATTCTGGTGTAAAGAGGAACTCTGATGTAAGGGGTGCTCTGAGAACCCTGATTTACCTTAATGTACTCACTCAGAGGCAGGAGAGAGAAGAGGCGAGATTTCAGTCACAGACAGGGATGGATGGTGAGCTCACTCACCCGTTGACAGTCAGCACCTCTCATCCAGATGTATCTGAGAATGCTGGACTTCAAATTTCCGGACCCCACTTTCCTTTTCTTTTCTTGGCTCGGCGTCATGTCATGCCAGCACATTCCCGCCCTGGTCCGTCGCAAGCTCTTTATGAGAACACCCATACCAGGTACTGCCTGCCTTTTATAATACTATTCAGGAAGGTCCTATGGGGGGGGGGGTTAAGGGACAGAGTTAAACCACAGTAATGGCATGACGCCGTGCCAGGAAAGGAAAATTACAGTAAGTATTTGGTAACAATTTTCTGTTATAATAACTATGAATACATAAACAATATACAGTAACACAAAATAAATATAATAACAAGAAATAAATATATTAAACAATACACTGTAATAAAAAATAATATAATAACAATAAATACAATAAATAACAAAAATAACAAAAACAAATATAATAACAAGAAACAAATAAAATAAGTAAACCATATAACACAAAATAGTGTAATAACAATAGACAGAGAAGTTTTGGTGGGATTTTTAATACTTATATTATATACTTATATACTATTTTATATACAGTATCTCACAAAAGTGAGTAAACCCCTCACATTTTTGTAAATATTTTATTCTATCTTTTCATGTGACAACACTGAAGAAAAACCGTATTTTTTTAATATGTTCAGGTGTTTTTAACTAGCCTTGCAGGAAATGTCATTCTTGAATGTGTGCGCTGTAAAATATTTTGTACTGTTTGTAGGTCTTATAGCAGCACCATCTTGAATTTAAACGCATTGTATGGTGTGCCCCCCAAATATGTTTTTGTATATTGTAATAGACCTTGACTAGGTCTTTTGGGCTGGAGCACCCCTCCCCCTCCTCATTACCTCTTATTAGTGGCCACCAGTGTTTAGGATGTATCCCCTTCAGTTCTCCCACATAGAGGAGTTCAGCTCCCATGGTTGAGACAAAGGATCTTCCATTCTATTACTAGTGTAGGACCCACTAATTTGGGGTACTTTGTCGCAGTAAGTGGGCTTAGCACTATATGACCATATAGTGTGACCAAACCCCCGTATTTTTTGAATATGTTCAGGTGTTTTTAAATAGCCTGGCCGGACAGCCCGGCAAAGCCAGGATCGGCTTCGATCGGCTGTTCGTAACAGTAAACCGGAAAGCGATGACATGACATGTCTTCCGGTTTACTCGGAAAACCGTCTGCGCAAGTTTTTAAAAATCAAATGCATTCAAAAACACCGATCTTGGTGTGATTGGAAGCTTTTAAGTGCAGAGGAGGGATTTGGGGTCTTAAAGAGAACCTGTCACTGCCTACTGCTGTCACAAAGGATGTTTATATTCTTTGTGACGGCAATAAAAGTGCTAAAAATAAAAATAAAATAATAGTTAAAAAAAAAAAAGGTGCCCCCTGTCGGTCCCATGCGCACGCAGACCACGAGCGTCCCACACATGTGAGGCATCACTACGAACGTCAGATCATGGGCAGTAATTCTATATATGGCACTTGGATGAATTTTTCTCAGGGTCTGATGAGGAAGCAGTTGACATATGCAATTAGTTTAATTCCAAATAAATTTTTTAACGAATTTTGACAAATCCGTTAATTTCGAAATCTCTGAATTTCCGAATTTTTCAAAATCCAAATTTTTCGAATTTCTGAATTTTTCAATTTCCGAATTTTTCAGTTTCCGAAATTTCAGAATTTTCGAATTTCGAATTTGCGATTTTCGAATTTCTGAATTTTGAGCTTTCAGATTTCCAAATTTCCGAATTTCGAATTCTGGAATTCAGAATTTTCGGATTTTCGGAATTTGAAAATTCGGAGATTCAAAAATTTGAAAATCTGAAAATTCGAAAATCTGAAAAAAGAAAGAAAATCAGTAAAATTCGAAATAATAACTAACTAATAATAACTAACTATTAAATTATAGGTATTGGAATTTCCTTTCAAATTTGGCTGTTAGTGAACGTAACGAATACGAATTTATCCAAAGTTACAAATTATCTGAAATAACGAATGCCGTATCTAAAACCTTTTTATTATTATTATTTATTATTAATTTGTTCCATTCCATTTGTTTAGATGCGTCATTCGTTATTTCGGATAATTCGTAACTTCAGATAAATTCGTATTCGTTACTTTCACTAACAGCCAGATTTGAAAGGAAATTCCAAAACCTATAATTTAATAGTTAGTTATTATTAGTTAGTTATTATTTTGAATTTTACTGATTTTCTTTCTTTATTCAGATTTTCGAATTTTCGGATTTTTGAATTTTTTTAATTGAATCTTCGAATCCCGAAAATTCGGAAATTCGGAAATCCAAAAATTCTAAATTCAGAAATTTGGAAATCCAGAAATTTCGGAAATCCGAATATTTGAAATTCAGAAATACGAAAATTTGAAATTCGGAAATCCAAAAATTCAGAAATCCAAAAATTCGAAATTCGGAAATCCGAAAATCCGAAAATTTGAAAATGCGAACTTTCGGATTTCTGAATTTCCGAACTTTAGAAATATTAGAATTTCCGAATTTCCGAAAAAAGTAAAAAAACTAATGAAACAAAAACGAACAAATTTTTTGTCAGTGCACCTGTCTAGGAAGCAGTAGCTGCTCACTGTGAACAGCTGCAGCTTCACCATCAGACCTTGAGACAAGAACGGTACACCGCAGGTGGGGTGGGACAAATTTAGATGGGGAGGGCTCCCCCCCGATTTTAGCCTTGCCTAGGGCAGCACAAAACCAAAATACAACACTGAATGTAACAATTCTGGGTGACAGTTACAGGAAAGGGAATACGTTACCCAGAGACCAGTCTGAAAGTTTGTTCGTAAATTTCAGGTCGGTGGGGATGCTGAGAATGTACAGGAAGTGGAAGAAAACGTTCACCAGAAGTATGAGCAGCAGATTGACCACGGCCTGGACACGAATGTTCCACATCTCGTTCTCTTTGCGGGTCAGCGACCTGGCATATACCTGTGACACGAGCAACCCAACATCAGATTACAGACCTTAAACTTCAGCAATTTAGCAATCTCGAAATCGTTTTCTCTAATACTTATGATCAGGGCTTAGGGTTGCCACCTGTCCAGAATTCACGCTGATAGTCCGGGTTTTGAATCAGGTGTCCGGGTTTCAGGCAGACTAAAACCCGGACACATTATTCAGACTGGGCTGCGTCTCCCCCAAGTAACCAAGATAGTCACACACAAATCTGCTGCCGTCTGGGAGCTGTGGGTGTCTGTCTGGGGGCAGGTTCGACATTACTGGGGGGGGTGGGGCAGGGCGATGATGTCAGCAAGAGCACTTTAGCCACACCCACTGTTTGCTGTGGCATGCTATGCACACCGCATTACTACTCTCCTTGGGGTTTGGCATGAAGAAAAGGTGGAAACCCTATCAGGGCTCAATATCCACTTGAAGACCCGGCTTTTTTGTTTTTGTTTAAATCAGTATTTTTTGCTAGAAAATTATTTCTAACCCCCAAACATTATATATATTTTTTAGCAGAGACCCTAGGGAATAAAATGGCCATCATTGCAATTATTTATGTCACATTGTATTTGCGCAGCGGTTTTGCACTGGCAGGGAAGGGGTTAACACCAGGGGGCGATCAAGGGGTTAAAAATGTGCCCTCCATGAGTGTGTTCTAACTGTGAGGGGATTGGACTGACTGGCAGAGGAGACAGATCGTTATTCCTACTTAGTAGGAACACACGATCTGTCTCATTGAAAAATGAAGGTCTTCGGTTTCACCATCCAGCAGTCTGGACCCAGTGTCAGGTTCTTTCCAATCTTATCAACAGACACTGAGGAGCTGGGTGAGGCTGGCGTAATGGTCCTGGAACTCACCTGCTGGTAGAACTGGTCAAAGGTCATGATTGGGCCAAAGAAGAAGAATGGGAGGTAGAAGTTGTACTTGAGAAGGTCAATGGGGGAGTAGAATCCTTCTTTTCTTTCACACATCTCCAGCGCGAAGCTCATGCAACGCAAGATGCTAAATCCAGCACCACCATAGAAAAGGATGTCTTGTAGACTGAAGGATCCTGGAACAAAACCACTCTGGAGCCAAAGAACACAGAACGACGTTAGCCAGTGTCTCCAATTCACCATAGACTGGAATCACAGTGATATCATGTACTGAATACTCAAATTTATCAAAAGCATAATATTCTTCAACATCACAGACCTTCCTTCCTTTTTTCCTATAATCCTTCCTTTCCTCCACCACCTTATTCCCTCCTCCCTTCATACCCTTCTTCCTGTCCTTTCCTTTCTCCCCTCCTTTCCGTTTTCCTTTCTCCTTTCCTTTCCTTTCCTTTCTCTTTTCCTTTCTTTTCATTTCCTTTCTCCCTTCTTTTCCTTTCCCCTTTCCTTTCCTTTTTAGTTTTCTTTTTCCTTTCCTTTCTCCTTTCCTTCTCACCCCCTCACCCACATTGAGGCCATTCTGTTCTGGAGAATTGAATAAGTGGTAAGAGGAGGGTTTCTTGTCCTTTTGGGTATGTGCCTTAGTGGACTAGAACTGTAATCTTTCTTGGGGATCTCTAGGGCCCTTTGGGCTCTTCTAGCTATCCACTACGTCAAAATAATCCCTCTTATGGCCAGTCCAACTCCCCCATTTTGTGTCTGTTTGCCCCATGTTGGCATTGTGTCCACAGTAGCATTTGCATTGTGCAGAGTAGAGTAGGGACTGGCCAGAAGAGGAATTACTTTGATGCAGTTTGCCAGATTAAACACGTATTGCAATATGTGTGAACTAAATATCCCTGTATTTCATTGCAAAGTTTGCTAGAAAGGGTATATAGCAGTGTGCAGAGGGTCCATTCAGAGTTTCTAGTGTTAACATGTGGTTGCACTCCTTTAGCACCTTCTAAATTATATTCATGTACAAGTGATTGACACAGGTATATCTTGTTTCTGATGTGAGGACATATCTCATCTTAGCCGCCGATGATATTATAAGCTGCATGTTGACCACCACCCATTGTCCCCCTGATAAAGATTTGTTAAGAATCTAAACACGTTGGGGCTTCTGTACATAATGAAGGCGTGTGTAACTGCCTATACGTATATGATTTATTAAGGGTGGTCTTTTGTCTGTCATCATATCATCTATCAGCCAATTGCTTTTATTGTTAGTTATTGTTCTTTTATGGTATGGCAAATGAAATATTTTTGTACTTTTAAATTTGTGGGTTTGGTAAGTGCCTAAAATATCCCAACCAACAAACAGCTTTTTCCCTTTTCTTCTTCACCTACACCTTTTTCCTTCTTTCCTCTCTACATTTCCTCCTATCTATCTTCCTTTCTTCTTTCCCTTCCACCCCTCTCCCCTTCCTTCCTCCTACTTATCTCCCTACCTTCCTTCCTCCTACTCCTACTTCTCTCGCTACCTTCCTTCCTCCTA
The DNA here is from genome assembly GCA_037953035.1 of Aquarana catesbeiana. Classification (NCBI taxonomy): domain Eukaryota; kingdom Metazoa; phylum Chordata; class Amphibia; order Anura; family Ranidae; genus Aquarana; species Aquarana catesbeiana. The sequence continues at coordinate 111,128 of JBBHAA010002597.1, forward strand.
CTTATCTCCCTACCTTCCTTCCTCCTACTTATCTCCCTACCTTCCTTCCTCCTACTTATTTCCCTCCCTTCCTTCCTCCTATTTATCTCCCTACCTTCCTTCCTCCTACTTATCTCCCTACTATTCTTCCTCCTACTTACTCCCTACCTTCCTTCCTCCTACTTATCTCCCTACCATTCTTCCTCCTACTTACTCCCTCCCTTCCTTCCTCCTACTTATCTCCCTACCTTCCTTCCTCCTACTTATCTCCCTACCTTCCTTCCTCCTATTTATCTCCCTACCTTCCTTCCTCCTACTTATCTCCCTACCTTCCTTCCTCCTACTTATCTCCCTACCTTCCTTCCTCCTACTTATCTCCCTCCCTTCCTTCCTCCTATTTATCTCCCTACCTTCCTTCCTCCTACTTATCTCCCTACCATTCTTCCTCCTATTTATCTCCCTACCTTCCTTCCTCCTACTTATCTCCCTACCATTCTTCCTCCTACTTACTCCCTACCTTCCTTCCTCCTACTTATCTCCCTCCCTTCCTTCCTCCTACTTATCTCCCTATCTTCCTTTCTCCTACTTATCTCCCTCCCTTCCTTCCTCCTACTTATCTCCCTATCTTCCTTTCTCCTACTTATCTCCCTATCTTCCTTCCTCCTACTTATCTCCCTCCCTTCCTACCTCCTACTTATCTCCCTACCTTCCTTCCTCCTACTTATCTCCCTACCTTTCTTCCTCCTACTTATCTCCCTACCTTCCTTCCTCCTACTTATCTCCCTACCTTCCTTCCTCCTACTTATCTCCCTACCTTTCTTCCTCCTACTTATCTCCCTACCTTCCTTCCTCCTACTTATCTCCCTATCTTCCTTCCTCCTACTTATCTCCCTACCTTTCTTCCTCCTACTTACTCCCTACCTTCCTTCCTCCTACTTATCTCCCTACCTTCCTTCCTCCTACTTATCTCCCTACCTTCCTTCCTCCTACTTATCTCCCTACCTTCCTTCCTCCTACTTATCTCCCTACCTTCCTTCCTCCTAATCTCCCTATCTTCCTTCCTCCTACTTATCTCCCTACCTTCCTTCCTACTACTTCTCTCCCTACCTTCCTTCCTTCTACTTCTCTCCCTACCTTCCTTCCTCCTACTTATCTCCCTACCTTCCTTCCTCCTACTTATCTCCCTACCTTCCTTCCTCCTACTTATCTCCCTACCTTCCTTCCTCCTACTTATCTCCCTACCTTCCTTCCTCCTACTTATCTCCCTACCTTCCTTCCTCCTACTTCTCTCCCTACCTTCCTTCCTCCTACTTATCTCCCTGCCTTCCTTCCCTTCCTCCACTCTACTCTTCTTTTCTCCCTCTTTCTCTGCCTTCCTGCCTGCCTTTCTTCTTATCAACCCTTGCGATCTATTACTTGCCTTTCTTTTCCTTTCCATATCCCTTCCCTTCCTTCCTTCTTTTCGCTCCCATTTTTCTCCTTCCTTCCTTCTTTCCATCCTTTCCTCCTTTTTCCTCCTCTTTCCCGTATTCCCTCTGTCTGTTCTCTTTCTTCCTTCCTTCTTTACACCCTCTATTACCTTTTTACCTATCCCCCCACTTTATTCTTTCCTTCCCTTCCCCCCACTCTTTTCCCATCGTTATTACTGAATGACTTGCATCTAAGGCTGGCCATAAATTATACAATTTTCTTGTACAATTTTTCTTTTAATTTACCAAAACCATATAATATGACGGGGTTTCCAAACTTTCTAAACAAAGGGCCAGTTTACTGCTCTTCAGACTTTAGGGGGGCGGACTAGGGTCATTGGAAGTAGAAAATGTCCTGGTGTCCAGTGGGAGTAAACAATGCCATATCATTGGTGTCAGTGGGAGGACTAGTGCCCCGTTGTTGGTGTCAGTGGAAGGAGTTGTGTCCCATCGTTGGTGTCAATGGAAAGAATTGTGTCCCATCGTTGGTGTCAATGGAAGGAATTGTGCCCCATCGTTGGTGTCAATAGAAAGAATTGTGTCCCATTGTTGGTGTCAATGGAAGTAACAGTGCCCCATTGCTATTGTCAATGGAAGGAATTGTGCCCTATTGTTGCTGTCAATGGAAGGAATTGTGCCCCATCATTGGTGTCAATGGAAGGAATTGTGCCCCATTGTTGGTGTCAATGGAAGTAACAGTGCCCCATTGCTATTGTCAATGGAAGGAATTGTGCCCTATTGTTGCTGTCAATGGAAGGAATTGTGCCCCATCATTGGTGTCAATGGAAGGAATTGTGCCCCATTGTTGGTGTCAATGGAAGTAACAGTGCCCCATTGCTATTGTCAATGGAAGGAATTGTGCCCTATTGTTGCTGTCAATGGAAGGAATTGTGCCCCATCATTGGTGTCAATGGAAGGAATTGTGCCCCATCGTTAGTGTCAATGGAAGGAATTCTGCCCCATCATTGGTGTCAATGGAAGGAATTGTGCCCCATTGTTGATGTCAATGGAAGGATTTTGCCCCATCGCTATTGTCAATGGAAGGAATTGTGCCCCATTGTTGATGTCAATGGAAGTAATTGTGCTCCATCATTGGTTTCAATGGAAGGAATTGTGTCCCATCACTGCTCTTCAGACTTTAGGGGGGGCGGACTAGGGTCATTGGGAGTAGAAAATGTCCTGGTGTCCAGTGGGAGTAAACAATGCCATATCATTGGTGTCAGTGGGAGGATTAGTGCCCCATTGTTGGTGTCAGTGGAAAAGGTTGTGCCCCATCATTGGTTTCAATGGAAGGAATTGTGTCCCATCATTGGTGTCAATGGAATGAATTGTGCCCCATCGTTGGTGTCAATGGAAGGAATTGTGCCCCATCATTGGTGTCAATGGAAGGAATTGTGCCCCATTGTTGGTGTCAATGGAAGGAATTGTGCCCCATCGCTATTGTCAGTGGATGGAACTGTGCCCCATCGTTGCTGTCAATGGAAGTAATTGTGCCCCATTGTTGGTGTCAATGGAAGGAATTGTGCCCCATCATTGGTGTCGATGAAAGGGATTGTGCCCCATCATTGGTGTCAATGGAAAGAATTGTGTCCCATTGTTGGTGTCAAGTAACTGTGCGCCATCGTTGGTGTCAATGGAAGTAATTGTGCCCCATCGTTAGTGTCAATGGAAGGAATTCTGCCCCATCATTGGTGTCAATGGAAGGAATTGGCCCCATTGTTGGTGTCAATGGAAGGAATTGTGCCCCATCGCTATTGTCAATGGAAGGAATTGTGCCCCATCATTGCTGTCAATGGAAGTAATTGTGTGCCATTGTTGGTGTTAATGGAAGGAATTGTGCCCCATCATTGGTGTCAATGGAAGGAATTGTGCCCCATCATTGGTGTCAATGGAAGTAACTGTGCGCCATCGCTGTTGTCAATGGAGGGAATTGTGCCCCATCGTTGGTGTCAATGGAGGTAATTGTGCCCCATCGTTGGTGTCAATGGAAGGAATTGTGCCCCATCATTGGTGTCAATGGAAGGAATTGTGCCCCATCGTTGGTGTCAATGGAGGTAATTGTGCCCCATCGTTGGTGTCAATGGAGGTAATTGTGCCCCATCATTGGTGTCAATGGAAGGAATTGTGCCCCATTGTTGGTATCAATGGAAGGAATTGTGCCCCACTGTTGGTATCAATGGAAGGAATTGTGCCCCATTGTTGGTATCAATGGAGGGAATTGTGCCCCATCGTTGGTGTTAATGGAAGGGATTGTGCCCTATTGCTGGTGTCAATGGAAGGAATTTCGCCCATCGCTGGTGTCAATGGAAGGAACTGTGCCCTTTTTAGTGGCATCAGTTGGAGGAATAGTGCCCCATTGTTGGTGTCAGCAACAGGAATGATGCCCCATTGTTGGTGTCAGCAACAGGAATGATGCCCCATTGTTGGTGTCAGTGGAAGGAATAGTGACCCAAGGGTCAGATAAAGGCAAGCAATGGGCTGCATCTGGCCCCAAGGCTGCAGTTTGGAGACCACTGTAATATGAGGTCAAATCTAAACACTTTCAATTTGTATGCAATCAGGCAGGCCCTTGCATTACATAGTTGAAGGTAAATCTAAAGGAAATTGAATAAGAAAATTGTATAATGTATGGGCAGCTTAAAAAGTCACTAGGCGTGCCCGATTCTAACAGTTACCAAGCCCATACATTCTGGGAAATTGGCTGGATTTAAAAAGCTGACAGCCTTAGGGGAAAAAAAGTGACAGTTATTTTCAGCTAAATGGAATGAGGTTTCGAACAACAATCCTTATCTTTATGACAAAGCTTTTTACATTGTGCCTATATTGTAGTAAGGTTCTGCAGAGGTACCCTGGAAGCTGGAAGTGAGAGGGATGCTTCCGTAAAATTATTGTGGAATGTATAGAACTGGGCCTAACTAATTTTATTTAACGGTAATGTTATCATAGTCAATCACTGTCCCTAATTCCATCATCTTCTCTGCGATAACCCAGAAAACATACTTGCCAGATGTTGAAAGTATCCATCTTGAAGGTCGCGAGGCTGCACAGGCCGGCGGCGAAGACCACCCATTTGTTTTTTACCAGGGAGACGGTATAGAGGAGGAGGCAGTGAGATAGGATGAGCATCACATAATTAGTACCCATGATGGCGAGCACGGTTAGGATCCCGTACAGCATGTAGACCCAGGACCTGTACTGTGAGGAGACAAGCCTCGTCATTCAACAGAGGAGACCTTTCCAAGAATTAAAGAATTAAAAAACAACTGATCATAAATTAAGGGTTGAGTTACAAAAAAAAACAGATTTTAAAGAGACCCTAGGCTCAATTCACTAAGCTTTAACACAAGAATAAGGATCTTTATTTTAGCCATGTGACTGTTAGCTTTAAGTCTCACTGGACTCAGCTGAAAATAACTGTCACTTTTTTTTGCAAATAAGTATCCTTATCCTGGTATTGTAGCTTTGTGAATTGGGCCTCCTGTCACCAACAAAAAATGCAAGTAAAAGCATGGATAAATCAAGAATTTTCAATGAATACATGCAGTGTTTTTACTTTGCATTACCAATTTTTATGCACTTGAAACGTGCCTTTGAACTTGCGAAGGAATTCAACCTATCCAGGAAGAGTCAATTCCCTAGCACAGCCCCCTCCTGCCTTGTTTTCTTCTCTTAGTTGAGGGTTTTGGCCCAGCTCCTCCACCCTCCTCTCACACTCCTAGGTAACCTATTGTGTAGCTGCAGGGGAGGAGAGAAGGGGAAGTATCTTGGCCTGGGTCTTCTGACATCACATCCAAGATGGCGCCCCCCCCGCAGTAATCTCAGGGCTTTTGGGTATCCTTTAATGGACCAGAGCCATTTTTACTTATGGTTTTTATATATATATATATATATATATATATATGAACCCCCCTCTAAACGATTGAGTTCAGGTGTTTCCAGTTAAGGGTACAGTTAATTTTACAACATACAAAGGCATTTTATACACTTGTTCTCTTCCATCCTTGTGGTAACAGTTTGGTGAAGGACCGTTTCCGTTCCAGCATGACTGTGCCCCATGTGTACAAAGCCAGCTACCTAAAAACATGGTTTGACCAGTTTGGCGTAGAATAACTCAAGTGTCTTGGACAGAGCCCTGACCTCAACCCTACTGAACACCTTAGGGATAAATTAGAAGGCCAGTTGTGAACCAGGTCTTCTCATCCAGCCCTACTGAACACCATTGGAATTAATTGGAACTACAATGGTGAGCTAGGTCTTCTCATCCAACATCAGTACCTGACCTCAACATAACTGGACACTTTTGTGATAAATTGGAAGGCCAATTGTGAGCCAGGTCTTCTCATCCAACATCAGTACCTGACCTCAACCTAACTGAACACCTTTGTGATAAATTGGAAGGCCAATTGTAAGCCAGGTCTTTTAATCCAAGATCAGTACCTGGCCTCAACCTAACTGAACACCTTTGTGATAAATTGGAAGGCCGATTGTAAACCAGGTCTTCTCATCCAACATTAGGACCTGACCTCAACCCTACTGAACACCATTGGAATGAATTGGAACTCCAATTGTGAGCCAGGTCTTTTCATCCAACATTAGGACCTGACCCCAACCCTACTGAAGACCTTTGGGAGGAATTGGCACACCAATGGTGAGCCAGATCTTCTCACCCAACAGAAATACCTAACCTCAACCCTACTCACCTTTGGGATAAATTGGAAAGCCAATTGTGAGCCAGGTCTTCTCATTCAACATCAATATTTGACCTCAACCCTACTGAACACCTTTTGGATAAATTTGAAGGACATTTTTTGGGCCAGGTCTTTCATCCAATATCAGTACCTGACCTCCAAAAAATATTCTTTTCGTTCAAAGGGGACAAATTCCTTCAGGCAACCTCCAAAATCTTGTGGAAAGCCTTGCCAGAGGAGTGGAGGTTGTTATAGTCACAAAGGCGGGGAGGGGGCAACTCCATAATAATGTCCCTGGTTTTGGAATAGAATGTCCAACAAGCTCAGATAGATGTGATGGTCAACAACATTTTTGTCATATAGTAACATATTTGTGTAAAATTACTAGTTTCCCTTAAAGTAACTGTAAACAATCACCTTGCAAAATAACCTATTCAGTTTAAAATAGAAATGAGATGCAAAATATTTGTGTATACAGTGAGGGAAAAAAGTATTTGATTTGATGATTTTGTATGTTTGCCCACTGACAAAGAAATGATCGGTCTATAATTTCAATGGTCAGTTTATTTTAACAGTGAAAGACAGAATAACAACAAAAATATCCAGAAAAACGCATTTCAAAAAAGTTATAAATTGATTGCATTTTAATGCGTGAAACAAGTATTTGACCCCTCCACAAAACATGACTTAGTACTTGGTGGCAAAACCCTTGTTGGCAATCACAGAGGTCAGACGTTTCTTGTAGTTGGCCACCAGGTTTGCACACATCTCAGGAGGGATTTGGTCCCACTCCTCTTTACAGATCCTCTACACGTCATTAAGGTTTCAAAGCTGATGTTTGGTAACTCGAACCTTCAGCTCCCTCCACATATTTTCTATGGGATTAAGGTCTGGAGACTGGCTAGGCCACTCCAGGACCTTAATGTGCTTCTTCTTGAGACACTCCTTTGTTGCGTTGGCTGTGTGTATTAGGTCATTGTCATGATGGAATACCCATCCACAACCCATCTTCAATGCACTGGCTGAGGGAAGGAGGTTCTCACCCAAGATTTGAGGGTACATGGCCCGTCCATCGTCCCTTTGATGCGGTGAAGTTGTCCTGTCCCCTTAGCAGAACGTATGACAGTGGGGATGGTGTTCTTGTGGTCATAGGCAATATTCCTCCTCCTCCAAACAGTTGAGTTGATGCCAAAGAGCTTGGTTTTGTTCCCATCTGACCACAACACTTTCACCCAGTTCTCCTTTGAATCATTCAGATGTTAATTAGCAAAATTCAGACGGACCTATACATCTGCTTTCGTGAGCAGGGGGACCTTGCGGGCGCTGCAGGATTTCAGTCCTTCACGGCGTAGTGTGTTACCAATTGTTTTCTTGGTGACTATGGTCCCAGCTGCCTTGAGATCATTGACAAGCTTCTCCCGTGTAGTTCTGGGCTGATTCCTCACCATTCTCATGATCATTGAAACTCCACAAGGTGAGATCTTGCATGGAGCCCCAGACCGAGGGAGATTGACAGTTATTTTGTATTTTTCCATTTGCAAAAAATCACACCAACTGTTGTCACCCTCTCACCAAGCTGCTTGGCGATGGTCTTGTAGCCCATTCCAGCCTTGTGTAGGTCTACAATCTTGTCCCTGACATCCTTGGACAGCTCTTTGGTCTTGGCCATGGTGAAGAGAATGGAATCTGGTTGATTGCTTCTGTGGACAGGTGTCTTTTATGCGGGTAACAAGCTGAGATTAGGAGCACTCCCTTTAAGAGAGTGCTCCTAATCTCAGCTCGTTACCTGTATAGAGGGCACCTGGGAGCCAGGAATCTTGTTGATTGATAGGGGATCAAATACTTATTTCACTCATTAAAATGCAAATCAATTTATAACTTTTTTGAAATGTGTTTTTTCTGAATATTTTTGTTGTTATTCTGTCTCTCACTGTTATAATAAACCGACCAATAAAATTATAGAAGGATCATTTCTTTGTCAGTGGGCAAACGTACAGAATCAGCAAGGGATCAAATACTTTTTTCCCCTCACTATAAATATAAAAATACATTATAAATACCTTTTATTTCCTTTTTTATAAGTGATCAAATTCTTCCTCCTGTACTCACCTGCATAATAACTGGGGGGGGGGGGGGGGAAGCAGTACACTGAGCTTCCCAGTGAATGGCCCTGCAAGGGGTGGGGGGGGGGGGGAGTTAGGTGTCAGGACAAGTCTGATCATTGGAGGAGAGCAGGCTGAGTTCCCAGCACAGCTAGAGAACTGACCATGGTGTGCTCTTCTGCTCAGTGTGGTCAGATTTTAATAGGAAAGCAGAAGGACTGGCAGGAACACCAGAGATTTCACACAAAGGAAGCAATACAAAGAGAACATCAGACTTTCTCATACAAGTACATGGTACAGCAGCCACATGTCAGGATTATGAAATGTCGGGTTTACATACTCTTTAAAGTCTGCACAATGGTTTTACAGCATGCCGGAGAGGACGCACCTGTGGGATGAGAAGAGAGAAGATTTTGGCGAAGATCACGTGACCCGAGAGGGCGAATATGATGTAATTTCGAAACGTGGTGAACCACATCACCCACTCGAAGTCTGCTGCATCCTGCAAGACAACATTTTATTACTCCATAAACAATTGTCTAGCCGGCCACTAGGTGACGCAGTGACATTATTTGATTTTATTTCATCGACCTTGCTTACCATTTTCCTGCCAAAGTAATACCACCCGGTCTTCACATTTTCCTTAAATGACTTGCGGTTCTCGTTATCTGTCAAAATGTAAATCAAGTACTTGTTAAGGTAATAAAAAAAATTGTGTGAAAACGAATGAGCGCAGTAAAAGTGTCAGGTTGTCTCCAGATCTGAAACGACGCAGATATGGCGCCTTGCCCTGGCTACATTTCGTTTTTGGCTCTGCTGTACTTTAGTTGAGCAGCAATTTATTTTTCAGGTCTGATCAGGATCATGCCTAAGCCTGGTGGTTGATTGTTTTTGCCTGCTTCTGGAAGAAGCTTCCAGAAATAGAGTAGGAGCGTCAGGGCTGGAACTGGCCTACCGGGATACCAGGACATTTCCCGGTAGGCCACCTGCCCTGGGGCCGATTTGAGCTGCAGCTGCAGTGCTCCCCTCCTGCTCTTATTTACATGTCACGCACGGCGGTCTCCCTGCTGTGTCAAGGAGCTGAGTCTGAAATGTTCGGCCGCGCTGTGACAACAAAGGTCCCGCCTCCTCCTAGACCAGCTCGTGTGATAGACAGAACACTGATCTAATGGCAGGAAACAGACGCAGTGTTCTGTCTATCACACAAGCTGGTCTAGGAGGAGGCGGGACCTTTGTTGTCACAGTGCGGCTGAACATTTCAGACTCAGCTCCGTGACCGATGTGCGTAATCCAGGCACTGACTGGTGAGGCTGTATGGACGAGCAGAGTGAGGCTTATTGATGGGCACAGTGAGGCTTATTGATGGGCAGTGAGGCTTATTGATGGGCACAGTGAGGCTGCATGGACAGGCACAGTGACACTGCATGGACGGGCACAGTGAGGCAGCATTGATGGGCACAGGGACGCTGCATTGATGGGCACAGTGAGGCTGCATTGATGAGCATAGTGAGGCTTATTGATGGGCACAGTGAGGCTTCATTTGATGTGCACAGTAAAGCTGAATGGATGGGCTCAGTAAGGCTGCATGGACAGGCACAGTGAGGCTGCATGGACAGGCACAGTGAGGCTGCATGGATGGTCACAGTAAAGCTGCATGGACAAGCACAGTAAAGCTGCATTGATGGGTACAGTGAAGCTCCATGGATGGGCACAGTGAGGCTACATGGACGGGCACAGTAAGGCTGCATGGATGGGCACAGTGAGGCTGCATGGACGGGCACAGTCAGGTAGGCTGCATGGACGGGCACAGTGAGGCTGCATGGAGGGGCACAATGGGGCAGCATGGATGGGCACAGTGAGGCTGCATGGATGGGCACAGTGAGGCTGCATGGACGGGCACAGTCAGGTAGGCTACATTGACCGGCACAGTGAGGCTGCATGGACGAGCACAGTGAGGCTGCATTGATGGGCACAGTGAGACTGGATTTGATGGGCACGGTGAGGCTGCATTTGATGGGCACTGGTGAGGCTGCATTGATCTCTTGTATTATCCCCGCAGCCTCTGACCATCTCCTGTATCATGTCTGCAGCCTCTCACCATCTCCTGTATCATGGAGAAAAGCAAGACCTAATCATGCCCCCAGTTTCCTACAATTCCTTTATCAAGTTTTTTGACCTCTGACCATCTCCTGTAATATGTCCGCAGTGGCTGATCATCTCCTGTATCATGTCTGCAGTCTCTGACCATCTCCTGTATCATGTCTGCAGTCTCTGACCCTCTCCTGTATCATGTCTGCACAGTCTCTGACCATCTCCTGTATCATGTCCGCAACCTCTGACCATCTCTTGTCTTATATAATGTCTGCAGTCTCTAAGGGAGTCTGGAGAGGAGTCAAGAGTGGGAGTGCCGCCAGGATGGGGGTCATGGGAGAAGTCAGATGTGTGTGGACTGTGGAGAGGAGACTACAGGATAAAACCAGAGCCACCAAGCTGGAGACGTCTGACTGATCCCTGCACGGTGCACCTGAGAGGAGGTCAGTGACAGCGCCACTAGGCCAGTCTGAGGGGGGTCACTAATGTAAGAAGGGGAGTGAATACAATAATGTAAGGGGGCACTGATATAAAAGGTTCCTCCTCATATCAATAACCCACCCCTCCTTACCTTTGTGTATTCTTTCTGCGGAAGGTGGTCTCTGGTCACCAGAGCCTTCCCATCTCCCAACGTTCCCAGAGTCCCTGGTGTCCCCCTTAATGATTGCTCCACTTTTAACTGGAATTTGCTGATATATATATATATATATATATATATATATATCTACAGTATCTCACAAAAGTGAGTACACCCCTCACATTTTTGTAAATCTTTTCTTCTATCTTTTCATGTGACAACACTGGGCCGCAATTTGGACATTTTCACTTAGGGGTGTACTCACTTTTGTTGCCAGCGGTTTAGACATTAATGGCTGTGTGTTGAGTTATTTTGAGGGGACAGCAAATTTGCACTTTTAATACAAGCTGTACACTCACTACTTTACATTGTAGACAAGTGTCATTTCTTCAGTGTTGTCACATGAAAAGATAGAAGAAAATATTTACAAAAATGTGAGGAGTGTACTCACTTTTGTGAGATACTGTACATATAAAGCCCTATGTGCTTTCATATATGTCTTATCTATACATAATACACTCTTCAAATGTGCTTTAAAATGCATGGATTTCCCTTTTATGAATAAGAAAATTACATAATGATGTTGGGTTGGGGCTGGTATGAAATTTTTTCTAGGGCTTGTTTTTATTCCCAGTCCGGCCCTAAGGAAGGTTCACCACTAGATTATGAATATTAATCTTACCTCAGCCAGTTCCTTGGAGGAAGGCCCATAAGGTGTGGGTGGGGAGAAATAAATGTTTGGGAGGGTCTGATCAAAGCCCTCTCTATCTCATGGGGTCTCCTCCCTGGGAGGCAGCCTATGTGTTACAGAAAGGCTGTTAGGCCCCTTCATGTGCCTGGCTGTGGGCTTGGCTGTGGAGGAAGCTGGACTTAAAGAGATTTGCTGGAAGACACTACCTGTGGAAACTGGGATGGAGAAGAAACCCTAAAGAGTGTTGCTAGGAAGCTGGTTGAGGGGCTGTCTTTGGACATAGTGAGGAATAGTGATAGGCTTGGGCGTATTCGGATCAAACCCACCAGGAAGCCGGCACTGCACACCGCCAATCATAGGCAGCGTGTGTGAATGCCTCACTGCCTATGATTGGCGGTGTGCATTGACGGCTTCCTCCTGGTGGGTTCGATCCAAACACGCCTGAGCCCATCACTAGTGAGGAGGTCCTTTCACCTTGAGCTTCAAGTGTGCTTTTCGGGTAAGACGCCAGAGGTAGCTACAAGGACTGTGACTGCTCATAGAGAGTCCCAGACTAGCTGGCTGTCACCTCTACCTCCAGTAATACTTAAGGCTGCTAATGAAGGCTTTTGCTTGAGAATGTGCGTGCGTTTTGGAGTATCCTGCACCCTCACCCCTCTACCTGGCCTGGGACCCGGACTGGCAGCCTCCGAGCACATAAGGGAGATCTGGGTTATTTCCAGCAGCCCCTGAGGGGGTGAGCGCTATACAAAGTAACACTTTATGTTATGATTTTTTTTTAACAGAAACACGTTATGATATGTTACACGTTAACATACAGTGTGCAGGGGTCAGGAATGTGTAATGTACACACGTTAGATTCACCGTAATGCTACAGAAAGCAGTTAGACACTGCAGACATGAATTTGAATATTGTCGGAGACTGCAGACATGATACAGGAGATGGTCAGAGACTGCAGACTTAGTACAGGAGATGGTCAGAGACTGCAGACTTAGTACAGGAGATGGTCAGAGACTGCAGAAGTATTGCAGGAGATGGTCAGAGACTGAAGACATACTACAGGAGATTATCAGGGACTGCAGACATGATACAAAAGATTGTCAGAGACTGCAGACATACTACAGGAGATGGTCAGAGACTGAAGATATGATACAAGAGATGGTCAGAGACTGCAGACATGATACAGGAGATGGTCAGAGACTGCAGACATGATACAGGAGATGGTCAGAGACTGCAGACATGATACAGGAGATGGTCAGAGACTGCAGATGTATTACAGGAGATGGTCAGAGACTGCAGATATAATACAGGAGATGGTCAGAGACTGCAGAAGTATTACAGGAGACAGTCAGAGACTGCAGACGTATTACAGGAGATGGTCAGAGACTGAAGACATACTACAGGAGATTATCAGGGACTGCAGACATGATACAAGAGATTGTCAGAGACTGCAGACATGATACAGGAGATGGTCAGAGACTGCAGACATGAAACAAGAGATGGTCAGAGACTGCAGACATGCTACAGGAGATGGTCAGAGACTGCAGACATAGTACAGGAGATGGTCAAAGACTGCAGACATGATACAACAGATGGTCAGAGACTGCAGACATAGTACAGGAGAGGGTCAGAGACTGCAGACATGATACAGGAGATGGTCAGAGACTGCAGACATGATACAGGAGAGGGTCAGAGACTGCAGACATGATACAGGAGATGGTCAGAGACTGCAGACATGATACAGGAGAGGGTCAGAGACTGCAGACATGATACAGGAGATGGTCAGAGACTGCAGACATGATACAGGAGATGATCAGCCACTGCGGACATATTACAGGAGATGGTCAGAGGTCAAAAAACTTGATAAAGGAATTGTAGGAAACTGGGGGCATGATTCTGACTGTCACAGAAGCTGGAGACATTACATGAGACTGCTAGAGATCCTGCTATTACAGTCCCCTTAAAAATCAACAAAAAATCTAAATCGAACAAAAAATATTTAGAGATGCACTTTAAAAAGTTTTATTTTTTCTATTCATAAATAATTAGTAAAAGTTAAATGTGTACCTCGAGATGCTTCGAAGATGCCATTCAAGGAATAGACCAGGGCACAGGACAGGACGAGGGCGTAGAAGCCGAGCTCATAGTGCGGTAACGCCGTCTTTATCCCCATGTCTATGGAAGTTCAGGCCAATGAATGTGTCTGTATGGAAGGAAAGAGAAAGACGCTGAAACAATGTATCAGGTGCTGGAGAGAGAAGCATGGAGTGTTCCCAACAGCAACCAAAGTCCTGATTTTATTCTATCCAAGGCTGCGGTCACATCGAACGACGCTGCCGTGTCACTTTTTTTTTTTGCACACTTTTTTTTGCACTGCACCTGTGTGACAGCGGACTTAGGCTGCCTTTGTATACTGTATATAGCTCTGACATATATCACAGTGCTGTACAGAGATCACTGAGTCAGTCACTTTAGTCTGTGCACCAGAGGAGCTTACACTCTAATGCCCCCCCCCCCCATAGTTGCACACTATTATTATACATGTATATGGCTCTGACATATACCACAGCGCTGTACAGAGAACACTGAGTCATTCATATCAGTCTCAGGAGCTTACACTCTAATGTAATGCAGTCACATCAGTCTCTGCACCTGGGGAGCTTACACTCTATTATCCCATCACAACCACACATTATTATTATTATTATTATTATTATACATTTTTATAGCTACACTGATTCAGTATTAACCCCTTAGACGCCATGCCATGCATATTTTTTAAACGCATATAAAGATTGAACACTTTATTACCTTTCTCAGCAGGTAGGTGGGTTTCCCCATTACCTGGGGGGGGGGGTTCTCTTGTAGTTGTGCCATTGCAAAGGTGATAGAATTCATATTCTCCTTCTTGCGGGGAGTTTATCTGCAGATTCCCCCCCCCCCCCCCGGCAGTGTACATGAGCCGCGTACAGACGTCTGTCCTGATAGATAAGGACGCAGAGCGCTTCACGCTGAGCTGACATAACACTCTATTATCCCATCACAATCACACACCCGCCCTATGGTGGGGTAAAACTACCATAGGGCGGACCTTAACCACTTCAGCCCCGGACCATTTGGCTGCCCAAAGACCAGAGCACTTTTTGCGATTCGGCGCTGTGTCGCTTTAACTGACAATTGCGCGGTCGTGCGACGTTGCTCCCAAACAAAACTGACGTCCTTTTTCCCCCACAAATAGAGCTTTCTCTTGGTGGTATTTGATGGCCTCTGCGTTCTTTATTTTTGGCGCTATAAACAAAAAAAGACCGGCAATTTTGAAAAAAAAACGCAGTATTTTTTACTTTTTGCTATAATAAATATCTCCCAAAAATATATAAAAAAACATTTTTTTCCTCAGTTTAGGCCGATATGTATTCTTCTACATATTTTTGGTAAAAAAAAAAAAAATCGTGTATATTGATTGGTTTGCGCAAAAGTTATAGCGTCTACAAAATAGGGGATAGATTTATGGCTTTTTTATTATTATTTTTTTTTTTACTAGTAATATCGGCGATCTTCAATCCTTATCGGGACTGCGGCATTATGGCGGACACGTCGGACAATTTGGACACATTTTTGGGACCATTGTCATTTATACAGCGATCGGTGCTATAAAATTGCATTGATTACTGTAAAAATGTCACTGGCAGTGAAGGGGTTAACCACTAGGGGGCGATCAAGGGGTTAAGTGTGTCCTATTGTGCGTTCTAACAGAAGGGGGGGAGGGGACTGTGTAGGGGAGATGACAGATCGCTGTTCATGCTCTTTATGAACAGACGATCAGTCTCTTCTCCCCTCGGAGAACCGGAAACTGTGCGTTTACACACACAGATCCCGGGTTCTCCGCGTGCCCCGGTGATTGCGACCGCCGGGCACTCCCATTGGCTCTGTGGGCGAGCAGGGGGCGCGCACGCGCCCCCTAGTGGCTGTCTATGTTACCGACTTAACATGACGGCGATTCGCGCAGCCGAGCCCTGTTGCCGCAGTACAACTGTGGCGGCCGATCGACATGCGGTTAAGTGGTTAACCTGCTTATATATATTGACTTCCCGGATTCTGTCTTCATTATATACTTTATTTAGGACCCAATGGTATCATTACTGCTCTACAGCGTCCTCTGTACAGCACTCCGGCATATGTCAGCACTATATAAATGCAATATGATAATAATAAAACTTGTCCATGGTGGGGAGTCTGGGGACATTCGAGTGTAAGCTCCTCTGGTGCAGAGACTAATGTGACTGTGTTCTCTGTACAGCACTCCGGTATATGTCAGAGCTATATAAATGTATAATAATAATAGTGTGTGAACGGATATTAGAGTGTAAGCTCCTCTGGTACAGAGACTGAGGTGACTGTGTTCTCTGTACAGCACTCCGGTATATGTCAGAGCTATATAAATGTATAATAATAATAGTGTGTGACGGGATATTAGAGTGTAAGTTCCTCTGGTGCAGAGTCTAATGTGACTGTGTTCTCTGTACAGCACTCCGGTATATTTCAGTGCTATATAAATGTATAATAATAATAGTGTGTGACGGTGGGGGAGGGGTCATTAGAGTGTAAGCTCCCCTGGTACAAAAACTGAGGTGACTGGCTCAGTGATCTCTGTACAGCACTGCGGTATATGTCAGAGCTATATGAATGTATAATAATAATAGTATGTGACTGGAGGGGGGGGGGGAGGGATTAGAGTGTAAGCTCTTCTGGTGCAGAGACTGAGGTGACTGGCAATGGCATCATCACTGGTCTTTGTGCTTCTCTATGCAATGGAGGCAGACCATGGCTGGTGGCGGGGCGCTGTACAGAACGTCCTTAAATCACACCTCCCAACTTTCTGAGACGGCAGCGAGGGACACCTATTAGCAAAAGTGTGTAGGCAGAGGACACACCCCCCTTGCCACGCCCCCCTTAAAGGAGAATTATACAATAAAAAATGATTAGTTAAACCCGCAAGTGCTTTTTTTTTTACCACTTCTATTCCTTTATATTGGATTTTTGGAATTTACAAATGCAGCAATTTAGAATTTGGATGAAAGGTTTAGCACTGGAAAAAACTTTGAAAGATAAAAAGTGAATTTTATATACATCTATATAGATCAGACCAAAATGAGGGACAAATGAGGAGGAATGAGGGACAGAGGGACATTGCTCCAAATCCGGGACAGTTGGGAGCTATGCCTGAATTATCACAGCACCCCGCCTCCTATCAGGAGTCCCTGGGAGGAGTTATGCAAATTTCAGAATGCCTTGATGGGCGGGTGTCAGTCTGCAGGAGGGGGTGTTCCTAGGCAGGCCGTATTTGCATGCAGACCACATGTGATGCTAAACCTCCATGATTAAGGTCCAGGTCACACCACATGCAGTCCAGTGCGGTTTTTTTTCTGCATCAAAAACGCATAGAAAGTAGGTTATATGGTTTTCAGTGGCAGAGTTCACACCAGTGCTTGCAGTTCAAGTGCGTTCCAGTGCCAGAAAAAAAAAAAGTAGAACATGCTGCATTTTTCCTGCACTGGACTGTACTGGAACGCTGTAAGAAGCATCAAAAACTCACAGGGAACGCACCAAAAAACGCACTGGAACACCCAGGTTCTAATTTAAGGTTAAGGAAAAAAAAGGGGGGGGGGGAAATGCACTGGACTGTATCAAAAACGCACCAAAAACGCATAAAAAACGCGCCTGCGAAAAAAGCACCTGGAGCGCATCCGGCCTACGTTTCTATGGTGTGAACCGGCCCTAAAAGCTCACAGTGTGCAGTGAAATCAGAGAAAGCGATATTAGTCCAGGAGAGGAGCCGCTACAATTGTGCGAGAGTGAAGGGGAGGCTGGGGGGAGATGTAATGTATTATCTATCAGATGGGGGTCTTCTCTCCACACCGACAACTCGCCGTGTTTCAGGTCACTTATAGACGTCTGCGATGGCAGCGATGTGTGCGAATCCCCTTCCAATAATAGCTCAGCTGGTGAGGCTCTGCAGTGCTGCGTTCTGTACTCTGCAGGCTCTGCACTCATCAGCACTTTACCACCATGTGATCTGATCCGTCACTATCCCCCCCTCCACCATTTACTACCCCCCACCTCTCACTATCCCCCCCCTCCACCATTTACTACCCCCCACCTCTCACTATCCCCCCCCTCCACCATTTACTACCCCCCACCTCTCACTATCCCCCCCCTCCACCATTTACTACCCCCCACCTCTCACTATCCCCCCCCTCCACCATTTACTACCCCCCACCTCTCACTATCCCCCCCTCCACCATTTACTACCCCCCACCTCTCACTATCCCCCCCCTCCACCATTTACTACCCCCCACCTCTCACTATCCCCCTCCACCATTTACTACCCCCCACCTCTCACTATCCCCCCCTCCACCATTTACTACCCCCCACCTCTCACTATCCCCCCCTCCACCATTTACTACCCCCCACCTCTCACTATCCCCCCCTCCACCATTTACTACCCCCCACCTCTCACTATCCCCCCCTCCACCATTTACTACCCCCCACCTCTCACTATCCCCCCCTCCACCATTTACTACTCCCCCACTATCCCCCCCACCTCTCACTACACCCCCAACCACTCACTACCCCCCCACCACTCACTATCCCCCCCCCCACTATCCCCCCCACCTCTCACTACCCCCCCACCACTAACTACCCCCCCACCTCTCACTACCCCCCACCACTAACTACCCCCCCTCCCACGGCTCACTACACCCCCACCACTAACTACCCCCCTTCCACCTCTCACTACCCCCCCCCACTATCCCCCCCACTACCCCCCCACCACTCACTACCCCCCACACCACTAACTACCCCCCCACCTCTCACTACCCCCCACCACTAACTACCCCCCCTCCCACCGCTCACTACACCCCCTCCACTAACTACCCCCCCTCCCACTGCTCACTACACCCCCACCACTAACTACCCCCCCTCCACCTCTCACTACCCCCCCACTATCCCCCCACCACTAACTACCCCCCTCCCCACTATCTCCTTTCCACCTCTCACTACCCCCCCCACTACCCCCCCCCCACCACTGACTACCCCCCCACTATCCCCCCTCCACCTCTCACTACCCAAGCACTACCCCCCCACCACTCACTACCCCCCCACTATCCCCCCTCTACCTCTCTCACTACCCCCCACACCACTCACTACCCCCCCACTATCCCCCCTCCACCTCTCACTACCCCCCCACTACCCCCCCACCACTCACTACCCCCCCACTATCCCCCCTCCACCTCTCACTACCCCCCCACTACCCCCCCCCACCACTCACTACCCCCCCACTATCCCCCCTCCACCTCTCACTACCCCCCCCCACTATCCCCCCTCCACCTCTCACTACCCCCCCACTACCCCCCCCCCCCACTCACTACCCCCCCACTATCCCCCCTCCACCTCTCACTACCCCCCACACCACTCACTACCCCCCCACTATCTCCCCTCCACCTCTCACTTCCCCCCCACTAACCCCCCCACCACTCACTACCCCCCCACTATCTCCCCTCTACCTGACTACCCCCCCACCTCTCACTACCCCCCCCACCACTAACTACCCCCCCAACCACTCACTACACCCCCACTATCCCCCTCACCTCTCACAACCCCCCCACTATCTCCCCTCCACCACCACAACTCACTACACCCCCCACCACTAACTACACCCCCCACCTCTCACTACCCCCCCCCCCCCCCCCCCCACCACTACTCACTACACCAAGCCAGCACACTCCCCTACTGTCATTACCACTAACATGTCCTCAATTTGTACCACGCTGCGGTATATGTCAGAGCCATATAAATGTATAATAATAATAATAGTGTCACTGTAGGGGGACGCTAGAGTGTAAGCTCCTCTAGAGCAGCAAATTATGTGAATGGTTCAACGTTTTCCGTTCCGTTTTCCGTTCAGCACTATGGAATATCACAGAGCTATTTTCAATAAATTGCTGTGAATTATATGAGAATTGGATAAAAATGTAATCATATTCTTCATTGTCATCATTATTACTCTTGGGAATGAGTGTAAGCTCCTGTGGCACAGAGACTGGTGTGATTGTTCTCTGTACTGCACTACAGAACATGCCGGCACTATAAAAATGTATTATAATAATAGCGTGTGGTCGCAGGTGGACATTAAAGTGTAAGCTCCTTTGACACAGAGACTGGTGTGACTGGCTCAGTGTTCTCTGTACAACGCTGCGGTATATGTCAGAGCTATATAAATGTATAATAATAATAATAATAGTGTGTGACTGTGGGGGGGGGATTAGAGTGTAAGCTCCACTGGTACAGAGACTGATGTGACTGGTTCAGTGTTCTCTGTACAGCACTGCGGTATATGTCAGCGCTATATAAATGTATAATAATAATAGTGTGTGACTGTGTGTGTGTGGGGGGAGTTTGCATTAGAGTGTAAGCTCCTCTGGTACAGAGACTGATGTGACTGGCTCAGTGTTCTCTGTACAGCACTCTGGTATATGTCAGCACTATATGAATGCAATAGAAAATAATAATAAAGCTTGGCCATGGTGGGGACATTAGAGTGTAAGCTCCTCTAATACAGAGACTGATGTGACTTGCCCAGTGCTCTCTGTACAGCACTCCGGTATATGTCAGCGCTATATAGATGCAATATAATAATAAAGCTTGGCCATTGGGGGGGGGAGTCTGGGGACATTCGAGCGTAAGCTTCTCTGGTACAGAGACTAATGTGACTGTGTTCTCTATACATCACTGCGGTATATGTCAGTGCTATAATGTGAATGGTTCATTGTTCACTGTACAGCACTATGGAATAGGTCAGATCTATAAAATGTAAATGAATAATAAAAATAATCATAAAAATCATAATAATAGTATGTGACTGTGGTGGGACAGTAGAGTGTAAGCTCTTCTGATGCAAAGACTGATGTGACTGGCTTGGTGTTTTTTTGTACAGCACTGCGGTCTAGGTCAGAGATATAAAATGTAAAGCTATTATAATAATGATAAATTTAATAATAACAGTAATATTAGTGTGTGACTCTGGAGGGACAGTAAAGTGTAAGAAACTCTGGTGCAGAGACTGGTGTGAATGGCTAAGTGTTTTTTTTGTACAGCACTGTGATCTAGGTCGGAAATATAAAATGTAAATAAAAATAATCATAAAAATCATAATAATAGTAATAATAGTATGTGACTGTGATGGGACCATAGAGTGTAAGCTCCTCTGGTGCAGAGACTGATATGACTGGCTTGGTGTTTTTTTGTACATCACTGTGGTATGTGTCAGAGATATAAAATGTAAATGTATTATACCAATGATAAAAAAAAATTTCACAAGAAAAAATAATAATGATAAATTTACTAATAACAGTAATAATAGCTTGTGACTCTGGAGGGACAGTAGAGTGTAAGCTCTTCTGGTGCAGAGACTGATGTAAATGGCTTTTTTTGTACAGCACTGTGGTATATGTCAGAGCTATATAAATGTATAATAATAATAATAATAGCATGCGGGGAATGATGGAAGAATTGGATACATTGTAATCGCGGTTGTCGTTGTCATTACTGTGGGAATCTTCTCTCCGCTCTTCTTCTCTCCGCTCTTCTTCTCTCCTCTCTTCTTCTCTCCGATCTTCTTCTCTCCTCTCTTCTTCTCTCCTGTCTTCTTCTTTCCTCTCTTCTTCTCTCCGCTCTTCTTCTCTCCTCTCTTCTTCTCTCCTGTCTTCTTCTTTCCTCTCTTCTTCTCTCCTGTCTTCTTCTCTCCTCTCTTCTTCTCTCCTCTCTTCTTCTTTCCTCTCTTCTTCTCTCCGCTCTTCTTCTCTCCTCTCTTCTTCTCTCCTGTCTTCTTCTCTCTTCTCTTCTCTTCTTCTCTCAGCTCTTCTTCTCTCCTCTCTTCTTCTCTCCTCTCTTCTTCTCTCCTGTCTTCTTCTCTCCTCTCTTCTTCTCTCTGATCTTCTTCTCTCCGCTCTTCTTCTCTCCGCTCTTCTTCTTTCCTCTCTTCTTCTCTCCGCTCTTCTTCTCTCCTCTCTTTTTCTCTCCGCTCTTCTTCTCTCAGCTCTTCTTCTCTCCTCTCTTCTTCTCTCCTGTCTTCTTCTCTCCTCTCTTCTTCTCTCCGCTCTTCTTCTTTCCTCTCTTCTTCTCTCCGCTCTTCTTCTCTCCTCTCTTTTTCTCTCCGCTCTTCTTCTCTCAGCTCTTCTTCTCTCCTCTCTTCTTCTCTCCGCTCTTCTTCCCTCCTCTCTTCTTCTCTCCGCTCTTCTTCTTCTGCATCATTTCAGCCTTGAGAAGCTTCCTCTGCGCAGATTCCACATACAATAAATGCTACAAATAAAAAAAAATCCTCCTCCACCTCTCCGCAGTCTGAATACTCAGCACACATAGAGGGACCCCCAGGGAGTATTGATCTACATTGGAGAATTATTGATTACAAGCTGTATAGGAAAGCCCAGTGACATGTCTCTGCAGTGGATCTATTAGTATTCCAGCCCAGTATAGGATGAAGGGGATGTATAGGGATCAGTAGAGGCGATCCTTACATCCAGCGTGTGCCTCCACTTGTACCAGGCTTTGCAATGCAAATGAATGTGCAGACAATGATGCCCTCTATTTGGGTTCTCGCTGCCATCAGACCCCCCCTTTATGTCACTGACCTTGAGAATGCAGCCTATAGGAGACGGGGGGTTCCAGTACAGGAGACGAGGGGTCACCATCCAGCAGCGGTGCAGCAGAGTGCAGATGGGTGATCCATGTGTGTCCCGGGTCACAGCATTCCCTGTACACTGAGAGGGCTGAAGTAAGTTTAGAAGGAGCTGCTGCCTGGTAGGCTGGGAGTGAGAGCTCTGCATATGTCAGTGCAGCCTGATCCACAGAGAAGGAGATGAGCAGGTACAGGAGGGGACACACTCACTACATGCATTCTCATAGGATTTATTATAAGGGCAGTCCACCCAAAATTCATATTTCACATTACGGGAAGTGCCCATAATGAGTTCCCAGGTTTATGCACCTGCTGTATCCTTTATGAGGGGTTCCCACCATCCCGGCGCTGAGTTCCCAGGTCTGTACACCTGATGTGCCCATTATGAGGGGTTCCCACCATCCCGGCGCTGAGTTCTCAGGTCTGCACACCTGATGTGCCCATTATGAGGGGTTCCCACCATCCCTGTGCTGAGTTCCCAGGTCTGTACACCTGATGTGCCCATTATGAGGGGTTAAAACCATCCCTGTGCTGAGTTCCCAGGTCTGTACACCCGCTGTGCCCATTATGAGGGGTTCAAACCATCCCTGTGCTGAGTTCCCAGGTCTGTACACCTGATGTGCCCATTATGAGGAGTTCAAACCATCCCTGTGCTGAGTTCCCGGGTCTGTACACCTGCTGTGCTCATTATGAAGGGTTCCCTCAATGGCAATAAATTTCTTCAGGATGCCGAGTGGAAGGAGATCACCTATGGACAATTTTTGAGTATTATAGTTTTTCACCATTTCACGGCCAGGTGAGTTTTCAAGGAGGTTCCCACCATCCCTGTGCTGAGTTCCTGAGTCTGTAGACCTGCTGTGCCCATTATGAGGGGTTAATTTTGTTTATTGAAAAATCTTACAAACAACAACTTATATACAATAAAACCATAATAAATAAATAAAACATATTTACAAAATAATTGAATATGAATATAAAAAACAAGAATATAATAAATGGTGCAAAACCAAATTGCACACAACACAATCCCTACGGGAGAGCCAGACTAAGGAACATCACCGTCACCATGCATGTAGCCTTCTATCAAAAATATATTTGATCTTGAAAATCTGGGGGAGTGAATCAAGAATAGAAAGAAAAGCCGCACACCCCGAGATCAACAGGTAGAAGCTACAGAGTCCTGATATTCCTCCACGCCCTTATCCAGGCCTCCTGCCGCCACCTGTCTTTCTCAAGACCCCGAATCTTCCCAACCTCACCCAGAATGTCCTGCACCACCACTTCGACAGGGAGGATTTTACTCCGTAAAGATACCTGACACCGTGCACTCCACGTGAAATAACGGACTACTAGACTAACTAAAAAAAAAGTGTTTCCAAATCATAATCCCGACGAGTCTGGAATGCCCCATACACCCACTCTGCCTAACTCATATGGGGGAGGAAGGGTATACTCAGAGCCCTCCCCACCCTCTTGTACACCTCTATATTAAAAGGGCATTGAAGTAGAAAGTGATCCATGGACTCCACCACTCCTCCACACTCCACTCTCGGGCAGCCCCGATCACTCATGGAAAGAAACTTCAAGTTGCCCTTCACATATAGTTTTCCATGAAAGGCAAGCCAAGCCTGATCCCTAAACTTCATTGGGATTCTCTCCAAATTAATCAATCGCAAACCCACCCCCAAAACCAGGCTTGGGCAATCCCTCAAGGCAAGTGGCTCGCAAAAAGCAGAGCTCATGATCCGCTTCTCAAGAAGTTTCCTTGGAAGCGATATGACTTCTCCTGCTGTTACTTGCCACTGCCGAAGCATTTTCAAACACGGGGCAACATAAGCCGGGAGCTCTTCATGCTTGACCCTCAGGCTTTTCACTGGCCCACCATTCTCCCAGTCTCGCAGAAAGGGCCTAAACCTGGACTGAAAAATACCAACACACCCAGGCGGTCTCTCTGCCATACGGTTACCAAGATTGTACTTCACAAACATCAGAGAGAAAAAGACTACAGGGTTGATCATCCCTAGACCACCCTCCCGCCTAGGAAGGTAAGTCACATTCCTTATGACAAGGTTTATTCTGCTCCCCCATAACAGCTGGAAGAAACAACTATAGATCCTGGTATACAGAGAAACTGGCAAAACGCAAACAAAACTGACATACAGAAAAATCGGAATCAGGTAAGTCTTCATCAGATCAATCTTTTCCGTCAAGGAAAGCTGCCAACCTTTCCTGCTTGCCACCTTGGCATTGGCATTCTCCAGCCTGTTCACCCAATTTGCATGACCACAGTCACCTGGGCCGAAATCAATGCCTAGAACTGTGCTGAGTTCCCGGGTCTGTACCCCCGATGTGCCCATTATGGGGGGTTCCCACCATCCCTGTGCTGAGTTCCCAGGTCTGTACACCTGCTGTGCCCATTATGAGGGGTTCTCACCATCCCTGTGCTGAGTTCCCGGGTCTGTACCCCCGATGTGCCCATTATGAGGGGTGTCCACCGTCCCTGTGCTGAGTTCCCGGGTCTGTACACCTGCTGTGCCCATTATGAGGGGTTCTCACCATCCCTGTGCTGAGTTCCCGGGTCTGTACCCCCGATGTGCCCATTATGAGGGGTGTCCACCGTCCCTGTGCTGAGTTCCCGGGTCTGTAAACCTGCTGTGCCCATTATGAGGGGTTCCCACCATCCCTGTGCTGAGTTCCTGGGTCTGTACCCCACCTGTGCCCATTATGAGGGGTTCCCACCTTCCCTGTGCTGAGTTCCTGGATCTGTACACCTGCTGTGCCCATTATGAGGGGTTCCCACCATCCCTGTGCTGAGTTCCCAGATCTGTACGCCTGCTGTGCCCATTATGAGGAGTTCCCACCATCCCTGTGCTGAGTTCCCGGGTCTGTACACCTTCTGTGCCCATTATGAGGAGTTCCCACCATCCCTGTGCTGAGTTCCCGGGTCTGTACACCTGCTGTGCCCATTATGAAGGGTTCCCTCAATGGCAATAAATGGCTTCAGGATGCCGAGTGGAAGGAGATCACCTATGGACAATTTTTGAGTATTATAGTTTTTCACCATTTCACGGCCATGTGAATTTTCCAACTTCACTCCCAATCAACTCTGCTTATTTGTAATCCTCCTGCTGATTATAGCATATTTACTTGTTTTAAACATTTCTTCAGTTACTTCCTGGTTTCGTGCCCAGGCAAATGATGTCCTACATCCCAGGAGGCTTCGGGGGGGGGGGGGGAGGGGTTTTCTCAGCTAAGTACATCCTCCTGCATGCATACTTGAGCTAAGGGCAGATGGATTCCAGGAAGTAAGACCCCTTTCACACTGGGGCAGTTTTGAGGCAGAACTGAAAACCGCCTCCCATTCATTCAAGTGGGACTTTTCAAGTCAGCATCTTTGGGGCAGTTTTTGAAGCGCTGTATTTAGCGGGGGGGGTTAAAAGCGCCCTGCTAGCGCCTAAAAAGCGCCGCTTAAACAGCGCTAAAGCGTTGCTTTATTGCTAACGCGGCCACGCCCCCCAGTGTGAAAGGAGGTCTAAATGCTACATGAATCATTTGCCCTTACTCAAGATGGCTACTAAACAGAAATGCTAGGGGGTTGTTTCTCAAGGAAATAAAGCATGGAGACATGGATGGATGGACGGATGGGGGGATGGGGGGAATTTGCTTTGAATATTAAAATGAAGTAAATAGTGTTTTTAGTTTGTGGTGCTCAGATACATTGAAGATACTATGAACAGTGAAGATCCGCTTTAAGGCCCTGACGTGTTTGGTATCTACTTACTCGATGCAAGCCCATCCTTAACCGCTTACCAACCGCCGCACACACATATACGTCGGCGGAATGGCACGGGCAGGCAAATGGGCGTACAGGTACGTCCTTTTAAATTTGCCACCTTTCGGGTGCACACGCGCCCGCTGCGGGAGCGTGCCCGTGGGTCCCAGGAACTCGATGTTCTCCGGTGGCCCTCGATTGTGGTGTGGAGAGGTAGATCGGGGAGATGTAAACAAAGCATTACCCCGTTTTGCCTAGTCACATGACAGAGATGTACTGCTCCCTGTCATCGGGAGCGGTGACACCTGTCATGTCAGTGGAAGCCCCCCCCACAGTTAGAATCACTCCCTAGGACACACTTAACCCCTTCCTCGCCCCCTAGTGTTTAACCCCTTCACTGCCAGTATCATTTACACAGTAATCAGTGCATTTTTTTAGCACTGATCGCTGTATAAATGACAATGGTCCCAAAATAGTGTCAAAAGTGTCCGATGTGTCCGCCATAATGTCGCAGTCCCGATAAAAAACGCAGATCGCCGCCATTAGTAATAAAAAACATAATAATAAAAATGCCATAAAACTATCTCCTATTTTGTAGACACTATAACTTTTGCGAAGACCAATCAATATAAGCTTATTGCGATTTTTTTTTTACCAAAAATATGTAGAAGAGTACATATCGGCCTAAACTGAGGAAAAATGTGTTTTTTTATATATTTTTGGGGGGATATTTATTATAGCAAAAAGTAAAAAATATTGTGTTTTTTTCAAAATTGTCGCTTTTTTTGTTGTTTATAGCACAAAAAATAAAAACCGCAGAGGTGATCAAATACCACCAAAAGAAAGCTCTACTTGTGGGGAAAAAAGGACGTCAATTTTGTTTGGGTACAATGTCGCACGACCGCGCAATTGTCAGTTAAATCGACGCAGTGCCCGAATCGCAAAAAGTGCTCTGGTCAGGAAGGGGGTAAAATCTTCTGGGGCTGAAGTGGTTAATGTTTTACCAAAAAAATTCATTTAAGTGTATTTTTTTTTAAACGGAAATGTGCAATTGATAAACAGCTGCACAAATATGATGTGATGTGAAGAAATGGCAGCCGTCACCATTTTATTCTCCAGGGCCTCTGCTTTCAGAAAAAATATTGTTTGGATTTCAAGGATTTAAACATGCTAAAAAATCCCCCTCTGGTAGAGAAGTGGTTAAACTGCAAGTCTTTAATGAAAAAAAAAAAGCTAATAAATCTTTATAAATATTCTAATTCTGTCTGCAAAATAAATTTGGCCGCAATGTTCCCCCCCAAGGTGAGAAAAAGATTGCTTGAAAGAGTTTTATAAATAGGTAAAAAATAATGGAATTTATTGATTTTCTTTCCTGAGAACGGACAGCTATGTATCAATTCTGAGGTTTCACAAATAGACATTGAATTCTATTCTGACGGCACTACAGTCCCATGACATGGGGGGACATCTGCTGAAACAAGCAAAAAGCTATTTTAGACGTGGAGTGGCGTGGGGGGGAGGGGGAGGGGCACCTGTCCTGGCAATCAATTACTCTCTTGTCTTCTGGTTTGGGAATCCTCAAGTATATCATAAGCTCAGATTCCCTTCTGACTCGTGATCATAGCCAGAGACCAGGAGCTCTCTGTGACAGCTCGGTCACTGTTTGTATTTCTGTCAGTGGCGGCTGGTCCAACCCCCCCTCCCCCGCCGCCCATGCCAGCCAGCCACCCAACCACATAACCCCCCCCCCGTGCTCACTCGATTGATCGCTGCTTCCCCCCCTCCCCGTCGCTCAATTGCCGCATCACTTGCCTGTCGCCCGCCAGCCCCGCACTTACCCCATCCAGGTCACGGCTTCAGCGGCTTCCCCCTCTGCGTCTCTTCCCAAGTCGCTTCTCCTCCCGGCCAATCAGGAGTTAGTACTCCCGGGCCAATCGGGTCTGAGCACCCGCTTTCTGATTGGTGGCCGGGAGGAGAAACAGGAAGACATTAACGGATATTAATTTGCTATTGTCACACAACTGGGTCGGCTCCAGTGCTCTGCGCCCCGAGCCCACCCTTTTTTAAACCAATTAGAGCCCCAGGCTCTTATCATGTGCTTCAAAAAAAATAAAGACCCCATTGGAATCCATGCGTCCGGTGCCCTGCATGTAGATTAGGTGGCCGGGCGCATGGATTGGGGGGGCGGCGCCCCTACATGAGCAGCCGCCACTGATTTCTGCCAATCCAGTCCTAAGATTTACACAACTCTGCCACACAGCGCAGCCTTATCTGGCAGGGCAGGAGACCTCTACTGCTCTTCAGTAACACCCACAGGCCTTGTCCCGCCCCCCCCCAGCCTGTGACTGGACAGTGAAAGGAGAAGTGGTAGACTGATGAGCTCATCTTTCCTTGCACTGCAGCACAACTGACTGGCTCCTTGTACTGCTTCTCCCTCTCCCAGTCTGGGCTCTGCTGTACAGGGGCTGGTGCCAATCCAAACTGCATTAAAGAATAAAAAAATACAATCAATAATATATGAATGATAACAGAGCTGCATTCAATTATCCTTCTATATCTGTCTGGAGTTCAGCTTTAATGAAGTCTTGCTGATTTATTCACCCTGCAGCGCCCACTCACCCCCTGGCATCAATTCTCCCGCCATCTCGGCAGGCGAGGGAGGAGATGAAACGGGGGCTGAATTGTGTACAGAACAGAGAACAATGTGCCGCACTGTCAGCGGCCCGGTGTGCGCAGGATCTTGTATTTCCAAGTGACAAAAGCCAACACAATCATTGTAATGTGGATCTCAGCATGTGAACCGGCACAGCGAACCGAGAACACACAGAACATTGTGCCGGATGGTAACCGCATCTCCGGAATAGAGACGATCCGTATCCACCGCTGAGATCGTCTGTACATCAACCGTATTCCACCGAGTGACTCCAATTACACCGGAATCCTACCAAACCATCCAGACAAGGAAATCCTCTGTTCAGTCCGACATAATGGGCACTGACCTAGAATGGGCACCGACCTAGAATGGGCACCAACCTAGAATGGGCACCAACCTAGAATGGGCACCAACCCATTCTCCGTACAGACAGAACTTCTGTTAGTATCTCCAATGCTACGTACCGATAGATAGATAGATAGATAGATAGATAGATAGATAGATAGATAGATAGATAGATAGATAGATAGATAGATAGATAGATAGATAGATAGATAGATAGATAGTATCTCATAAAAGGGAAATCCATGCATTTTAAAGCACATTTGAAGAGTGTATTATGTATAGATAAGACATATATGAAAGCACATAGGGCTTTATATATACAGTATCTCACAAAAGTGAGTACACCCCTCAAATTTTTGTAAATATTTTATTCTATCTTTTCATGTGACAACACTGCATTGGATCCTGCTCTGCTGGGTTTTTTTTGCCTTCCTCTGGATCAACTGTGGGTATAGAATTGGGTATATTGGATTGTACGATATTTTTTATTTTTTTTATGGTTGGACTTGTGTCTTTTTTCAACCTGACTAACTATGTAACACTGAAGAAATGACACTTTGCTACAATGTAAAGTAGTGAGTGTACAGCTTGTATAACAGTGTAAATTTGCTGTCCCCTCAAAATAACTCAACACACAGCCATTAATGTCTAAACCGCTGGCAACAAAAGTCAGTACACCCCTAAGTGAAAATGTCCAAATTGGGCCCAATTAGCCATTTCCCCTCCCCGGTGTCATGTGACTCGTTAGTGTTACAAGGTCTCAGATGTGAATGGGGAGCAGGTGTGTTAAATTTGGTGTTATCGCTCTCACTCTCTCATACTGGTCACTGGAAGTTCAACATGGCACCTCATGGCAAAGAACTCTCTGAGGATCTGAAAAAAAAAAAAAAATGGTTGCTCTACATCAGGGATCCTCAAACTACGGCCCTCCAGCTGTTGCAGAACTACACATCCCATGAGGCATTGTAAAACTCTGACATTCACAGACATGACTATGCATGATGGGAATTGTAGTTCCTGAACACCTGGAGGGCCGCAGTTTGAAGACCCCTGCTCTACATAAAGATGGCCTAGGCTATAAGAAGATTGGCAAGACCCTGAAACTGAGCTGCAGCACGGCGGCCAAGACCATACAGCGGTATAACAGGACAGGTTCCACTCAGAACAGGCCTCGCCATGGTCCACCAAAGAAGTTGAGGTCACGTGCTCAGCGTCATATCCAGAGGTTGTCTTTGGGAAATAGACGTATGAGTGCTGCCAGCATTGCTGCAGAGGTTGTAGGGGTGGGGGGTCAGCCTGTCAGTGCTCAGACCATACGCCGCACACTGCATCAAATTGGTCTGCATGGCTGTCGTCCCAGAAGGAAGCCTCTTCTAAAGATGATGCACAAGAAAGACCGCAAACAGTTTGCTGAAGACAAGCAGACTAAGGACATGGATTACTGGAACCATGTCCTGTGGTCTGATGAGACCAAGATAAACTTATTTGGTTCAGATGGTGACAAGCGTGTGTGGAGGCAACCAGGTGAGGAGGACAAAGACAAGTGTGTCTTGTCTACAGTCATGCATGGTGGTGGGAGTGTCATGGTCTGGGGCTGCATGAGTGCTGCCGGCACTGGGGGGCTACAGATCATTGAGGGAACCATGAATGCCGACATGTACTGTGACATACTGAAGCAGAGCATGATCCCCTCCCTTCAGAGACTGGACCGCAGGGCAGTATTCCAACATGATAACCATCCCAAACACACCTCCAAGATGACCACTGCCTTACTAAAGAAGCTGAGGGTAAAGGTGATGGACTGGCCAAGCATGTCTTCAGACCTAAACCCTATTGATCATCTGTGGGACATCCTCAAATAAAAGGTGGAGGAGCACAAGGTCTCTAACATCCACCAGCTCCGTGATGTCGTCATGGAGGAGGGGAAGAGGACTCCATTGACAACCTGTGAAGCTCTGGTGACCTCCATGTCCAAGAGGGTTAAGGCAGTCATAAAGACAAAAATGTGTCTGCGCTAGATGATAAATAATATTACTAAAAACTAATAATATCGAAAAATATATATATAAACATACAATAGTAAGTGCTAAGTGCAAAAGTGAACATACATATACATCTATGTGCTACAATAAACTACTAATAGATCAGAAATAACTGATGGTGCATATATCCACAGTGCAAAGTGCTATATTAAACACACAAAATGAGTGCCCAATCAGAAGAAAAACAATGACATTCCTCATATAAGTGTTTGAGGTTCAACCAGTGTAAATCCAAAACTGCATAAAGTGCTCAAAATAGTGTCCATAATCAGTGAAGCTCATCCTTCATGTTCTTCAAAAGTGTAGCACCATAAAACATGCCTTAGTGCCCTCCAGTGATCCCCATAAGCATAAGCGCTCACCATCCAGCGTGTGACACAGTGTTTAAACTATGTCAAAAAGCGCTTTGGAGCCACTCCTGTGCTCAAATGGAATCAGCTGTGTGGACCTCCAATGCTCCCAATCATGATTTTATGTAAGAAAAAAGAGATTCCATAGCGCAATACAGTTTAACAATAAAGAATATTTATTAAAATGTATATGGAACTCACCCCTTGCAGGGGTACTCACATGCTACAGGTGCGTCAGTGCACCCTTCTATATAAGCATAGATCAGCCGATCGTAACGGTATGGCGTGCGGTGCGGTGTGTGCCTCCAAATCTCCTGCTCTCTCTCTCTGCTGACAGCTCCGTCCAGGCCCCTCCTGGACGGAGCTGTCAGCAGAGAGAGAGAGCAGGAGATTTGGAGGCACACACCGCACCGCACGCCATACCGTTACGATCGGCTGATCTATGCTTATATAGAAGGGTGCACTGACGCACCTGTAGCATGTGAGTACCCCTGCAAGGGGTGAGTTCCATATACATTTTAATAAATATTCTTTATTGTTAAACTGTATTGCGCTATGGAATCTCTTTTTTCTTACATAAAATCATGATTGGGAGCATTGGAGGTCCACACAGCTGATTCCATTTGAGCACAGGAGTGGCTCCAAAGCGCTTTTTGACATAGTTTAAACACTGTGTCACACGCTGGATGGTGAGCGCTTATGCTTATGGGGATCACTGGAGGGCACTAAGGCATGTTTTATGGTGCTACACTTTTGAAGAACATGAAGGATGAGCTTCACTGATTATGGACACTATTTTGAGCACTTTATGCAGTTTTGGATTTACACTGGTTGAACCTCAAACACTTATATGAGGAATGTCATTGTTTTTCTTCTGATTGGGCACTCATTTTGTGTGTTTAATATAGCACTTTGCACTGTGGATATATGCACCATCAGTTATTTCTGATCTATTAGTAGTTTATTGTAGCACATAGATGTATATGTATGTTCACTTTTGCACTTAGCACTTACTATTGTATGTTTATATATATATTTTTCGATATTATTAGTTTTTAGTAATATTATTTATCATCTAGCGCAGACACATTTTTGTCTTTATGTCTCACTTACACGATTATGGAACGTGATTTAGTGTTTGCTGCTGATGTTGGCCTATGATTGATTTTATTTTTATAAGGCATTTACCCGTATGTGGCTCGCAAGGTTTTTTATTTATTTTAGGGTTAAGGCAGTGCTGGAAAATAATGGTGGCCACACAAAATATTGACACTTTGGGCCCAATTTGGACATTTTCACTTAGGGGTGTACTCACTTTTGTTGCCAGCGGTTTAGACATTAATGGCTGTGTGTTGAGTTAAGTGTCATTTCTTCAGTGTTGTCACATGAAAAGATAGAAGAAAATATTTACAAACATATGAGGGGTGTACTCACTTTTGTGAGATGCTGTAGATAGCCAATATTACCAAAAGTATTGGGACGCCTGCCTTTACACGCACATGAACTTTAATGGCATCCCAGTCTTAGTCCGGAGGGTTTAATATTGAGTTGGCTCCACCCTTTCCAGCTATAACAGCTTCATCTCTTCTGGGAAGGCCGTCCACAAGGTTTAGGAGGGTGTCTATGGGAATGTTTGACCATTCTTCCAGAAGCACATTTGTGAGGTCAGGCACTGATGTTGGATGAGAAGGCCTGGCTGGCAGTCTCCGCTCTAATTCATCCCAAAGATTTTCTATCGGGTTGAGGTCAGGACTCTGTGCAGGCCAGTCAAGTTCCTCCACCCCAAAATTGCTCATCTATGTCTTTATGGACCTTGCTTTGTGCACTGGTGCCAAGTTACGTTGAAACAGACAGGGGAAATCCCCAAGCTGTTCCAACAAAGTTGGGAACATGGAACTAAGGGGCCAAGCCCAACCCCTGAAAAACAACCCCACACCATAATCCCCCCTCCACCAAATGATTTGGAGGAGTGGCCCAATACTTTTAGCAATATAGTGTGGATGAGAGAATTTGGGGTGAAGGAACCTGACTGACCTGCACAGAGTCCCGACCTCAACCTGATAGAACACCTTTGGGATGAATTAGAGCGGAGACTGCGAGCCAGGCCTTCTCGTCCAACATCAGTGCCTGACCTCACAAATGCGCTTCTGGAAGAATGGTCAAACATTCCCATAGACACCCTCCTAAACCTTGTGGACGGCCTTCCCAGAAGAGATGAAGCTGTTATAGCTGCAAAGGGCGGGGCCAACTCAATACTGAACCCTACAGACTTATGCCCCGTACACACGGTCGGATTTTCCGACGGAAAATGTGTGATAGGACCTTGTTGTCGGAAATTTCGACTGTGTGTAGGCTCCATCACACATTTTCCATCGGATTTTCCGACACACAAAGTTTGAGAGCAGGATATAAAATTTTCCGACAACAAAATCTATTGAAAGCTATTGGCCACTGCCCTGTTTATAGTCCCGACGTACGTGTTTTACGTCACCGCGTTCAGAATGATCGGATTTTCCGACAACTTTGTGCGACCGTGTGTATGCAAGACAAGTTTGGCCCAAAATCTGTCAGAAAAAATCCTAGGATTTTTTTGTCGGAATGTCCGATCAATGTCCGACCGTGTGTACGGGGCATAAGACTGGGATGCCATTAAAGCTCATGTGCGTGTAAAAGCAGGTGTCACAATACTTTTGACAATATAGTATATATAGATAGATCACAGGAGGGATGAGTATGCAAAGAAGCAGTTACATTAGGGAGGGTTAGGATCACACAGAGTATTAGTGTTAGGATTTAAGCAGG
The DNA here is from genome assembly GCA_037953035.1 of Aquarana catesbeiana. Classification (NCBI taxonomy): domain Eukaryota; kingdom Metazoa; phylum Chordata; class Amphibia; order Anura; family Ranidae; genus Aquarana; species Aquarana catesbeiana. The sequence goes on from JBBHAA010002597.1 coordinate 145,422, forward strand.
GAATGTTAGTTTTAAAGGTTAGTGTGTATTATAGGAAGGATTACTATTATGCCGCGTACACACGGCATACGTCATAAACTAGTTGTGACCACTAGACTGACATCAATGGAGTAGCATGGTTGTCTTGTAGACCTTTAACTTAGTTATCTATGAAACGCGTTGATCTCAACTTGCTTTCTGTGAAATGGGACATCCATTTGTATATGTGATCTTTGTCACAAAAAAAGAATATTATATTGAGCATAATAGGTGATTCTCTTAAAATGTTGTATGATGTGACGATTGAGGCCCCTTTCACACTGGGGCGGTGGGTGTGTCGGCGCTATTTTTACCGTCAATTTAGCATTGCTATTCGGCCGCTAGAGGGGCACTTATACCCCCCGCTTGCGGCTGAGAAAGGGTTAAAACCAGCCGAAAAAGGGTTAAAACCACCCGCAAACCGCTGCTGCAGCCGCGCTTTTCTGGCGGTATAGCCGCGCTGCCCATTCATTTCAATGGGCACAGGCACTGCATGAGCGGTATACACACCGCTCCTTCACCACTCCAAAGATGCTGCTAGCAGGACTTTTTTTAGCGTCCTGCCAGCGCACCGCTCCAGTGTGAATGCCCTCAGGGCTTGCACATTGGAGAGACAGGAGCGGATCTTTCAGAGCGCTTTGCAGGCGCTATTTTTAGCGATGTAGCGCCTGCAAAGCGCCCCAGTGTGAGAGGGGTCTAAATTTTCTAATATTTTCTATACCTATGTGTTGAATCTATATCCATGGATGCTGTCTCAGAAAGTCCCTGCATTTTACATTGTTGTAGTCATTTGTTGGTTTGGGAGGATCGCGCTCCAGGTCTTTTGCACGTTGTCAATCTGTCCCCCTCCTCTCTTTTTTGAATCTTTGGCCATATACAGTAGGTTGAATGTGTTTACTGCTGTAATGAGTAGCACCCTCCTAGATGGGTGCTAGGTTAGATAAGTTTTGTTATAAGCTTTATTTTTAATCAGTTGAGCTGCTTATGATGATTTGGGTCTGTTCTGTGTCTCACTGGTTGCAGTAGTGACTGCTTCCCCCCTGTCTTCTGGAGGGTTCTGGAAGGTAGTAGGTTGGGAGTGTCAAATCAGCAGCTGAATATTTATGCAGTCCCAGCCAATCCCTGGGGGAGGGTGTCCAGATGGTGGCTGGGAGGGAGCATAAATAGTTTGGGGCCTAAAACACACTGTCTTGTCCAGGAGGAGGAGGAGGTCCCAGCCTGGAGGGCTGTTGCCCTATTGGGTGGTCCAGCTTTTTTTTCTGCTCATCGAGATCCCAGCTATGCTAGCTGGGAGGTCTACTCTACTGGAGCTTTGCTGGAGCTGATTGAGTTACTTCGTTTGGGATCTGGTCTTGAGAATTCACAGGAGAGGTGTCAGGAAAATATTGGAAGGAGGCATCCAATTATCCTAGAACATTAGTGGGTACAGACCGATGTGTGAGATCCTAATGATTTGTGTTGCTGCTATTCTTCTTGCATCAGAGTCAACCTGTACATTAAAGAGGACATTGTTCATGGTGCCCCTGTGTAGCTCAGCCCATCATTTGCTACTTCAAGGACTGTGCTCAGTATCTCTAAGGGGAGGATAAGTGTCCTCAAGTCACCACTGAATGTTGCCGGAGTATCCCACGGTTACCCTGCACCCATCCAAGTTCGAGCTTCTTTCAATAAAGCAATAAAAAAAATACCCTTAGCCCAGGGGTCTCCAAACTTTCTAAACAAAGGGCCAGCTTATTGTCCTTTAGACTTTAGGGGGGGCGGAGGGTGGCCTTTGGAAGTAGAAAAGGTCCCAAAGTTAGTGGGAAAAAACAATGCCCTATCGTTGGTTTCAGTAGGTGGAATTGTGCCCCATCATTCGTGTGAGTGGGAGGAATTGTGTTCCATCATTGGTATCATTGGGCCCCATTGTTGGTGTCATTGGGAGAAATTGTGCCCCATCATTGGCGTCATTTGGAGGATTTGTGTTCCATCATTGGAATCATTGAGCACCGTAAGTGACATTGGGAGAAATTGTGTACCATCACTGGTGTCATTGTGCCCCATCATTGTCCTCATTGGGCCTCTTTGTTGGTGTCATTGGAAAGAATTGTGTCCCATCATTGGTGTCGTTGGGAGAAATTGTGCCCCATCATTGGTGTCATTAGGAGGAATTGTGCCCCTTCATTATGCACCATTGTTGGTATCAGTGGATTAAATAGTGCCCCAAGGGCCGGATAAAAGCAAGCAAAGGGCCGCAGTTTGGAGACCACTGCCCTAGACTAATCATTGAGCCGAAGGAGTTCCTGAGACTGTGTGTCAAGACCAGATCAGCAGGCTGTTAAGGGGGTGAGCACTACAAATGTGTGATGATCACAGATTTTTGAAGGTTTTAAGAAGGAATTTCCCTTTAAAACGAGGGGGTGCTGATAAGTATCGAGCCTTACCCAGAAAAAATTGAGTTAGGAAGCTGTATATTGCCAATTTGTCTATATTCAATGGTGCAAAAATCAACTACCTATGATTTTACCATATCTTTCTTTTTCAGGTCCAAAGTGAACATGGCAGCATCTCCAGAAAAATTCAATATGGAAGAGCATAGGACCACCATAATCAAGTTCCTGTTTCTCCAAAAGAAAGGTGCGAAGCAGATCTATAATGAAACGTCAACAAAATTTGGGTGACAGTGGCCCTTCATATGCAACAGTTAAACGTTGGGTTGTCAATTTTAAAACTGGCCATTTCGGTGTTGAAAGTGAGAAACCCAGTGCAAGTCTGTCTCTGTGCCTGCAAATGTGAAAGCCATCCATGACATGATCATGGAGGACCGCCGAATATCAGCCTTAAAGTATTGCTACATATCTAGGAATATCACGTGAGAGAGTTGGTGCCATTACCCACAATGACTTGGAAATGAGAACGCTTGCAGCAAAGTGGATGCCAAAACCTTTGACAACCGAATAAAAGAGGAAACGTGCGGAGACATCGGTGGCTGTTTTGGAACATTTTGCAAGAAATTAGTTAGGATTTCCTGGACAAACTGGTGATGAGACATGGATCTACTGTTATGATCTTGTGACAAAAGGAACAGTCTCAGGAATGGAGGCACAGTGGTTCCCCCAGGCCAAAGAAGTTCTGTGTGCAAAGGTCAGTGCAGAAGCAAATAGCAACAGTTTTTTAGGATAAGAAGGGATTTCGGCTGGTGGACTACCTCCAAAAGGCAGGGGCGTCGTGAGGGGGTGGCTAGACGTGGCTGAAGCCCCGAATGTGCCCCCTTAAAGCCCCGAGCGGCGAGCGGCAGGACCGATCTAAGCCCGAGCGCCGCCGAATTTGGCCGAGTGCCGTAGCAGGTCCCGCCTTCTGGAGCCTGCAACGCCTATGATGGACGTCCCTCTGGTCCAATGCTGGGACTGCGGGACGTGTGACGTTCATCATAGGCGCTGCAGGCTCCAGAAAGTGGGAATTACAATGCGGCCGCCGCTCCACTGTGAGATCCCCGCTCAGCGCTCGGGCGGCCCGCTCTCCTCTCCTCCTCGGCTCCTCCTCTGACTGACTGTCTGACTGCCTGGCTGCTGTGACACCGCACACCACGGCTGAGCTGAGGTAGGTCAGACAGTGTATGTGTGTCAGGCAGGTCAGTGTAGGTAAATGTCAGTGTAGGTAGGTCACTACGGTCAGTGTAGGTAGGTCACTACGGTCAGTGCAGGTAGGTCACTACGGTCAGTGCAGGTAGGTCACTACGGTCTGTGTAGGTAGGTCACTACAGTCAGTGTAGGTAGGTCAGTGTAGGTAGGTCACTATGGTCAGTGTAGGTAGGTCAGTGAATGTAAATGTCAGTGTAGGTAGTTCACTACCGTCAGTGTATGTAGGTCAGGTAGGTCACGGCCCAGCCAAAAAAAAAAAGGCCTGCATCACGTACACACGCGCCCCCCCCTCCCCCACCCCCCATTTCCAGCCTTGGACTTCGGGCTGAAGCCCCTGGTCTTTATGCCACCTAGCAACGCCCCTGCCAAAAGGGTTCCACCATCAATGCAACATGTTACTTTGCTTTATTGATAAAGTTGAGGCAAAATATCAAGGAAAAACGTTGAGGTAAGCTCTCCAAAAGATGTCATCCTGTTGACTGACAACGTCTCGTCACACACTGCAGGTAAAACAATGGCAAAACTGACCTCCTTAGGCTTTCAAGTGATGCCACATCCACCCTATTCGCCTGACCTGGCTCCTTCTGACTATCATCTGTTCCCCAATCTCAAAAAATACCTAAAGGAACAACGATTTGGGAGTGTTCTGGAGGAAACTAATGCTGCAAATGAGTGGTTACACCAGCAGTCGGAAGAATTTTATTTGCAGGGACTTAAGAAGCTGCAGGACAGATGTCGCGAGTTCATGGACTTTCCGAGGGAATATGTAGAATAGTGTGGCAGTTACAGGTTCCTAGCTCAGTTTTTTTGGGGTAAGTCTCAATACTTCTCAGCACCCTTTCGTACAGCTTTTATCTGTCTACCTGGTTCTATCACATCTCTGACTCTTCACATCATTTCCATAAAAGCAGAGACGGTGAATCGGCCCGGGGCAGGTTCATCTTCATTCCTAATTTACCTTTTCATTGGCAGACTTTCCAGATGTGGGAATACAAGGGAGTCATTGTCAGTTTATGTTACAGAAAACGATTTACAGCTTCCTGTTTTCTGTAGTCAATAATCTGGTGTTATACGGCATACACTATTATATTATCATAAAAAGAAATGCATGCCTGCGTATTTTCAAGGAACAGTCATACAAAGTGGCGGGTTTTACTGAAACGGGTGACATTTGGAGTGGGCACAATTAATAACTTAATGGGCCCACTCCACCCTCCTGCAGTAATGGAGTCCTAAATAACAGAGTGGACTCAAACTGCCTCCGTGCACTGCCAGAGCCCTCAACAGCACAGTGGGCCCAATCTGCCTCCATGCACCATTCATAGCCCTCAACAACAGAGTGAACCCACCCTGCCTCCATGCACCGCCAGACCCCTCAACAACAGAGTGGGCCCACTCTGCCTCCATGCCCTTCCATAGCCCTCAACACAGTAGAACCCACTCTGCCTCCATGCACTGCCAGAGCCCTCAACAACAGAGTGGACCCACCCAGCCTCCATGCACCGCCATAGCCCTCAACACAGTGGACCCACTCTGCCCCCATGCACTGCCAGAGCCCTCAACAACAGAGTGGACCCACCCAGCCTCCATGCCCTTCCATAGCCCTCAACACAGTAGAACCCACTCTGCCTCCATGCACTGCCAGAGCCCTCAACAACAGAGTGGGCCCACTCTGCCTTCATGCCCTGCCAGAGCCCTCAACACAGTGGACCCACTCTGCCCCCATGCACTGCCAGAGCCCTCAACAACAGAGTGGGCCCACTCTGTCTCCATGCTTTGCCAGAGACGTCAACAACAGAGTGCACCCACTCTGCCTCCATGAACTGCCAGAGCCCTCAACAATAGAGTGGACCCACACTACTTCCATGCACTGCCAGAGCCGTCAAAGTGTGGGCACATTCAAAGTGTGGGCACATTCAACCTACCCGCATCACTGGAGCCCTCAATAATGAAGTGGGCCCATTTCACCTGCAGCATTAACAGAGCTATTAATAACCGAGGGAGCCCATACCATCTGCCTGCATTGTTGGAGTCCTCAATATTACAGTGGGACCATCGCACCTCCCTGCCAAAGCCCTCAATAATGGAGCCGGCTCCCTCCACTTTCTATCACTGCTTGAGCTATTAATAACAGAGCAGGCCCACTCCACCTCGCTAAACCGCCAGGGCCTTCAATAACAGAGTGGGCCAACTGCACCTTCCCATACCGCCAAAGCACCCAATAACGGAGCGGGCCCAATCCAACTCCCAGTACTGCAGGAGCCCTTGATACGGCAATTTCCAGGCATGAAGGAGCAGGTGATCTTCCATATCTGAGAGAGCTGGGCCAAAGTGGCCAATCACCACGCTGGCAGATTATTATGTGCGTTAAGCTTCGACACAGGAATACTACAGCAGAGAGGTGGTGAGGGAGCATGGTGACTGATCTGCAGACGCTGTCATTCTACCCCCAACTGGGCAAAAGGACAGTCTCTCTGTCAGGTGGACCGGTGAAGATACAAATATGGTAGCTGCCATGTCTGAATAGCTTTTACAAGGTGCTGGCCCCAAAGGGCTATCATGTCTATGCTGGCTCTGTACATCCTGCATTCTCTTAGAGGTCGACACTTGCCTGAAGGAGAAGCTACGGTTAATTCAAATCAATTGGGTACTCTGATAATAATAGGGTCGTTGGTTCGAATACCAACCATGGCACTACCTGCATGGAGTTTGCATGTTCTCCCTGTGCCTGCGTGGGTTTTCTTCAGGTACTTCAGTTTCCTCCCACACTCCAAAGATATGCTGGTAGGTTAGTTGGCTGCTGTCTAACTTGACCCTAGTATATGTATGAATGTGAGTTAGGGACCTTAGATTGGAAGCTCCTTGAGGGCGGGGACTGATGTGAATGTACAATGTATATGTAAAGTGCTGAGTAAATTGACGGCGCTATATAAGTACCTGTAATAAAAAATAAAATAATAAATATTACATATTGAAACTCCAGGATTAGACTAATGTACTTGGCGGTTTGGCTTACAACTTATTTGATCATTGAATGATATTACTGTATATTACTACAGGTGGTGCTCATAGTAATTATATTGTTTCTACTATTATAAAGCTTTTATTACTACAGTATATATGATATATGGTTCTTGTGATAGAAATACCCTCTTATTATATTAGAAATCCATTTTTTCTTATATATGATATGGATTTTAAAAACACGTGGCCATTACCTAGGGTGGAATGTATGCAAATATAGCCTGCCTAGGAACACCCACTTCTCCAGACCGACGCCCACCCATCAAGGCATTTTATTATTTGCATAACTCCTCCCGCTGCTCGCATCAGGGCGGAGGGCTCTTGGGAGGAGTACTGAGGAAGGGTGCTGTGATGTTTTCAGGAAGCTGTGTACAGGCCCCTCCCACCAGCCATGATCTGCCTGCGTTACATTGAGAAGCATAGCGACCAGTGGTGGTCCATCCATTAGGAGCGCACAGGCGCCGCATCCCCTATCCATGCGTCCGGCCCCCCGGGTCGTGAGACCTGTTTCCTGATTGGCCAAAAGGAGAAGCCATCTTATTGGCCAACAAGGAGGAGGAAGAGGGAGGAGACGCCTGGCCGAGGGAGGAGCAGGGGAAGACTGACAGGGTCCACCAGCCACAACACTGTGACTGATCTGGCTCAGCCATCTAGCACTCCCCGGCATGGACAGGGGAGGGAGGAGGAGGGGAGATCGGAGTCTGGGCAGGACATATGACTTCTAAGGTAAGGAGGCTGTCTGTCTCCGGGGGGGGGGGGCTCTGCGGGATGTTCCCCGTGTTCATGTCCGTCTCCAGCCAAGAGGGGGTGGGGGAAGCCAAGCCAACGCCCCCCACCTGAATTATTGAGAACCAGCCGCCACTGATAGTGACCCAGTGATAATGTCACTGGGTCTAAATTAGGGTGTGTAATTAAAATGGAGCGTTTTTATTTAAAATGTATTTGACATGTTGATGGGGGACATATAAGCAGATTAAACTTCAGCTTTAAATGAAAATATCTGTAGATTTGTGTATATATATATATATATATATATTAGTCTTCTCAGCACTGGTGTTCCTGTGTTGAGATAAATGTCAGCTTTGTAAGTAGAAGGTGACTTTGCTTTGCTCGGGGTTTAAGGATCGGCCTTTTAATTCCGCAGACAGCAGGTGCGGGTACAGAGAGTGGAGGTCCGGGGCCCGGCCCCAGTAACCGTACACCCCTCCTGGCTCAGAGGAGCCTTAATATAGAGCGTGGAAGGGATCGGTTACACGGCTAAATCCGTAGTCACCACCGTCTGCTGCTCTCCTTGAGAATGGCAGAGCGTTTAAAGGGACCCTGTCACAAACTTGGGCAATTCAAACTGAGCATATCCTGAAAAATGGACTCAGAGGAGCTTACCATTGATTACAGCTCCTTGTCAAAAGAAGTTTATTGAGTATACAATGTTATAAAGATACATAAAGTAAGTTTACAAGGATCTATAAAGTAAGCTCATTGTTTTACAGTGGGGTTTATATAGGTAAATATCATGAAATTTCAAATATTAAACATTGGGTTCACGTAAACCTAAATTAAAGATATATGACATTTCCTTAGTTACTTTTGTAGGTATTTAAATGATTTATACCTACTATACATATTGTTTACAAGTAGAGTGTATATAGGTCAAATAAATTCTGATAATGAGCTTTAATCGTAAGGTGGAGAAAAGGAAAGAGAAAGAAGAAAAAGGGTTGAAAGGTAGAGGTATGGTCCACAAGGTTGTCCCGCTCGTCAGTTTATTATTCTTTTTAGTTCTCTTTGAAGCCTTAGAATGGGTGTCTCTGTAAGTCATTTAATCTGTTACCATGGCAATAGGACAGAGTCATTGAAGTTTGACAGGAACTGTTGTTTTATCCAAGGATGCCAAAGTTTTTCAAATTTTGGAATTTGATTTTGATCGATGGCTACCATCTTCGCATGGGACATTGTATTATTCATTCTGTGAATTGTTTCTGCTAGTACCAATGTAGGAGATTTCCATGCCTTGGCCACTGTTTGCCATTGATTACAATTCAAACCATCAGTAGATCCTACAGCTCTAAGTAGATGACCTAAGATCTTTCAGAGCTTTGTACCGCCCCCTCCCACTTTCCAAGTCTTCCTATTGGTCAATGAGGCTGTCCCCCGCATTAATAAACTAAAAGCAAGGCCCACATGGTCTTATGTGTTAAAGCCCAACTCCAGCAAACCTAAAACTCCTTTATGTCTAAGGGATGGGAAAAAGATTTTTTTTTACCTGAGCTACCTACACCCCCCCCCCCACCCCCCAATGCTCAAGCAATGGTCTGTGGCTATGAACCTTGCATCAGTCATTATGACGTCAGAGCAGCTTAGACCGCTGGAGTGCAGGGGAGAAGAGGCTGCAAGGCTGGGTCTAGCAGCTTAGAGGAACCTGCTGGAGCCGAGGATCAGGTAAGTAAAAGTTCTTCCCCAAACCCCATACACCTAAATGAACAGTTAACCCTTGCAGTACAGATGCAGCCCCACTATATGGGAGCAGTCTACTTCTCCTGGGGTTCAGTTTTAAAGGTGAAAAAAACTTTCTGCATGCAGCTTGCCCCCCCCCCCCTACCTAAATACTTACCCGAGTCTGAACTTGATCCAGCAATGTGCACGAGTGCAGCAGCTCTCTTGGCTCTCTCTCTACACATTTAAGTGAGCATGCACGAGTGCCCCTATAGCAAGTGGCCTGCTATGGGGGCACTTGTGTGAGGGGGGGGGGGGGCAAGAGTGCCGGCGGGAGAACCCAGAAGAGGAGGACTTGGGCTGCTCTGTGCGAATTGACTGCACAAAGCAGGTTAAATATAACGTGTTTGATCAAATAGATAAAAGTGATCTTGAGCAATTCCTGTAGTTTGGCTCTGTGTATAACATCATAATCCAAAATAATGTATCCAGTCCAAATCAATATCATGAATAGTTCATAAACCAATAAAACAGAAAAGTCCAAATATTAAAATAAGATGGATACATGAGTAATAAAAAATAAAGTCCTTCTAGGCTGAACTTCCACCAATCACAGTGCTTTCACCAAACAGCTCAGTGCTCTCAGAACTCTCACCTTAATAATGTGAAAAGAAAGCCTTCTGGACAAATATACAGTATCTCACAAAAGTAAGTACACCCCCCACATTTTTGTAAAAATTGTATTCTATCTTTTCATGTGACAACACTGAAGAAATGACACTTGTCTACAATGTAAAGTAGTGAGTGTACAGCTTGTATAACAGTGTAAATTTACTGTCCCCTCAAAATAACTCAACACACAGCCATTAATGTCTAAACCGCTGGCAACAAAAGTCAGTACACCCCTAAGTGAAAATGTTCAAATTGGGCCCAATTAGCCATTTTCCCTCCCCGGTGTCATGTGACTCGTTAGTGTTACAAGGTCTCAGGTGTGAATGCGGAGCAGGCGTGTTAAAATTTGATGTTATCGCTCTCACTCTCTCATACTGGTCACTGGAAGTTCAACATGGCACCTCATGGCAAAGAACTCTCTGCAAAAAAAAAAAAGAATTGTTGCTCTACATAAAGATGGCCTAGGCTATAAGAAGATTGCCAAGACCCTGAAACTGAGCTGCAGCACGGTGGCCAAGACCATACAGCGGTATAACAGGACAGGTTCCACTCAGAACAGGCCTCACCATGGTCCACCAAAGAAGTTGAGTACACGTGATCAGCGTCATATCCAGAAGTTGTCTTTGGGAAATAGATGTATGAGTGCTGCCAGCATTGCTGCAGAGGTTGTAGGGGTGGGGGGTCAGCCTGTCAGTGCTCAGACCATACGCCACACACTGCATCAAAATGGTCTGCATGGCTGTCATCCCAGAAGGAAGCCTCTTCTAAAGATGATGCACAAGAAAGCCCGCAAACAGTTTGCTGAAGACAAGCAGACTAAGGAAATGGATTACTGGAACCATGTAATAGTAAAGGTGATGGACTGGCCAAGCATGTCTCCAGACCTAAACCCTATTGGGCATCTGTGGGACATCCTCAAATGGAAGGTGGAGGAGCGCAAGGTCTCTAACATCCACCAGCTCCGTGATGTCATCATGGAGGAGGGGAAGAGGACTCCAGTGCCAACCTGTGAAGCTCTGGTGAACTCCATGCCCAAGAGGGTTAAGGCAGTGCTGGAAAATAATGGTGGCCACATAAAATATTGATACTTTGGGCCCAATTTGGACATTTTCACTTAGGGGTGTACTCACTTTTGTTGCCAGCAGTTTAGACATTAATGGCTGTGTGTTGAGTTATTTTGAGGGGACAGCAAATTTACACTGTTATACAAGCTGTACACTCACTACTTTACATTGTAGCAAAGTGTCATTTCTTCAGTGTTGTCACATGAAAAGATATAATTAAATTTTTACAAAAATGTGAGGGGTGTACTCACTTTTTTTTGACATACTGTATAAGCTGATGGTCCTTCCTTAGTGTATTTCTTTCCTAAAGAGTATCACTAATGGCTCTGAACCACATGCAGGAATGAAACAGATAGAATGCCTCCTATAGTGTATTATCGTTTAAAATGGAACAAACTATTAAAAGACAAATGTGTGCTTACAATAATATGAATTAAAAAGCCCATAGATGTAAAAACAACGGCATTTGATCACCTCTCGCATCACTTCCGATCCGCTATTCACTCCGGCCACGCCCTACGTCCTGATGAAGTCATGTCACGTGACTTCATCAGGGATTCCTGCATGTGGTTCGGAGCCATTAGCGATACTTTAAGAGCCTGGATTCCATATACCATATATACTCGAGTATAAGTCGTTCCGAGTATAAGTCGAGGCCCTAACTTACCACAAAAAAATGGGAAAAACTTATTGACCCGAGTATAAGACGAGGGTGAGAAATGCACAGCTACTGTAAGTGGAAAAGAGGGTCAACAATGCCCATTTGCAGCCTCACTGTGCCCATTTGCATGCCTCACTGTGCCCATTTGCAGCCATAGGTCCCCCAAACTTCAAACTCAGTAGTTAAGGGTTCCTAGATGCCCCCTAGCTGCAGCCAAAATTTGGGGTCTCCGAATCCAAAGGGTCCCAAAATGACATTGCTGCAGATGGACACAGTTGACCGAATTTGGGGCCCAGTATCTTGGGGCCACTTAGTGCTAAGAACCCCAAATTTGGTGTACAAACCCAGTGGAACTAGCACCATAAAATATCTAAAGCTGGGGTTTCTAGCACCAAGTGGCCCCGAGATACAGGGCCCCAAAAATCAGTTCAGAAAATGTCAAGCACTTTTCTGTAGCAAAGAATTACATTTTCCGAACCGGGTTTGGGGCCCCGTATTTTGGGGCAACTTGGTGTTAGGAACTCCATCTTTGGATATGTTATGGTACCAGTTCCACTGGGTTTGCAAACAAAATTTGGGGTTCCTAGCACTAAGTGGCCCTGAGATACGGGGCCCCAAAGTCAGTTCAGAAAATGTCAAGCACTTTTCTGCAGCAGAAAATGACATTTTCAGAAACCGATTTTGGGGCCCCGTATATCGGGGCCACTTAGTGCTAGGAACTCAATCTTTGAATATGTTGTGGTACCAGTTCCACTGGGTTTGCACACCAAATTTGGGGTTCCTAGCACAAAGTGGCCCTGAGATACGGGGCCCCAAAGTCGGTTTGGAAAATGAAATTTTTTGCTGCAGAAAAGTGCTTGACTCGAGTATAAGTCCAGGGGGACACTTTCAGCACAAAAAAATGTGCTGAAAAACTCGACTTATACTCGAGTATATACGGTAGATTAGATATAGAGGAGATAAGGAAAGAAATACACTAAGGGAGGACCATCAGCTTACATATTTGTCCAGAAGGCTTTCTATTCACATTATTAAGGTGAGAGTTCTGAGAGCACTGAGCTGTTTGGTGAAAGCACTGTGATTGGTGGAAGTTCAACCAAGTAGGACTTTATTATTTATTTATTCATCTTATTTTAATATTTGGACTTTTCTGTTTTATTGGTTTATGAACCATTCATGATATTGATTGGACTGGACACATTGTGTTGGATTGTGATGTTATACACAAAGTAACACTAGAGGATTTGCGCAAGTTTACTTATATTTATTTATTGTCATTTGCGTGTACTGTGACCACATTGTTTTTGCAGCATTTCCATCACTTTTTTTAGTCACACATTATATATATATATTCTGGATTGATCACAATTACCTGGTAGTGCGAGGGACCACTTACATATCTTTATAACATGTTTAATCACTTGAAGGGAGTACTACTCCAAGAACTATTTCCATCCATAAAATGCCTGGATTTTAGCAGTCTTGTTTATAGTGACAAAGCAGAATCTTGAAGGTTTTTGCTTATGGCTTGAACCCATCCAAAAAAGAACTGTGCACTTCCTGTGCCTTCCTGTGCCTAGGCACTTTTGTAGTCTCAAAGCTGTATATCTGCAGGGGGAGATCTAAGGCACTGCTGCCTGTGACGTCTAGTCTTGCCAGATTTGGCGTGAAATTTGGTGATGTCACTAATGGGCTGCTCACTGCTGTAGAGGAAGATGTACCTGTGGACCTGTAGTCCAAGGATCTCCCTGCTCCAGCATCATTCATTCCATGGATCTGTGCTTCCTCCTGCTGTTTTTTCATCATTATCCCACCAATTATCAGACCAACAGTCATCAGAGGTAGGGGGGGGGGAAGCTCTGACATGAGGAAGAAAACCCCTGCCTCTACCAAGATGGCCATCCACACACTGGGACGCAGTGCAGATCAGGGCATGGTAAGTCAGTAATAGGAAAATGGTCTGCTGTATAGCCACCCCGATCACTTTTACATTACTGGGGGTGTGGCACCCCCCCCCCCCCATTCCTCGATCTCCAGAAGCGCTAAGCTCTGAGTGTTTCCGGTTTCAGAGTTGTTTACTGTGAGAGCGGCAAGGATGTGGAATTCCCTTCCACAGGCGGTGGTCTCAGCGGGGAGCATCAATAGTTTCAAGAAACTATTAGATAATCACCTGAACGACCGCAACATACAGGGATATACAATGTAATACTGACATATAATCACACACATAGGTTGGACTTGATGGACTTGTGTCTTTATTCAACCTCATCTACTATGTAACTGTGTCATTCTCAGGCTGCTGTGCTTGATTATCTGCAAGGGAGACATTGTGCAGCTGTGCTGCCTGTGTCAATAGACACTGACAAAGTGGCTCAGGAGTGAGCCCACACGAGTGCCCAATAGAAAGCGGGGTCAATTGCCAAAGAGAAGGAGCCAGGAACTCCAGCGGGGGCGGGGACCCCAGAAGGGAAGGATCGAGGCTGCTCATTGCAAAACCATTGTACAAGTATAATATGTTTATTATTTTATTTAAAAAAAAATCAAAGTTTTACAATCACTTTAACGTGTGCAAAAAAAAAAATGAAAAAATTGCTCTAGAGGGGAGCTAGTTAAAGGGCAACTTGTGGCAACCAATCAGAATGCATCTTTCACTGGTCTGACCACAGTAAACTGAAAACTGATTGGCTGCTGTGGACTACTATGCTTTTCAATGTACATTGTTTTACTGAATAATCTGAATTATTTTCTACTTTTTACTTTCACAGGATGTACAGACCTGCATCGTAGAAATGGTCGTTGTGTGCGGCAATAAGTGGGCCGGCGTTTCTCACTTACATTTTATTTTGCAGCTTTTTACACTAAAAAATAAGAGGACATATCTGCGTTTTTTTTTTTTTATTTAGATATATTTACGTTTTAAATAAAATGACCTGAGTTTCATCATATCGTCACATCAGAATGAATTCAGATAATAATATATTTCTTCCTTTCTCTGACTCTACCGGTATCATCAGGACATCTAGACATGAAGAACAGAGTCTTCGCATTCTCTTATTGCAGCAATGTCTCTCCTGGGGCTGCTATGAGCTGCACTGTGCATAACTGGCAGTTACTAGCAGGTGAGGCCGAGCCCAGCAACTTCTTCTGTATCCACACAGGCTGTAAGGAACTACTTGGAAGTGTTGATGTTTTTCCAGTTCGGAACGGCTCGGCACTTAAAGGAAGTGATAAAAACAGCTGCAGGTATGTGAGGGCAACCCTGGACATGTGTTGGCTGGCAAAGCTTGATCTCTCCTTTGTGGGCTCTTCATCCAATCACATCAAGGGGGTGCAGCAAGATGCTGCTGGATGGTGTCTGCTAGGCCCATATTTGTTAGAGGGGGGGGATATCCAGAAAACACAGTACACCCCAAAGTGCTGACAACCTTCTGAGAGCCCACTGGTGGAACGTTCTCTGCATGTGGCTTATCATCCAACCAGCCACTCTTCACTATGTGCTGCACTGTGTGCCATGGGTGCAGCTGTGTGGAAACACTAGAGGGCGCCACGTTCCTGCTTGTGCTGACGCAGAGCTTGTAGGAAGATCTGCTTCACCTGGACCATCATCTCATTGTAGAGTTTCAGGTCGTCCTCCTTCGTTTTCAAGGCGCTTTTTAGAGCCGATTTCAGAGCTTCATTTTCATCCACTTTTATTTCTAGCCTGAAATATGGAGGCGATATTCAAGATGAGCGCAATAGGTAAAGGCGTCATGGCGGTATCTACAGCACACTGAAGTGAGCATTGCATAGGAGCCCCAATCATTTTCTTTTTCATTTTAAGATTCTCCTCCCTCCCTATTCGAAAAATAAATATTGCCAATCTCTACTTACCCTCTCTATGCCCCAGCACCATCCATCAATCTCTACTTACCCTCTCTATGCCCCAGCACTATCCATCAATCTCTACTTACCCTCTCTATGCCCCAGCACTATCCATCAATCTCTACTTACCCTCTCTATGCCCCAGACCTACCCATCAATCTCTACTTACCCTCTCTATGCCCCAGCACCATCCATCAATCCCTACTTTCCCTCTCTATGCCCCAGACCTACCCATCAATCTCTACTTACCCTCTCTATGCCCCAGCACCATCCATCAATCTCTACTTACCCTCTCTATGCCCCAGCACCATCCATCAATCTCTACTTACCCTCTCTATGCCCCAGCACCATCCATCAATCTCTACTTACCCTCTCTATGCCCCAGCACTATCCATCAATCTCTACTTACCCTCTCTATGCTCCATCAATCTCTACCTACCCTCTCTATGCCCCAGCACTATCCATCAATCTCTACTTACCCTCTCTATGCCCCAGCACTATCCATCAATCTCTACTTACCCTCTCTATGCCCCAGCACTATCCATCAATCTCTACTTACCCTCTCTATACCCCAGCACTATCCATCAATCTCTACTTACCCTCTCTATGCCCCAGCACTATCCATCAATCTCTACTTACCCTCTCTATACCCCAGCACTATCCATCAATATCTACTTACCCTCTCTATGCCCCAGCACCATCCATCAATCTCTACTTACCCTCTCTATGCTCCAGCACCATCCATCAATCTCTACTTATCCTCTCTATGCCCCAGCACCATCCATCAATCTCTACTTACCCTCTCTATGCTCCATCAATTCTCTACCTACCCTCTCTATGCCCCAGCACTATCCATCAATCTCTACTTACCCTCTCTATGCCCCAGCACTATCCATCAATCTCTACTTACCCTCTCTATGCCCCAGCACTATCCATCAATCTCTACTTACCCTCTCTATGCCCCAGCACTATCCATCAATCTCTACTTATACCCTCTCTATGCTCCAGCAGTCTCTACATACCCCCTCTATGCTCCAGTAGTCTCTACATATCCTCTCTATGCTCCAGCAATCTCTACTTATCCGTTCTATGCTCCAGCAATCTCTACTTATCCGTTCTATGCTCCAGCAGTCTCCATCACACTCTACTTACCCCCTCTATGCTCCAGCAGTCTCTACATATCCTCTCTATGCTCCAGCAATCTCTACTTATCCTTTCTATGCTCCAGCAGTCTCCATCACACTCTACTTACCCCCTCTATGCTCCAGCAGTCTCTACTTACCCCTTCTATGCTCCAGCAGTCTCTACTTACCCTCTCTATGCTCCAGCAGTCTCTACTTACCCCCTCTATGCTCCAGTAGTCTCTACTTACCCTCTCTATGCTCCAGCAGTCTCTACATACCCTCTCTATGCTCCAGCAGTCTCTAATTATCCCCTCTATGCTCCAGCAGTCTCTACTTACCCTCTCTATGCTCCAGCAGTCTCTACATACCCTCTCTATGCTCCAGTCTCTACTTACCCTTTCTATGTTCCAGCAGTCTCTACTTACCCTCTCTATGCTCCAGCAATTTCTACTTATTCTCTCTATGCTCCAGCAGTCTGCAGCAATCTCATTAAATAGACAAAAGGGTGATTCGGGAGATGGGGAGAGGTCGGTAGTGAGTGACAAACTAGAGTTCTGCTTTAAGGCGCTTGACCCAGCTTTTCTCTTGCAGAACATGCAGTATTAGTTGGTCACTGACCAGCCTCTGGCCTGCTGACTGGACGATGAAAGAGGTAAAAAGCACACTGATGAGGCCATCATCCTGCTATAAGAATGGAGTGATAGGGGAGAGAAGGAAGAGTGAGCTCCTGGGGGTCCGGGAATTAACGTGAACCTGTCTTTTACTCATTGGGCAAAGCATAAGACGGCTTTACATTAAAAAAAGACCCGCATTGCAACTTTATATTATAGGTTTTCTGACTAGAGTTCACAGCAGAAGGTATTTAGCTTGCAGATTCTCTATAGGACTGCAACTTGGTATGGAATTGTCTGAACACAGCACGGGGGGGGGGGTCACTGCTGCGACTTAGCTGTATGTGTAATCTTCGCTTCGTGTTTCTATCTCAGTGACAAGGTCCCCTAATTCAAGGTGCCCCCTCCTCCTCCATAAAATGCTGCATAAGGCCCCATGCACACTCGGCGTTTCCCAAGCTCTTCTAAACGCCTTGCTTCTGGTATTAGTGCTAAAGCTACATTTTTGAAAACACATTTAGACCCGTTTAGGTGCGTCATTCGCTTGACTGTTAATTCATTTCATTGGCCAGAATTTACTCTGGCCACTGAAATTAATTAACGCTCAAAAGCTAAACGCACATAGTGTTAATGCATGGTGCATAAGCCATTTTTAGTGGCAGAACGCTCCTCTCCTAAATGCACTGGCCATGTTTTTTCTGCCTTTAAACACCTGTAAATGCCTATGTGTGCATGGACACATAGCGGGTGATTTAATATAACTGGAGAGTGCAAAATCTGGTGCATGGTAACCAATCAGCTTCCAACTTCAGCCTGTTTAGTTAAGCTATGACCAATAACCTGGAAGCTGATTGGTTTCTATGAAGAGTTGCACCAGATTTTTCACTTACTAAAGGCAAATGGATTGCGCACTCTGCAAAGTGCAGTTGCTCCGGAGCTTAGTAAATGAGGGGAAGCTCTGCTGGCTTTCATTGTCAAACCATGTGCAAGCAAAAAAGTGATGTTTATTTTTTTTCCTTGCATGTGATTTGATGTTCTTTGTAAAGTGAAGCTTTACCTCATTTACTAAGCTCTGGAGCAACTGCACTTGCAAAATGCAGTCTATTTGCCTTTAGTAAATCAACCCCATAGCGTAACATTAAAATGGTTGTAAAGGCAGAAGGTTTTTTGATCGTAATCAGTGGTGGCCGCTCCATTATAGGGCCACCAATCTCTATGCAGGCTCTAATTGGCTTCAAAAAAGGGTGGGCTTGGGGCGCAGAGCACTGCACCCTGAGCCCACCCAGTTGTGTGACATTAGCAAATGAATTTTCGCCAATGCCTTCCTGCTTCTCCTCCTGGCCAATCAGAAAGCGGGTCCTGGGAACCGATTGGCCCGGGAGTCTTAGGACTCTCGCCCAATCGGGTCTCAGGACCCACTTCCTGTTCGGCTGAGAAGCAATGGCCCCAGCTGGAGCGAGGAGCAGCGGGCGGAGGGGCAGCAACAGCCGCTTCCAGGAACCCTACCTCGGATCTAGCACCACCTCGTCATCGGAAGGTACGCCCATGGATCGCCGCCTTCCCGTCTGACCCACCTGGGGCGGGGGGGGGGGTTTAATTGTTTGCTGACCCCCGCCCCCAACCCCCCCCCCCAAAAATATTGACCTCCAGCCGCCACTGATTTTAATGCATTCTAAGCATTAAGATAAAAAGCCTTCTGTGTGCAACAGCCTTACTCAGGCCCCCTAATACTTACCTGAGCCCATCTAGATCCAGCGATGTTGCAGGAGTGTCTTGTCCATCCGGAACTCCCCTCCTCATTGGCTGAGACAGCATCGCTGCACCATTGGCTCCCGCTGCGGTCAAAGTAAGTCAGGAGAGAAAGGGGGCAGGGCCAAGGCTCCCTGTCTGAATGGACACAGGGAGCTGCGGTTCGACTCGGGTGCCCCCATAGAAAGCTGCTTGCTGTGGGGGCACTCAACAGGAAGGAGGGGCCAGGAGCATCGAAGAGGGACCAGAGAAAAGGAGGATTTGGGCTTCTCTGTGCAAAACCATTACACAGGGCAGATAAGTATGACATGTTTGTTATTCTTAACTAAAAAAAAACGAGACTTTACAATCACTTTAAGGGGCGTTTAGAGGCAGAAAAAAAGTCAAACGCCTTTAAAAGTGGCATTTTTGCCTCCCAGAGTGCATGAGGCCTAAAAGTACCTGTAGGTGGGGAATAGTTAGCTAAAATAATACTTTTCCTCTACTTCGTCCTGCAGCGGCTAGGCGAAGGTGATGTCATCTCGCTTTGCAAGATCTCAGATCTCGCAGATCTCTGAACATGTTGAGTAGCCACATTTTGCAAGAAGGTCCATAAAGACATGGGTGAGCGAGTTTGGGGTGGAGGAACTTAACTGGCCTGCACAGAGTCCTGACCTCATCCCGATAAAACACCTTTGGGGTGAATTCGAGCGGAGACTGCGAGCCAGGCCTTCTCGTCCAACATCAGTAACTGAACCGCACAAATGTGCTTCTGGAAGAATAGTCAAACATTCCCATAGACACACTCCTAAACCTTGTGGACGGCCTTCCCAGAATAGTTGAAGCTGTTGTAGCTGTAAAGGGTGGGCCAACTCCATATTGAACCCTACAGACTAATGCCCTGTACACACGGTCGGATTTTCCGATGGAAAATGTGTGATAGGACCTTGTTGTCGGAAATTCCGACCGTGTGTGGGCTCCATCACACATTTTCCATCAGATTTTCCGACACACAAAGTTTGAGAGCAGGCTATAAAATTTTCCGACAACAAAATCCGTTGTCGGAAATTCCGATCGTGTGTACACAAATCCGACCCACAAAGTGCCACGCATGCTCAGAATAAATAAAGAGATGAAAGCTATTGGCTACTGCCCCGTTTATAGTCCCGACGTACGTGTTTTACATCACCGCGTTCAGAACGATCGGATTTTCCGACAACTTTGTGTGACCGTGTGTATGCAAGACAAGTTTGAGCCAACATCCGTCTGAAAAAATCCATGGATTTTGTTGTCGGAATGTCCGATCAATGTCCGACCGTGTGTACGGGGCATAAGACTGGGATGCCATTAAAGCTCATGTGCGTGTAAAGGCAGGCGTTCCAATACTTTTTGCAATATAGTGTATAATCTATTCCCCCCCCCCATGGGTAATTTTGTGCAGCGTTTTAAGGGGGCAACTTGTAATGAGCGGATCTTTCCATTGAAGTGGAAGCTCTGCTTGAAGCTATTCAGCTCTGTAAAGAAAAGGCTCATTCATATGCAAAAAAGGCTAAAAAAAGTTAAACATTTTTAAAAGTTATATATTTTTTTTAGACCTGAACATAATAAAAAAGAAAATTTATAGAACACGTTCTCTTCAAAATGTCACAGCATGGGCCCCACAAACACAGGCAGAGATCAGACTTACTTTATGCTGAGTTCCTCGAGCTGCGTCTCCAATGGCACATTGGAGGATAAATCAGAGGTTTCAT
Organism: Aquarana catesbeiana; assembly: GCA_037953035.1. Taxonomy (NCBI): domain Eukaryota; kingdom Metazoa; phylum Chordata; class Amphibia; order Anura; family Ranidae; genus Aquarana; species Aquarana catesbeiana. Next base: position 165,989 of record JBBHAA010002597.1, read on the forward strand.
TGAAATTCAGGAAGAGTCGGGAGTTGCTGAGCGACTGTCCTGTAGAGAGAAAATTGTCTGTAATTCACAGGGAGAGTTCCGTGTATACAAGAGGGAGCAGATCATGGACACGGAGAGATTACACACAAGGCAGCTTGTTATCTAAACCTGTTGGGTATACCGAAGTCTTCCAGATTCCCGAAATCTGTCAGATCGATACCATCTACCAACTGTGTACTGTGAGGACCAAAAAAAGCCATCTATCCATTAAGAATATAGGAAGTTAGGGGGATCTCTACCTCTAACTGACACAATAAAGTCCATACCAGACATGAAGGGCCTGATATGGATTGGGGGGACCACTGCGCTGTTTTTTTTCTTCAATTTTGGCATGGGGTTCCCCTCAAAATCTATACCAAATCCAAAAGGGCTTGTTACAAATTGGGGGTGGGGACCCCCATGCTGTTTTATTTCTCAGTTTTAGAATGGGATTTCCCCTAAAATCCATACCAGACTTGCAGGGCCTGGTACAGATTGGGAGGGGTGCCCCACTGTATTTTTTTCCCTCAATTTTGGCACAGGCTTCTCCTCAAAATCCATACCAGGCTCGAAGGGCCTGGTATGGATTGGGGGGACCCCCACAGAGTTTTATTCCTCAGTTTTGGCATAGGGTTCCACTTAAAAACCATACCAGTCCCAAAGGGCCTGGTATGTATTGGGAGGGGGGGCCCCACTGTGTTGTTTTTCCTCAATTTTGGCGTGGGGTTCCCCTCAAAATCCATACCAGACTTGAAGGGCCTGGTGTGGATTCGGGGGAGCCCCACGTTGTTTTATCTCTGTTTTTGGCGTGGGGTTCCCCTTGAAATCCATACCAGACTCGAAGGGCCTGGTGTGGATTGGGGGGAGCCCCTCGTTGTTTTATCTCTGTTTTTGGCGTGGGGTTCCCCTTGAAATCCATACCAGACTCAAAGAGCCTGGTACAGATTGGGGGGGGACCCCACACTGTTTTTTTTCTCAATTTTGCCATAGGGTTCCTCTTAAAACCCATACCAGACCCAAAGGGCCTGGTATGGATTGGGGGGGGGCAACACTCTTTTATTTTTTAGATTTGGCATGGGGTTCCCCTTAAAATCCATAGCAGACTTGAAGGGCCTGGTATGGATTGGGGGGACCCCCACACTGTTTTTTTTTCTAAATTTTGGCATGGGGTTCCTCTCAAAATCCATAGTAGATCCAAAGGGCCTGGTACAGATTGGGGCAGACCCCCCACACTGTTTTATTTCTCATTTTTGGCATGGGGTTCCCCTTAAAATCCATACCAGACTCGAAGGGCCTGGTACGGATTTGGGGGGGCCCTATGTGGTTTTTGGCATAGGGTTCCCCTCAAAATCTAAACCAGGTCGGAATGGCCTTGTAAGGATTAGAGGGGGGCCCCCCACTGTGTTTATTTTTCTCAATTTTGGCGTGGGGTTCCCTTTAAAATCCATAGAAGATCCGAAGGGCCTGGTACAGATTAGGGAGGCCCCCATGCTGTTTTTTTTTTCCTCAATTTTGTATTGCCAGCAATTATTTATTTACATTTAGCTGACAGCAAACAGCTGGTTGTTAAGGAGCAGGCTGGCAAGCCGGCCGCTGCGTCCTTAACAACACATTAAAAAAAAAAACATTTTGGCTTGGTAATCCCATCAAAATCCATACCAGACCCGAAGGGCCTGGTACGGATTGGGGAGGACCCCCACGCTGTTTTTTTTCCCCTCAGTTTTGTATTTCTTGCAATTCTTTTTGTTTACATTTAGCTGACAGCTGATGATTCATCCGTTGTTAAGGACGCAGCGGCCGGCTTGCTGACCCGCTCCTTAACAACCAGCTGTTAAGGATGCCGGCGGCCCCGCTCCTTAATGCTAACGCTCCTAAACACTGCTTACACACTTGTAAAGGCCGGCAATCAAACGCTAAATATTTATTTTAGAAGATTTTAGCTTCTAGTGTGCATGGAGCCTAAATTCACCTTTACAGAAAAAAATAATGCACATATTTTTGCAGAAAAAATAATGTGCATTCGTTTTTTTTTCCAGCATGAGCCTGGGAAACATTCCGCTTGCAATCAGTAGATCAGAGGTGCAATGTCAGGCTCCTGCAGACATGTCCTCCGAATCCGAGCCCATACCTCTACGGGCTTTCTGTATGAAAGCCAGAGAACATGCTCATCAGCGCCTCATAAGCCATTGAAAACTATAAGTCTGTCTGCCATTGTGGAAGATGGTACTCGTGGTATATTCATTCACAGCAAATTGTGAATGAATGATGTGGCTGTGTGGAGGTGGAGCTCAGAACAGCCTGCGCTCTTTTCAAAAAGTGACAGCGGGTGCAGGGAGAAGAACCCCCCCCCCACCACTGTCACAGAGTAAAGGAAATCGGAACATGTTACATATTCATCTCATAGAGGGAACGGATCCCTCTATGACATCGTATGAAGGAGACACGTTACTGGAGGGCTGCACAGGGTGGGAGGAGACAGACCGGGAACGGATCCCTCTATGACATCGTATGAAGGAGACACGTTACTGGAGGGCTGCACAGGGTGGGAGGAGACAGACTGGGAACGGATCCCTCTATGACATCGTATGAAGGAGACACGTTACTGGAGGGCTGCACAGGGTGGGAGGAGACAGACCGGGAACGGATCCCTCTATGACATCGTATGAAGGAGACACGTTACTGGAGGGCTGCACAGGGTGGGAGGAGACAGACTGGGAACGGATCCCTCTATGACATCGTATGAAGGAGACACGTTACTGGAGGGCTGCACAGGGTGGGAGGAGACAGACCGGGAAGGGATCCCTCTATGACATCATATGAAGGAGACATGTTACTGGAGGGCTGCACAGGGTGGGAGGAGACAGACCGGGAACATGTTACATATTCCACCCTAAATATGGGAGGAACACCTAACATGTTTCGAAGGTTAATTTATTCTTTAAAGAGACTCTTGCCTAATAAACTTGAAGTTTTATCTGCTTACATTTTGCGCTCTCTGGTTCCAACCCCCACCCCCTTCCTATCAACATGCTACTAAATTTTGAAATGAAACATTTCTGTTTTAATTTCACACTTTATTTTGGAGCCAGTGACATCAAAGCATCTCTGTGCTTCCCTATGCAATGCAGGAAGTTCATTGCTGGCGGCTGCTCTCTAAGTTGAAATGTGAAGTCCGTCCCCCCCCCCCGATACCCCAGCAGTAGCAATCTTCTGGTGCTATGGGGGGCTAATACAGCTCCTGGACCTGTCATAGAAACCTGTCAAAAGAGCCGACTATGCCTGCCCTTTCCGCCCCCCTCCTCCTTCCATAGAAGCAGTACTATAGCTTTCATCAATGAAAAGTGATCTATGAATGGAGGACAGATGGATGAATGAAACGTCTTCCTCCTCCATTCATAAAAGCTGTACCTGTAGCTTCCTGCAATGAAAATCGATCATGAATGGAAGAGGAAGACATGTCATTCATCCACCCGTCCTCCATTCATAGATCGCCTTTCATTGCTGGGAGCTATAGTACAGCTTCTGTGAATGGAGGAAAAAGATCTTTCATTCATCCACCCGTCCTCCATTCATAGATCGCCTTTCATCGCTGGAAGCTATAGTACAGCTTCAATGAAGGAGGAGGGGGGCAAAAAGGGTGGGCATAGTCGGCACTCTCGGTCAATGCCTATGACAGTTTCATAATAATCCCTGCAGCACCCAGTTGCGGCTGGTGGTATATTTTTTTTGGAGGGGGGGGGGGCGTTGGACGTTCACCAGCCCCGCCTTTACCTCATCTATTGGGCAGCGCTTCCTCTGTGTCTCCTCCCTCCTCCTCATGAGCGACCAGTAGGGTCGCTTCTCCCTTCAGCCAACTGAGTGATGGGTCTTGGGACCGGTCTCCAGCTTCCTGATTAGCCGGGAGGAGAATCAGGAAGACAATAACAAATATTAATTCGCTATTGTCACACAACTGGGTGGGCTCGGGGTGCAGTGCTCTGTGTCCCGAGCCCACCCTTTTTTGAACCCAATTAGAGCCTTAGGCTCTAATCATGTGCTTCAAAATAAATAAAAACCCCATTGGAATCCATGCGTTCGACGCCCTGCATGTAGATTAGGGGGCCGGACGCACGGATAGGGGGGCAGCGCCCGTGCACCCTGCATTACAGGCTGCCACTGGCAGCACCTGAAGATTATTGCTGCAAAGGATGGGGGATGGGACAGATTTCAACTAAGGCAGCAGCCACCAGCACAAGGGACACTACTCTTTCAATGTAGGTACTGTCCCTTGTGCTGATTTAAAAAAAAAGCACTAAGCTTGGCTTTAAGTTCTTTAAAGTGTATTTTTTGAAAGTAAAACAGAAGATTTCACAAAGTTCCACCCTTCTGAACTAATCTCCACCCCCTTATTACCCTCCTATCCAATCAGAGTGCCTTAGTGGTGAATGAGGGCACAGTGAAGGTGGGGTTATGAGAAGGCAGAGTTATATCTAAGAGACAGTGGAACCCTTAGCAACAAAGTGAAACCAGTATCAGAGGGGCACACAGGGCAGGCACCTCCAATGACTGGCTGTTAGGCAGCAACTCAAACTAGTGACAGGTTCACTTTAATGATCAATTATGAGAAATTGTGTTCTTCTATTCTTCTGAAACAACCCAGAGCGAGGCAGAGGTAAGAGCAGATATAGAGAGACAGAATCTTGTTAGCAACCAGTAACCATGTCAGGCCCAAACCACCGGGCTGCCATACCGGCTTTGCCGCGAGCAGACATCTTTTGGGTGGCGCCATTCTTTGCAGCGTCCATCTTCATCTTCTCCAGCTGTTGTTCTACATGAACGCAGCGTCGCCTCTCTTCCTGCAGCTTCTTCTCCGCTTCCAGGACCTTCATGTTGCTCTCCTCCGTCCTCCTCTGCAGAACTGACACCAGCTCCATCAGCCGGTCCCTTTCCACCTCAGCGGCCTGACACAGCGCTCTGTACTCCGCGTTCTGCGCTCGCAGCTCCGAGCTGTCACACACAGGGCAGGGAACTTAGAAACATGCAACAATGTATATACAGTGATGGCACCATTCACAATCAGCCTTCTAGATTCCACTACAGAATGTCCAGTTTATGACTGCATTACCATGCAACCTCTTGTACAGGTCACCTTAGAGGGGTTGTAAATCCTCGTGTTTTTTCACCTTAATGCATCCTTTGCATTAAGGTGAAAAAACTTCTGGCAGTCACCGGCCTCCCAGCCCCCCCCATTTTACTTATCCGAGTCCTGTATTGCGCCTGGCGGAGACGCGCTGTCCCTCTTTGCACGGGGTGCCAGCTTTTGGTTGGATAGATTGATAGCTGCGCAGCCATTGGTTCCCGCTGCTGTCAATCAATTCCAATAATGCGGGCGCCGGGGGGCGGGGCCGTGTCTATAGACGCCGAATGCTGAACTTGGGAGCGCGCCCGCAAGGTAACCCCCTCGGGAGAGCGCTTCTCCTAGGGGGTTATCTGATAAGAGGAGGAGCCGCGAGAGCCGCCGAGGGACCCCAGAAATCGTGGATCGGGTCACTCTGTGCAAAACGAGCTGCACAGTGGAGGTAAGTATGATATGTTTGTTATTTTAAATTAAAAAAAAAAAACGATCCTTTACAATCACTTTAAAGCAAACCTTCCATGGTGAATGGAATTTCAGTTCCTGGATCGTAACCTGCGATCTCTGCTGAGTCTGGCATTAACTCTTCTTGCTGAGCCACCTGATATACTGGACAGCTCCCTGCCTGATTGCTTAGACCAGTGTTTCTAAACCGTGGTATCATTAGCACTCCTCAGGGGTGCGGCGGCACCAGCCCAGTCTGGGCGATCCTCTGTTAGCCTAACTGCCATGTACAGAGGAGGCAGAGAGCTCAGCCCGTACCTCCCCCCGCTCTCCGATCCTCCCTGTAATCTTGCCAGGCAAAACGGAAAGCTGAGCTGGCCGCCCGACTGCGTCCTACCAACCAATGACATCATAGGTTGCTAAGGACTTGCCGGCAAGTATACAGAGAGGAACAGAGAGGAGCAGGGGGACGGGGAAGGTGGTGGCACAGCTCTCTACCTCCTCTATACATGGGCATTAACAGAGGATCATGAGGGGTATCTGCGCTACCAAATCAACTACTACCTAATACAGAACAGAGGATCGCTCAGATCCAAATGTACAAGAAGGAGAGGAGTCAGGGGGGAGGGGAGAGGGAGGGAAAACAGAGCACAACCCACACCTCCTCCTGGCTTTGGGAGTGGGTGGGGTGGGGGGGTTGTGCTAGGAGGGCAGATTTGGGGGAGGGATTTGTGCTGGGAGGGTAATTTGGGTGGGGGAGGGCTGTGCTGGGAGGGGGGTGATTAGGGCAGATTTGTGCTAAGAGGGGGGATTTGGTCCACTTTACAAATGGCGTTGTGTTGGGAGGGGCTGGCAGAAAAAGGGGCTGGACCTTTTCTTTGCCATGGAAGGTCAGCTTTTAAAGGATAAATTCACCTATTCACTTCTTATTTTTTCCTACAGGAGCCTGCAGAGTGTTGCACCCAGGACCAATCTATGGCAGGTGCAATGTTAAGCTCCTGTAGACACCTCCAGCCTTCTGTCAGTCACTCTCTGTATGAACTTTCTGTTGGAAGGCCGTAAGAAGTGTCAGTGGATTACAAGAGCGCTCATCAGCGCCCTCACAGTCCATTGAGAACTACAAGCCATCTGCCATGGTGGCAGACAGGACTTGTAGTTAATGCATTCACAGATCACGGTGAATGAATGGGCGTGGCTGTATGGGTGGAGCCCCGCACACCAGCGTTCACTGTAAATGTGACAGTGGCTGCGGGGGGACAAGGACCTCTGCTCACTGTCACAGGGAAGGAGAGGGGGCTCAGGGGGTGCTGCAAAATATTACACCCTAAGTACCTGTTATATGTTCCAAAGCTACACTTAGCCTTTAAAAAGGATCTTCAGCCTGTTTTCAAGAAAAAAATTAAAGTCAGCAGCTACAAATACTGTAGCTGCTAACTTTTAATAAAAGGAAACTCACCTATCCAGCTCCTCCTCCTCTTCACTGGTCTTCGGGTCCCCAGCATATTTGGTGTGGGATGTGCTGCGATTCCTTGAGGGTTCACAGCCAGCTTCCCACAAGCCGCGCTACACTGTGTAAATGGTCCTGCAGCCTCATGGGACATGTGATGTGCTCCATGAGATTGCAGGCGGGGGAGAGGGGGGTTGGGGGGAGCCGAACTTCCGACGCTCCCACTGGAAGTGGGTGTGGGTACCTACCAAGACTAGGTATTCCCCACCCCCCCGGGAGGATGTTACCTACCTGACATACACTGACCTACCTGACATACACTGACCTACCTGACACACAGTGACCTACCTGACACACAGTGACCTACCTGACATACACTGACCTATCTGACACACACTGACCTACCTGACACTGACCTATCTGACACACACTGACCTACCTGACATACACTGACCTACCTGACATACACTGACCTACCTGACACACACTGACCTACCTGACACACACTGACCTACCTGACCCACACTGACCTATCTGACCCACACACACTGACCTACCTGACCCACACACACTGACCTATCTGACATACACTGATCTATCTGACATACACTAACCTACCTGACACACACTAACCTACCTGACACACACTGACCTACCTGACACACACTGACCTACCTGACACACACGGACCTACCTGACACACACTGGCCTACCTGACACACACTGACCTACCTGACACACACTGACCTACCTGACACACACTGACCTACCTGACACACACTGACCTATCTGACATACACTGGGATGGAAGGCAGTGGGGTTGTGTGGAGGGGGGGGTGTTACCTACCTAACATACACTGACCTACCTGACACACACTGACCTACCTATCTGACATACACTGACCCACACTAACACACACTGACCTACTTGACCTGGTTCCTTTAATCTTCTCTTCTGTCCCACTCCCAGCTACCATGGTTGTTTTTCTATTCTCCTGCTGGCTGCTTAACACAGCGTGAGTCTGGAGGGAGAAGGGGGCGTCGCCGCACTGGCTCCATACAAGGAGAAATCGAGCACCGCCGCCGTTCTCCTGATCTCCTGCTGCTTTCCTAAGGCCGGGTGGCATATCACTCCGCCGGTAACAGTCAGTGCAGTGGGCGGCGCCGCAACGGCTGAATCACACAGAAGGTAAAATGCGGCTGCCGCCGCTGCTGTCCGTCCTTTCTCTCCCTTTCTCTACAGTGACTGCTGGACCCGCTTGGACACTCGGGGCTATTGGCCCCACATTCGGGGCTCCAGCCTTAATAGCCACCCCTTAATGACGCCTATGCCCCTCACCCTTTTTTACCCTCTCTATCCCTGCGATAAAGGGAACACCCTTTAATGTTTGCCAGCCAATTATGAGAGCTGTTGAACCAGATCTCTGAAATTCCCACAAAATCCAAATCCTCCTTGTACAACAGTATCTCTAGTTCACCCATCTTGTCCGCCGTCTGGCATTGGTGAACATGCCACATAGTTTAGACCAGTTGCATACTATCCTCTTATTGGGTGTTTCCGAGATTGCAACTAGGATTTGTTACTATACTTACCTTGGGTTTATGTGCTTTAGTCAACCTACCACTAATGCCCCCAATACTACCCTCTGGAATATCTTCCGCGCTGGCTATCTCTGTCTCTGGACCCTCCCCCCCATCGCCTAATTTAAAAACCCCTCTAACTTTTTGGCCATCTTCATTCCCAGCTGATCTGCACCCTCCTCATTTAGGTGAAGTTCGTCCCTTCTATAGTACTGGTGACCGACTGAGAAGTCAGCCCAGTCCTCCAGGAACCCAAACCTCTCCTTAATACACCAGCTCCTGTTGTTTTTTTTTTTTGTCTCTCACTGTTAAAATAAACCGACCATAAAAATTTTGGACAAATGTACAAAATCAGCAGGGGATCAAATACTTTTTTCCCCCCTCACTGTAATACCCAAGTTTTTGGTAAAATATAAAAGATGAGGATGCACAGAGTGAATAGATACCCAACCTGTCAAGCCTTAGCAATAGTTTCCCTGGGTTTTTTTCAAAGGAGTTCGGTGCGGTTTTGCTCACCGGTTCAGGTGCGAATTTTACTTGAAATCGCACCTAAATTAGACTATAAAACACACAGGATTCTGTAAAAACGCACCGCGGCCGGCCCGCAGATATGTGAACCGGCTCCATTGAGAAGGCTGCCGGTTCACATGTCATGTGAATTGGATGTGGTTGAAAGTGTATCCAATTTGCATATATGTGAACGGAGCCTTAAAGTGATAGTAAAGGCTGGTTGGTTTTAAAAAAAAAAATAAACATGTTATATTTACCTGCTCTGTGTAATGGTTTTGAACGGAGCAGCCCCCGATCCTCCTCTTCTTCTCGGGTCCCTTGCCGGTGCTCCTGGCTCCTCCTCCTGCCAAGTGCCCCCAGAGCAAGCAGCTTGGTCTGGGGGCACCCAAGCAGGCACGCTCCCGAGCCGATTCTGATCATGTTCATCCACACACAGAGCTGTGGCTTGGCCCCGTCCCCCCTCCTCATTGGCTCACTGGCTGTGATTGACAGCAATGGGGTGCACATCGCTGGCTTGAGATGGGGCTCAGGTAAGTATTAGGTGGGGCTGGGGGCAGCTGCTGCACACAGAAGTTTTTTTTTACCTTCATACATAGAATGCCCTAAACCTTGAGCCTTTACAACCACTTTAAAAGAATAACAAACATGTCCTACTTACCTGCTCTGTACAGTGGTTTTACACAAAAAAACCCAGGTCCTCCTCTTCTCATGTCCCCCCGCTGGCGCTCTGGGCCCCTCGCCCTTGCCGAGTGCCCCTATAGCAAACCGCTTGCTGTGAGGGCGCTTGTGCATGCTCGCTCCCAAACCGGCTCTCTGCGTCCATAAGACACAGAGAGCACGGCTCAGCCCCGCTCCCCACTCTACTGGCTGTGACTGAAAGCAGTGGGAGTCAATGGCTCCTGCATCTCAGCCAATCAGGGCGGAGAGACCGGGGAGAGCTTCGTGTCTCGTGCACATTGCTGGATCGAGATTGGGCGTAGATAATGGGGGGGGGGGGGGGCTGAGGGGAGAGCTGCACACTGAAGGTTTATTACCTTCATGCACAGAACCTTGAGCCTTTACAACCACTTTAAAGTTGCATGGGCCCGTGTTCCTGGGTTTGGATAAACTTTATCAGTCTCATAAAACACAACAATGACAACAGAGAATTCCCAGCAGTAACTGGATGTGATATTTTAATTCCGCACCTTCCAGATGAAGAAGCCATAGTGATGACAGGAGGTAAACAATCTACGGCCTCTACAAGCTCGTGTCCCAGTCTGGAAACTGTCCTGCTTTCGGAGACAAAAATAAGAGGTGATATAAAAATATATAAATATAAAAATATCAGAGTCAGCATATTCTGTCCTACAAGTCACAATCCCACTGCAAGAAGGAATTTTCCATTCCCCCAGAGTTGGAGAAGTCATTTTCAATGTTTTTAAATCTGCACCTTTCCTTAGAATAATCTCTGTGATCCTGCCATTAAGTGTCTTTACTTTGGCACTTCCTGTCCCGGTCTACCAGCAGTGCCCCTGCATTGTCAATGGCCATACTGAGGCACATTTTACATTCAAATCTTACATTTTCACTGTTATCGTCATCACTGTGTTCACCATTGTGCTGTACAGAGATACAGCATACCGAGATACAGCATACCGAGATACAGCATGCAGCGATACAGCATACCGAGATACAGCATGCAGCGATACAGCATACCGAGATACAGCATACCGAGATAGAGCATACCGAGATACAGCATACCAAGATACAGCATACCGAGATACAGCATACCGAGATACAGCATGCAGAGATACAGCATACCGAGATACAGCATGCAGAGATACAGCATACAGAGATACAGCATACAGAGATACAGCATACAGAGATACAGCATACCGGTACATACAGAATGAGAAAATATAGCTGCTCTTATGAATAAACACAAAGAAATGAGTGTACAAAATATTAATAATAAGAATGATATTTACATCAAGCTGGTCACATATGACTCAAATCAGCGCAGAGATAATAACATAAAAAAAACAAGAATAATACAGCCAACATAACAGATGGGAACTACAGCAGTCCATACATTATGCATTTTTTTTTCCTTCCACCACAGTTAGGAGGTTTCCCAATCAACACTGATTGACTCCCTTTACACACACATGAACTTTAATAACATCCCAGTCTTAGTCCGTAGGGTTCAGTATTGAGTTGGCTCCGCCCTTTGCAGCTATAACAGCTTCAGCTCTTCTGGGAAGGCCGTCCACAAGGTGCAGGCCAGTCAAGTTCCTCCACCCCAAACTCGCTCATCCATGTCTTGCTTTGTACACTAGTCCAAATCATTTGGTGGAGGGGGGATTATGGTGTGGGGGTTGTTTTTCATGGGTTGGGTTTGGCCCCTTAGTTCCAGTGAAGGGATTTCTTAAGGCGTCACCATACCAAGACATTTTGGACAATTTCATGCTCCCAACTTTGAGGGAACAGTTTGGGGACGGCCCCTTCCTGTTCCAACATGACTGCTCATCAGTGCACAAAGCAAGGTCCATAAAGACATGGATGAGCGGGTTTGGGGTGGAGGAACTTGACTGGCCTGCACAGAGTCCTGACCTCAACCTGATAGAACACCTTTGGGATGAATTAGAGTGAAGACTGCAAGCCAGGCCTTCTCATCCAACATCAGTGCCTGACCTCACAAATGCACTTCTGGAAGAATGGTCAAACATTCCCATAGACACCCTCCTAAACCTTGTGGACGGCCTTCCCAGAAGAGATGAAGCTGTTATATCTGCAAAGGGCGGAGCCAACTCAATATTGAACCCTACGGACTAAGACTGGGATGCCAAGTTCATGTATAATTATAATAAATAATATATTATATTTTTCGATATAGTAGGAGGATAAAACAAGAAACCAATAAAGTTTAATGTGCGTGTAAACAAAGCACAAGCACTTGAAAATTTTTGAATTATCTTATAATGCATTCATAAACGAGGGGAGGGTCTACCCCCCCCCCCATCACCCCCCCCCCTTTTTTTTCCACACATAACAGGTCAATAATATATATAGAGCACTAATATTTGAATAATTTAAATAAGTTTTATAACACTTTCATAAAATTGGAGTTTTTGATTTTATTTTCTTTCACGTCTAATAAGTTAATGACACATACAGATCACAGCACTTGAAAGAAGGTCTTTTCCCTTTCTTTCAAATTTGTTATTTTTTCCTCTCTTTTAACACATATTAAGTCAACAATGTATACAGAGTACAATATTGGTGGAAGATCTTAAATTATTTTTATAAACACTCTTATAAAACTGTTTTTTTTTTTTTTATTTTTCCTTTATTTAGGGTATGGGGGAGGGGGGTGTAGTGGGAGCCATCCCTGTTGTTGGCGTGTATATATAAACCAGGGTATTGAATATTGTCCTCTGTCTTGGGGAGATGAGCCATGTAAATGTTTATTGTAATAAGAGAAAAATGTTTAATAAAGAATGAATTATAAAAAAATAAAAAATAAAATAATAATAATGTGCGTGTAAAGGCAGGTGTCCCAATACTTTTGACAATATAGTGTATATTTGTCCATTGGAGGGGTATTTAGAATCCCATCACATCCATTTTTGTTTTTGAATTGCTTCATTTAGGGAGGAGACCCTCCAATGGTACTATTAATGATCTGGCACGTGGGACATTTAACATTTTGGACGCTACATTCACGGGTGTGTGAGCTTCTTTGCCACGTTCGACACCCATAGGTCAGCCCAAGTGAAATGAATGGGTTGTTCTATGTGTGTGTCAAACGCAGTAAAGAAGCTCATTCATCTTTTTTCATTCTCAAGCTTGGCGTGTTGGCATTGCGCGTGGTTTGCGGGGCACTTGCATTCTATTCACTTGAATAGATCTTGCTCAGCTGGCGCTACGCCTGCTGAAAGCGACCAGGGGTATCATTTCTGCCGCAGCCGCAAAGCATTGTGGGTGCAGCATGTGTTTACACCCAGCAGTGAGATGTGCGGGTAAAGGGGGGGGAGGGTGGTTGGGTTGGCGATAAAAGCACGGCTCAACCGTGGGGTTTTCCTGCCTCTCAAATCCCTAACCACGTGGTTTGCTGCGTTTGACGCACACTTCAGGAGTGTTACCTTGCAGAGGAGGCTGAGCCCATGTGGTCTCCGATCTCAGACAGTGACCGCGCTGAAAGCCGCTTGTCCATCCTGACCCCATCCTGCGAATCTTCAGCTCCTAAAATCTTCATACTGGACGGCCTTTTAGGGGAACTCTAGACACAAAACACTCATTGTTAGGAAATATACTTCACAAATGTATAAAAATGTTTATTTTGTGCAATTACCTGGAAAGCAGGAAAGTTGCCTATAGTAACCAATCAGATGCCAGTTTCACCGTCTCTACATCCAGAATCTTATTGGTTGTTCTGCGCAGCACTGACACTTTCCTGTTGTGCCGTTTTAAAGTACCGTATATACTCGAGTATAAGCCGACCCGAATGTAAGCCGAGGCACCTAATTTTAGCACAAAAAAACTGGGAAAACTTATTGACCCGAGTATAAGACGAGGGTGAGAAATGCACAGCTACTGTAAGTGGAAAAGAGGGTCAACAATGCCCATTTGCAGCCTCACTGTGCCCATATGCAGCCATAGGTCCCCAAACTTCAAACTCGGTAGTTAAGGGTTCCTAGATGCCCCCCTAGCTGCAGCCAAAATTTGGGGTCTCTGGAACCAAAGGGGCCCGAAATGACATTGCTGCAGATGGACACAGTTGACCAACTTTGGGGCCCCGTATCTCGGGGCCACTTGGTGCTAGGAACCCCAAATTTGGAGTGCAAACCCAGTGGAACTAGCACTACAATATATCCAAAGCTGGGGTTCCTAGAACCAAGTGGCCCGGACATACAGGGCCCCAAAATCGGTTCAGAAAATGTCATTCTCTGCTGCAGAAAAGTGCTTGATATTTTCCAAACCGATTTTGGGGACCTGCATCTCGGGGCCACTTGATGCTAGGAACCCCAGCTTTTGAGTACAAACTCAGCAGAACTAGCACTACAACATAGCCAAAGCTGGGGTTCCTAGCACCAAGTGGCCCCGAGATACGGGGCCCCAAAGTCGGATCGGAAAATGTCATTCTCTGCTGCAGAAAAGTGCTTGATATTTTCCAAACCGATTTTGGGGACCTGCATCTCGGGGCCACTTGGTGCTAGGAACCCCAGCTTTTGAGTACAAACTCAGCGGAACTAGCACTACAACATAGCCAAAGCTGGGGTTCCTAGCACCAAGTGGCCCCGAGATACGGGGCCCCAAAGTCGGTTCGGAAAATGTCATTCTCTGCTGCAGAAAAGTGCTTGACATTTTCCGAACTGATTTTGGGCCCCTGTATCTCGGGGCCACTTGGTTCTAGGAACCCCAGCATTGGATATGTTGCAGTGCTAGTTCCACTGGGTTTGCACTCCAAATTTGGGGTTCCTAGCACCAAGTGGCCCTGAGATACAGGGCCCCAAAATCGGATCGGAAAATGTCATTCTCTACTGCAGAAAAGTCCAGTATAAGCCGAGGGGGGGGGGGCATTTTCAGCACAAAAAAATGTGCTGAAAAACTCAGCTTATACTCGAGTATATACGCTATATCTAGACCCTAAATTTTCCTATGGAGAAGGGCTAGAGCCTCTGTCGGGTTTTTATTGCTGTTTGCTTGCTTGGTGATCATTATCACTGGGACTGTGAAGAAAAAATCCACAATGTTAGCGATGTCACCAGAACAGGAGGGGAGAGGAAATGATTCATTGGGGACACCTGTTCTGGTGACAACTCTCAAAATCTGGGCGTATGGGTATAGAATTTCGGCCGTTTGCAGAGCGAACGACTATTCGCCACTCGATAGCGACTTGTCCGCTAACTGATAGAATAAAATTGTTTCCATGATCAAAAGTGATCGGTCGATAACAATAACAACATTATAACCATGCCACTACCCCCCTCCACCCCCACGCGTCGCTCGGTCGATTTTTCTTTTTAGCAGACAGCTGATTAAAAATAACTGAATGCACACCCCCATTCACACAAACCAGGTAGATGGAGGAATCCTCCCCATAGGATTCTGTATTCTGACAGTGGGGACTCACCTGCTATCAGAATACACTGATCAGCGCTGCAGCCAATTGACTGAACAAAAGTTTACCATCAGTCCCATTCAAGAGAAGTTGATCATTAGAGCAACTCCTGTCAAAAGAGGATGGCTATGGATTGATCGAAATTCAGCTGGCTGAACTGGACACATTTCAATCCATCTATGGCCAACCTAACCCCTTTCCCTCCTAGGGGTAAAATAAATCTTAATGCCTAAGCACAAAAACAAACAAAAACCTGCCCAAAATATACTGACCCTGAACTTTG
>JBBHAA010002598.1:0-20000 GCA_037953035.1 Aquarana catesbeiana
AATCTCCACAATGGGACAGAGATGACAAAAAAATCTGACAGGGGTTATAACCCTCCCTTACTGCATCCAGAAATGATAATTTCCTTTGCTTGCTGCCTGTGATGGCTGTTATCAGCTAGATGTGCTATCTATTCTCTCTGAACTACAGAATACCTTCCCCTGTTATGGAGTTGAGAAAAAAAAAAAGGGGGGGGGGGGGGGGCGGAAGAGGTGTGTGGGGGTTTTCTGTAGAATTAGTACTTTCTGCCCTAGAGTGACAACACTGCTCTTCCAATGTTATAGCACAGCAAATAATCTCTTAACAGATACTTCTATTGCACCATCAATTTAAGCAGAGGTTTACATATATATTTTTACAGACACATCAGTCCCTACCCTCATGGAGCTTACAATCTAAGGTCCCTAAATCACATTTATACATATACTAGGGCCAGTTTGGACAGGAGCAAGTTAACCTCCCAGCATGTCTTTGCCAGAATACCCAAAACAAACCCACGCAGTCACAGGGAAAAAATGCAAACTCCATGCAGGTAGTGCCATGGTTGGGATTTGAACCGATGACCCTGGTGCTGTCAGTCGGAAGTGCTAACCACTTGGCTGCCCTACTGAAGTCAATAAGGGCAACAGACAGAAATAACATCCACAGCCTTAGTACTGTAAAAGCACAGCTCTGAAGGAAAATATAAGCTTATGCAAAGGATGACTAGATGTGTGACTCTAGAGATGGATTTTCTTCACTGAAGCCTGCAGGCACAAAGCTTCTGTGCATTAAAGTGGATGTAAATCTGATTCATGAAATTTGAGATGGGCACATATCTGCAGTGTTTTCTTATCTCTCTTCAAAGCCCTAAGTCCTGTGGCTTTCTCCTGCTCCATTCTTCTGTTATCAGCATAACTTCTGATAAGTGAATTGTAATAAAACCAGCCTGAAATTTGGGTCAGGGTTGGTGCTAATAGATTAGCAGAGAGCTGGTCTACTCACAGCACAGCTCTGCAAGTCTTTGTCTATGAGGAGAGGGGGTGTTCACTATATCTGGTCTCCCACAGTACATGGAAATGCAATAATTTTAGTAAATATAAACTGCTAAATACCTTTTCTCAGCAGTATATAGCAGTCTTGTGACTTTTATCAGTGTCTGCTTAAAGCTTGTAGGAGTTTTCATTCTCCCCTGACTGTCCTATGAGGCTGCAGGACCCCTGACCCTCTGTCTGGACAGTGCTGATTGGCCCTGTGCTGATCACATGCACTCTCCCAAGAAAAAAAACAAACTTTCTAGCAATACACACCGAACTGAGCATGTTCAGCTTGTCCCCTGGCCTCTGTTCTATCAGGAGATATATTGGGGACTGTGGAAGAAGGGGAGGATCAGAGGAGACCGGATCAAATAGTCTTTTTACACAATGCAGAGGATAAACTCCTTAGGTTCCACAGTGAGTATAACCAGCATGCTTTACTGTAAATACAGGCTGATTTTACTGTTGTGGGTTTAGTAAAACATTAGGTTTGCTTTAATCTGACACTTACTGAATTTGCATTATTTGGATTTGGCCATGGTCTGCCTGTTCCTGGACCCCTGAAAGACAATACAAGAAAGCACATTACAGCAAACTTCCTCAACACAGAAAACCAAAAACCCCAAATTCCCTTGTGCCAGACTGCTTACATGTTCATGCCGGGACCTAATGAATTGGGAGGAGGCCGCATTCCGCTTCCATAATTCTGCAATGATAACCAAGGGTCAGACTACGGTAACGAGGGATCAACCGGAGAGAGGTGGGAGAGAAGAAAATGAGAGGGTTAGTGGTGCAGACTGAAAAGCCATCTAGTAACAGTACAATTATTGACTAATAATGCAAATGATGAAAAGAGCGGCGGGATCATTATCATAATTAGTCGGAGTCTAATATGATTAACGCTTGCATTGATCCACATTTCAGATGACAGGACACAGAGCATTAACTGCCTGACAGTCAGAGAATCAGCCAGCCTCGTCATCCCACAGAGGGATAAAAATCAGTCACCAGATTCGTGTTAGTTTAATTATACAAGTTCCTCCAGACATCTCTCTTTTGTCAATCACAAGGTTAGAACACAACAAAGCCTGCCCTACAGTCTTCCTGCTTAAGTAACCCGCTTCTTTCATTCAGTTTTTTCATGACAACGTTATGTCCCTCTTTTCTTTGTTGTAGAGGTGACATAGCTATGGTGGAAGACATGTAAGGATGACATATCATTTGAAACAGGTTTAAGTTCTAAACTTTTAATATAGACTTTTACATTATTGCATTTCGTATTGGACCTTGTTCACAGACGACCAAATTTTCCTTATTATTTTGCCAAACATGCAGTGCACAGTAAATCAACAATAAGGCCTCATTCATGCAGACGTGCCGATCTATACGATGGCGCTAAGGGTCATCTTCAGCCACCCAGCATGCACAAGTGTTCCATGCAGGCAGTCTGTTTAAATCAATGACGGGCAGCTGGCTGTACGAACCTCCATGTGAGTCTAACGCATGGATCAGAATGCAGTCCGTCTTTGACCTAATCCATGAATCTGACCCAGAGGTACACTCCAGGATGTCCATAGAGGTCTGTGCAGCCAGCCGCCTGCCATTAATTTAAACAGGCTGCCTGCACTCCCCTGCATGGAACACCTGTGCATCCCGCTTTGCTCAGATGTATGATCGGAAGTGAACGAGGCCTTAGAAGAGTTTACCAATATGCTATGAAGTAAGTTAGAAGAGCTTCTAAAATGAATCAGAGCAGATGTAAAAAAAAAAAAAAATCTGTGTGCAGCTAAAAATCACAGATTGGCTGCTCAGCTATTGGTAACCAAAACCAATTATGGGCTCTACCTCTACAAAGATTCTACCGGTCAAGGTTCTCCACCAGTACCAATACCCAGAAGGAGCCTGGATTTGCTTCTGTGCAAGAGCCAGTACCCGGGAGGGAGACCAAAGCTGTATAAATCTAAACACCACAAAATGGCTAAACTGTTCATATTTGTAGAAAAGTATTTTCAAAAAATTAAAACTGAAATTATACATATTCTATGTAAAAAAAGTGGCAATTTTACATACAACTAGAAGAAATAGTTATACTCCTAATCTGGTTAACAACATCTGACTGACCACCTATTCATTAACTTCATGGGTATCCTACAGGTGTAGTTAAAACAAACAAAAAAAAAAAAAAACACGTGTATTTGCATGACGAGAGCACCTGGTTGTGAACACACACACTGTGCAACTGTGTCACCCTTTGGTTTGCTGGATGTGTGGTCTCCAGTGGTGAACACCAGACAATAACACACAAGTCTCCAATTGAGATTTAAAGTGGATTTTCACCCATTCCAATGACTTGGCTCTTCTGCATCCAGCCCATCCTCCGGTGCACATATAAATCGGGTTCTTTAAGCCCCGCCCTCATGAGATATAGGACGTGCATATCCAAGGAGGCACTGGGAGCCCCACACGTCGCCCTGATCACTAACCGAGGAGAGGGGCTGGCCTAGTAGCATGGCATATGTATGCTGCGCCAAAACACGAAAGAGCCGGCGCAGCCTGCCAATGACATCACAGATGAACATGGTGGCTGCAATGAAGAGGATCACAGCAGGACAACACTGGATCCTCTGTTTGGGTGAATATCTGAAGTGTGGCCATTAACTGTAAGCTCCGATCCAGCATGTCCCGTCACGCCGGTCAGACTACTGTACATACTGGGCGGAAGTGGGCCAGTTCCTGCTGAACCAGCCAATTTTTGGACAGTGTGTACTCAGGAGTCGACCGATTATTGGTGCGGCCGATATTCACTTTTTTGTGACCGATATCGATGATTCAAAAACTTACCGATACTGCTTCAAGGGGTTGTACCAGGGTGACTGATGCCTGCAGCTGCAGGCATCACACCAGTACCTTGCTTTAGAGTGGATATTACAAGCAGTGGGAGGGGACGTCCCCCCTCCCGACCGGCTCTTCCGTTCCCACTGGCTGGCCGAAGACCCGAACAAAGCCGATGCTCTGATCTAGTAACCTGGAAACAATGTCATGACATTACTTCCGGATTACTGGCATCTTAAAAGGCGCCAGTTTTAAAAAATAGAAAGTATTCAAAAATGCAGATCTTCACTTTTTGAATACTCTTAAGTGCAGAGGAGGGGTTTGGGGTCTTATAGACCCCCGATCCTTCCATAAAGAGTACCTGTCACAAGGGATGTTTACATTCCTTGTGACAACAATAAAAGTGATAAAAAAAACAAAAAAAAAACAAACAAAAAAAAAAGACAGTGTAAAAATAAACATTTTAAATGTACAGAATATATTGGCTATCGGCCTGAAAAAAAAAAAAAAAAAAAAAAAAAATCAGTATTGTATTGGCCCTCAAAAAGCTATATCGGTCGATCCCTAGTACTTGGCTTTAGAACACTAAAGGCTTTTACTCAAGTGACTGAGGGATCAGTCTCAGAAAAATGCCCTGTCGCACTGTAGATGAACCATTTAAAGCATTAGTGCTTAACCTTCTCCAAAAACTCTAATGGGGTGACGATTTTGACTGCTCATTAATGAGACTGTTGGCAATATTTCCAATTTTAAGTAAACTCCTGCAGAGTTAATTTAAGGACTAATGTTACAAAAGAGAACACTCTCACCCCACAACCCCCTGCAATGGCAAAACTAGCAAATATTGCTAAAAAAAAAAAAAATCACTTGTCCCATCACAACAAAAATAACAACATGACCAGAAGCACAGGAGGAGACCAGCTCTAGCTGCTTCCTGCTCGCAGGTAGAAAGGGTCACTTTAATCTCCAATGTACAAGAGAAATAAAAGGTAAATTAAAGTCTGTATTCTCACCTGAGGTCCAGGACCCATGGGGCCCATCGGTCGGGGGGGATTCATCCTTTGCATGGGTCCTCCCATGCCAGGGTGTCCTTTAGGATAAAAAGACAAGCTAATGAGAAATTCCCACAAAGGGGGAAAAGAACCAAATGACAGCTTTGTGACAGGTTACCTTGTCGGGTCGGGTCCATAGAGTTTGGTAATAAGGGCTGTGATCCTGGAACTCCACCTGGTGGCTAAAAACAAAAGCACATGTTCTTGATATTACAATCATAGAAGGCACAACCATGGGTGAAAAAAGTATCAATAAAAAATCCATATAAGTGTGGAAGGTGTTAAAAATGTATATCCAAAAAATAACTTGCCTGATTTCCCATTCTTATGTGCGGCCTGGGTCCTCCACCATATCGAGGTGACATAAAAGGCTATAATATGGGAACAGCATATAATTCAGAATATGTTAAAGTATATTAAGCTTTAGAGTGAAAATGTAAAATTAAATCATACATAAAGCAAATATCTAATGTAAAGATTGTGACAGTATACCTAATATTCAGAGAGGTGCTTCGAAAAAGGATGTTATGGACTTGCACAGCACAAGCCACATGCAAACAATGAGGGGGGATTTCCTTTTAATGAAAGGGGTAGAAGAACAGACCCTGGTTGAGGTGAAAGGCAGAAACTCAGAAACTACCCTAGGCAAGAAGTCATGGGCCTCGACACTACCCTTGTCCTTATGCAAGACCAAAAAACGTTATTTGCAAGATAAAGCAAACAAACTTGTATGCAATCAGGCAGGCCCTTGCACTACATGGTTTTAGTAATTCTGAAGACAAAAATCTGCAGAAAATCTAATGGTGTGTATGGGGACTTACAGCCTGCAGGGTACAAATGCTGCATCCATCATATTATTCTACAATTTAAAAAAATCCCCACACTTGTCTTTGAATGCTACAGCCATCTACTTTAGGCATTAAATAAGCAAGGGATCAGCTGCTGCAGTGACAAGATTTCTAACTCTCTCTAGATTTTAAAACACTTAGAAGACATGGTTAAAACAAAGTAAAGTCACAGCCAAGATTGAGTGTAGAGCAGGACCCCCTAGCAAGCTTTAAAATGCAGCACTTTGAATGAATGTAGGGAAGAAAGAGCTGCAGATAAAGAGGTACAACTTATATAAGAAGGATTTGTTTCATCTCTGTATCACTTGAGGCCTGTCACGTCACTGGGTATGTAAGGGTTTACAACCACTTTAATGCATGTGCAGAAATGCACAGCCTTAAAGCAACACCAATTAATGTATGTGCAGTAACGCACCGCAACAGTGTGAATCTGCCAACAGAATAATCCACATAATCCCTTCAGCTTTGTAAAGTTAAGCAGAGGGATTTAAACATAATCTGAAGCAAACCACCAGTCCCTGCACTTTCCACATTGTGGATTGCAACCTGGCACTGGAACTATGCCAAAGTAATAAAGACAGCCCAGGTTTTTTCTGGTAGGTGGCAATCTCCATTTTCCAAAAGCCTGACTGTACATGCGAGTGTCTAAAGTCTCATATCCCTTTAAAAGCAGAGCACCTCTTTCAAAGGAAAGCAGAAAGTAAGCACTCTGCAGATAGAGGCAGATTTAGTACGGCAGTTCCAGAATACAATTTACATCTAGAGAGTCAAGATCATATGTGGATCAAAACAGAGGCACTACTGAGTCCAGCTGAACTAGTCACTTACCTGACTGTGAGGACCCATCATGTTGGGGTTGTGAGGTGGTGGTTGTGCATGAGGAGATGGCTGAGATCCTGGGGGACCCTGCTGAAAAGAACATAAAAATCATAAAGTTACTATAAACCAAGGGCATATCAACGTTCTGTCATACCGCCGGCTACAGAGACTATACAGATATTTACATTATGTAATATTTTTAGATATGGTATAGTTTTTCATTAATATTGAGGAGAGCGTTGCCTGTGGGCCAAGATGTATAGCACAACCACTTTTGAAGGCTTCTTCTGCATAACAATAACCTTCTTATATTTGCATTTGGTCAATTTTGCCATTGAACACTTTTTATTATATATTTTCAATAACTGCAATAAAAAACACAAAAACAAAAAAACAAAAAAAACAAAACACACATTGTCCTCTGTTCTGTACAACATTCCTTTACCTCAAAGACTTCAATTACCCCTCCATGTTTTGGACTGCACAACACTTCATGGCAATGAGAGGAGTGGGAGCAATTCTGCTTAGTAAAAGACAGCTGGGTAGGGCTGACACCATTTTTTTTTTTTTTTTTTAGTCCAGAAAAAAGGGCACAACATGAAATTCTGAAACGGAGAACATTTGTCAAAACAAGTATTTTCTGGACCTGCAGAGTTTTTAAAGCATTAAAACATGGGCAAACGTGGATGTATTTTGCTTGTTTTAAAAGTGAAATTGTAGTAGTTTTAGGTCAATTGTATTTTTTTAAGCTGATAAAAGTTTATAAATGTAATCATTCACCCTCCAGCCTCACCATTTTGATGGATGGCCTTCACTGACATACAGGAAGGCTCAACAAGTCTTCTACACTACTACTGGGTGGTGAGCTAGGCTAGCATGTCTTCTGCAACCCCCTAGTTGTTTACGGAGGTCATCTATCAATGTGATGGGCCAATCAGGAGGAAACGGGCAACCTCCAATACTTCAGAAGTGTTGCAGCGTTCATATTAGAGCACTCCGGCTTTCAGTGGTACAAGAGGACTCCTAAGCTGGCCATAGATGGATTGAAATCCAGCCTATTTAGCAGGAATTGTGGCTGTCTCGGTTTGATAGAAGTCGATTGTTTGATTGAACTCTGTAGAATGTGGACAAGCTGGCAAACTTTTGTCGATCAGTGTCTGCAGCCGCTGATCAATATATTCTGACAGCAAAGCATAAAAGCATAAAAAAAAAGCATTAAAAAAAAATGACTTGAGGCATCCTTCGACATGAGTTTACCTGCATTTAGCAATGTTCAGTTTTTTGCATTTACTGAACATAGAATTCTGTGTGCCCAGGGTTCGCAGGTCTAAATGCATGTAAAACACGTGTGAAAATGCTTCCCTCCCTATTAGATTGTAAGCTCACAGGAGCAGGGCCCTCCTAACCCTCTTGTATTTAATTGTATTGTCTCCCTTTATATTGTAAAGCGCTGCGCCAACTGGCGGCGCTATATAAATCCTGTATAATAATAATAATAATAATAATAAATGCACACAAAACAAGGCAAAACCCTGGTAAAGGGAGGTACATTTGAAACGCAGGGGAAAATGATCTCGGAAGCATAAACTTTGTTCATACTTCCCAGATCATTTTTCATGCGTACTACATTGTACTATTCTTTTTTTCTCTTTGCACAAAATCTACAACCTTATGGTGGGGATAAGGCCCTTCTTGCAAAGAATGCTGGGATTTCCAGCTTAATGTTTTGGTGGGGTTTACAATTACACACAAGGAGCATGTAGTAGTTATTACCAATGATGTACAGATTTTGAATCTCTCAAGCATATTACATTGCACATCAACAAACCAGTTACTTTACATCAGTTGTATTTATACTCAAACTTGTACCTGGAGGGATTGTAAAGTGAGAAGTTTTTTTTTTTTTTTTTTTTTTATCTTAATGCATTCTATGCGGCAGCCCCCCTAATTGATCCAGCGATGTTGCAGAACAGACTTGGCTGTCCAGGATTCTCCTCCTCAAAACTTTTAAAAAGAAAGTATTTGCTACACCTGCTGGTTGCAACTAATAGGATATCCATCTTGTAATATTTCATATTTACGTCATAAGAAAATTCTATTCTTTAAAAATAAAGAGAACTTAAAACCATAACCTTGCATTTGCAATGAGAAATTATGGCAGCCCTTAGGTATACACTTGTATGAACCAAACCATACGGTAACGCATTTATGAAAATATGGATTTTGAATAGGGTTCTGCTGGGACCCTTTCAGTTTTTCATACAAAGTTAAAGCGTATCTAAACTCCAAAAACTATTTAAAGAACAACGCTGGGGGGGATTCCCATGCAGGGGGTTAACTGCTCTTTTTTGTCTAGGGTCGAGGAGAGCAGACATATACTTACTTAATCCGCCGCTCCTCTGAGCACAAGACTGGTCCCTGCCCCCTGCATGCTAGTGGTCCTGTGCATGGGACGCCCATAGACCGGCTCTGGACGTGAGGATAACAGGAACAGTCCACCACTGGGCGTAGGGGAGTGCTGTTTTTCAGAGGATTGGGTATGTATAGCCTTTTTGCGCCTGGACAAAACAAGCAGTTAACCCATGCATTGCGGGCACAGCCCCACTGCATGAGAGAAAAAAATAATTCTGAGTTTTGCTTTAATATTTTGCAGCCTACTTGTCCTTTAATATAGTGGCTGCATTTTTCTGCCTTCCGGAACACACTTCTTGCTGCTTAGGCATCCAGGCTGTCTGCCTTCGTTCATCACCATTAAGGATGAGCTCAGGCGTGTTCACACAGTCCACATGCAGAGCCCGCCAGGATGTCAGCACTGCGCTAATCACAGGCAGTGAGCCATTTCCCGATCTCTGCAGCCGTGCATCGGGTAAATGTCTCACTGCCTGTGATTAGCGCAGCGCCGTCTTCCTGGCGGGCTCTGCACGTGGGCTGTGCGAACACGCCGGAGCTCATCCTTAATCACCATTATATAGTGGATGATGGGATTAGTTAGTAGTTTACACAAGAAAGGTTGATTTTGATTCTTTTAAGCTTGCAGGAAGTGATAAGGTACTTGCTCTGCTCTTAGGTTGAAAAAAAAAAAAGAATGCAGCCACCACAGCTGACGACTGGAATGCTGCCATTACATTTTTGCTTTTGGGTTTAGTGACTTTAACCAGTTGCCTACTGGGCACTTTCACCCCTTTCCTGCCCAGGACAATTTTCAGCTTTCAGCACTTTGAATGACAATTGCACGGTCATGCAGCACTGTAACATATGAAATGGTTATACATTTTTTCACAGAAATGGAGCTTTATTTTGGTGGTATTTAATCACCACTGGGGTTTTTATTTTTTGCTAAACAAATGAAAAAAGACCAAAAATTCTGAACCAAAAAAAAACAGTTTGTCATAAAATTTTTCAAGTAATTTCACTCATGGGCGCTGATGAGGCTGCACCGATGGGCGCTGATAAGGCTGCACCGATGGGCGCCGACAATAAGGACACGGATGATCAGTGCTCCGATTAGCAGTGCAGATGTCCCCTTTCACACTTGCCAGTTACCGGCTCTATCCCCTCCCCACGCTGTTACAGCTTGAGGAAAGGAATGCCAATAACCGGCAAGTGTGTTTACATCATGATCAGCTGTGATTGGAGACAGCTGATCATGTGGTAAATAAATGCTGTGATTGCCTCTTTACCCCTATCTGTGATCAGCTGTGTCCGAAAGACACATCATTCACAGAGCGCGCCGCAGTGGGCACATGGTTCCGGAAGAACCTCAATAGACGTCCTCCCAGAAATGGACGAACGCGCTGTAGCCATCTTTCGGCTATAGCACGGTCAGCAAATAGTTAAACATGATTTTTTTAAATCATTGCAGTATAACTTATGGGATTTTAGCAACTGGAAAACTTCAGATACAACGTTCTATATTGGCTGGGATTTGCAAATCCTTAACCTTAGGGATGCAGGGACACACATGGCCAAAGCTGTTAAAGAGGCAGGCTTGGTTGGTTGCTGGGACTTTTAGTTCCTCAGGAGCTGAAAGATCCTTGTTTAGCTGCAGTTGCTCACAAAGTACGGCTGCGTTTGTCTTTTTTCTTCTTTATTTTAGCAGCTGGAGGGCTTTAGGTTAGCAACAGCAGGTTTTAGAGCCATGGTTGCATGCGGCTGGAGATGATAGCTGTTCAGCAGGTGGTAGACCCAATATTGGCATGCCGCTTGAGAAAACTGCATGGCTAGCGTGCTTCACTGTTTATCAGGAAGACATTTTTAATGCGACATTTACATTATTTTAGGACTGCTGTTCTGTATTCCTTTATGCACTTTATAGATTTGAAGCTTTTCGCTCTGATGAATATCTATAAACTAGGGAGTGCAGTTAACATCAGCCAGCAGAAAAAAAAAAAAAAAAAAATCAGAGAGGGACAACCGCTGAGCGACACCAATTATCAGAAAGTGCGTCCTTTTTTTTTTTTAATTACAAGTATTTATGTATTGCCGTCAATTTTTGGAGCGCTTAACATACTGTACATTTACATCAGTCCCTACCTAAAGAAGCTTACAATTGTAAGTTCCTATCTCACATGCATACACACACACACATAGTACGACCAACGTAGGCTGGTGCCAAATAGATTTGTTCATTTATATAATGGGTGCATGTTCGTGCTGAATGGATATGCTCAATGCTCAGGAGAACCTTTATTCTTTATGGCC
The DNA here is from genome assembly GCA_037953035.1 of Aquarana catesbeiana. Taxonomy (NCBI): domain Eukaryota; kingdom Metazoa; phylum Chordata; class Amphibia; order Anura; family Ranidae; genus Aquarana; species Aquarana catesbeiana. The sequence continues at coordinate 11,267 of JBBHAA010002598.1, forward strand.
ATGCAGGGCAGCGAGGACAGAAGGGTGAGAAGCTGGTCTAAGGAATGGGCAGACAATGCAAATTAATATTTGGCTATAGTGATCTGCAGAGCAGGGGAACCACAATGCACATTTACGGTGCAGTAATAAGAAATGATATGATGTGCATTCTGGGATTTGTAGTTCGTGGACAGCCATGAGCTTTCACATTCAGCAGCATATTAGGCATGGATCTATGCTTGCTGGGGAATGTAGTTCCTTAGCAACTGCAGAGCCAGTCTAGCCACAACTGGCCTAAAGGCCTGCTTCCACACTATGCTCAGTGACAAATCACCTCTGCCTCCAGGAGGTGAACGAAGACTGATGACTGCGCTCTCCGTAGACCAAACTCTGCTGCTGTAATGCATCTCCTTAACCCCGTGAGAAGAGGAGTGTCCCATGAACCCGCCGCTGGAGCGAAGACGGCTAGTTACTATGAGCAGTTTGCCTTAATTAACAGAAATTAATTAGCCATTTTGCAAGCACTTGTTTAACAGCTTTGCTAAACATTAATGCCACTGATAATTCCTGCTGATTAGCAGGTCCCATAATTAGCGGCGGAGGAACAGAGGGAGGACGGCACGGCACCTGTACGCCCACTAATCAGGGATCTGGCTGCTGTTCGAGCCAGCAACGCCGCTGCAAACCTGGCTGCTTACACTCTTTGGAAACATCCCAGAACTCTTCTCTCCTACAGAGACTAACTAGCTGGCACTGGTCATCCAGGACAGCCAAGGACACAGTCAAAAAAAAAAACAACGAGGGTCTTACCTGGAAGAAGCCGGGGGGAATGGGTCCTCCTGGCATCCCATCGCTGGGAGGAATGTTGCCAAGAACTGGGCTTGGGGCGGCTGCCGCACTCTGTGGAAAGAAACAGACATTTTGTGATTAACAGATGCTGTACGGGGTCTATAGATCATCAGCTACTCCAAGCATTGGCCTGCACTGTCCCTCAGCAACTGGGAGGGAATTTTCCAATGTATAATAAGGTCTGTCACAAAGCAAAATACAAGTGAGAAGTATCAGATGGAAGCTGCAGTTTCCAAGGGTGCATGCTGTTCCTGGGGCTGGGACATCACTTGAAGGGAGCCAGGTACCATTTACTTCACCAGCACTAGAACACATCTTGGAAATTGGGGGTGCAGCTTCCAGCTGAGGCTTCTCACACATTAGATTTTCTTTAATGTTGAATTATAAAAAAATAAATAAAAAAATAAAACTAAAATTATATTACACATACATACACTTTAATCCAGTTATCGATTTAATGAAAAATAAAAATCATATTAGTATCTTGCTCTGTCCTTATATTAGGTTTCTCTGTTCAGCAAGCCCAAGAGAGGAAGGAAGGGTAAGCACTGCTTGCCAAGTCAGAAACTACAAACACTGAAAAGTGCTGCCAGTCTAACATTGGCGGCATGATGGCAGGAGAGAACAATAAGCAGAGTGATGTCATTAACATTCTGCTGTCCAACTGGGTCAGTGACCAAGCGGTATGGTCTAAACCAGTGATGGCAAACCTTGGCACCCCAGATGTTTTGGAACTACATTTCCCATGATGCTCAACTACACTGCAGAGTGCATGAGCATCATGGGAAATGTAGTTCCAAAACATCTGGGGTGCCAAGGTTCACCATCACTGGTCTAAACTATCTAGAACCCCCCCCCCCCCCCCAAGTTTTGGAATAGATTATAAAAAAGGGTTAAAGCTTCGTATACACTACTAGTTTTTTTTTTTTCGTTCAACCCAGACGGCTGAATAAAAAAAAAACAACAAAACTGACAGCTCAGGTCGAAGCCGCAGTACTAACGAACCGATATTAGTACAGTTATCTCCCCTGCTGAACTATTGCGTTAGCCGCCCCCCCCCCCGCCAGAACACTCCGGTCCAATGGCGGAGATGGCTGATTGAGAGTCGATCGGCAGACCTTTTTTGTACATGCCCCCTTGTTTACTGTGCAGAGAGAAAAGTATTAGATTTCTTACGTGGGCTGAATGAGAGAAACCTATACGTGTATGGTTAGCCTAAAGCATAGTACACAAGATCAGAAGAATCAGACAAAAAAATACTGCTGTCTGATAATCTGTGAAAATATCCGAAGGGACAAAAACACAAAAATGTAAATGTTTTACAAACGGAACAAACATTTTTTCTTGGAATTAGTATGGTATTTGTACAGAAAGAAAATCATATGAACGTGACCATGCATGCTCGGAAATGAAAGAATAAATTACAATATATCACTTCCGTAGTTGTATTCCGTTGTTCGAGAATTTTCGTAACCTATTGGTTTTCGATCAGACTAGCTTGCAAAAAAACATGGAGGATCATTCGTCTGATATTCTTAAGGTGTGCACGAGGCTAGGTACACACTGCTCTTTTTTTTCCCATTCAGCCTACAGGCTGAAAAAGTGAGGTGGATGTAAGAATCGTCCCCTGCTGGGACACTGAATACCAACGGCGGCGATCAATGCTTCAGCCAATTGGCTGCAAGCTGCTGGCTGAAGGTTTTCCAGCAGGCTTCTGTCGAGCAGGGAGGGTTACACACAGATCAAAATTTGTCCGGTCCCTGCTCAACTGGCTGAACTTCGGTCCTTGTGTAACCAGCTTGAGAACCCTGGTCACATTTTTATAGCTGTGTCCCCAATTGGAAGGAACACTCTCCCCATTTGCCCCTCTATGTTAGTCTATATGTTCATGCACACAAAGGTGTTTACAGGTGATAACCAACTATATGGTTAGGGAGCAAAATCTCAAATCCACTCTGAGAATAACAGACAGAAGAGATGTACTGTATATACTATTGGAGGTTGAATCTGGTAAATATCAGACTCAGAGATCACATTTTTTATTTAGACCCCTTTCACATTGGGGCGCATGTAATGTGCCCTGCTCCCACATAATGTGCCCTGCCTCCTTGTAATATGCCCTGTTCCCATGTGCCCTGCCTCCTTGTAATGTGCCCTGTTCCCATGTGCCCTGCTCCCACTTAATGTGCCCTGTTCCCATGTGCCCTGCTCCCGCTTAATGTGCCCTGTTCCCATGTGCCCTGCTCCCGCTTAATGTGCCCGCGTAATGTGCCCTGTGCCCGCGTAATGTGCCCTGCCTCCTTGTAATGTGCCTTGTTCCCATGTGCCCTGCTCCCGCGTAATGTGCCCTGTGTGTTCACTTACTTTGATGGCCAGAATAAATTCATATTATGACCAATGAAATGAATGAACGCCCACCCATACACTTGACACGCCTAATTGAGTTTTGCAAAAACGCACATTTTCCCCTGCCAGGAGAAGAGAGTTTAGAAGAGCTGAGCAAACGCCCCAATATGTATGGGACCTATGAGCAATTTTCTTCACTTTGTGGCTGCCAAGAGTTTGATGAACCCCGAATGTCTGAGTAGTGCCCTCTACAAAAGTTCATCTCACTTAAAGGTCTTTTTGAAACATTTATTGGTTAAGAGCATCAGATACAGCCAACATGTTTCGTGGGGGGGGGGGGGGGGGTGAGAAAAAAAAAGCCTCCCCCTTCTTCAGGGCTTTAGCAGTCAGTATTAATTAAATAACAGAATGCACAAATGGTAGGGCTAGATTGCTGCTGCTGTCTCCTGACGGTACACAGCTGGCCGCCTACAGTGCCGTCAGGAGACGCTAGTATTCATCAAGTCTCAACACAGGTCCCTTTGTGCATCTTGGCGTGATTTTTATTAAGATCTCCTGCTCAAGCCTTGAAGAAGGGAGGAGGCTTTTTCCCCTGAAAGGCATTGGTTGTATCTGATGCCCTTAACCATTAAATGTTTGAAAAAGTCATAAGTGAGATGAACTTTTGTAGCAGGCACTCCTCCATACCCATCTGGTGATCTCCTTGTAAGAGGACAAGAACAGGGTCCACCTACATCAGGCTTCAATCACAGACGTTCTTCTTTTAAAAAGAGGAATCACTTTACAATAGATCCATCGGAACCAGTTTTTATTTCTATTGGTCCAGTGCTATCACACCCACATCAAGAGTTTGAAGGGAACATTCCCACCCTGACGACTTAATTTATTACATAAATTGTCCATCTCATGGATATACTTAAAGGGGCTTGTCAACATCACCACTATGGGAAACCCTGACAGATCGGCCTGGCCACTCTCCCCCATTCTTGAAGGCGCTCAGAGGAGTTTGAGTTGCTTTTGCTTTCTCTGGTGTGACGTAGCTCTGGCAAACAATATAATCATTTATTTCTTTTGGCTTCTGAGGCTGGAGCTGAATCACAATACAAAAGCAGTACAAATTACCAGAGCATGCAGTCTCATCTTGCACAGGAGCTCCAGTTATTTTGAATTACGCCAGTCATGAGAGAATTGTGGCGGCTACCATTGCTGACCTTTAGAATATGCCAGTTGCCCGGATGTCTCTGGATTCTGCACAACAAGCATGCAGAAAATCCGCAACAGAAGTCGCAAACATCTATTCTAGGCCAGCGACTCAAAGCCTGAAGCTAGCCATACATGGCTCGAACTTTGGTCAGTTTAGTGTTTTGTTCCTTATTTTTTTTTTAATAGGTTCACTTTAAGCAGATCACATTCACTTTTAGGCCACCAATTCTCTACAAAAAGGCGGAAACACTCTGCGAGGGAGTCACAGCATTGCAAGCTCAGCTGACAAATCATTTCCGTAAAAAACGCAGAAACAGAAAGTCCAAAGGACAGCCTCTCATCCCACCAAGATCCACAGTAACGTCAAGTTCTGTATCACCACATGTGCTATGGGCAAAGGGCCAGATACTGGCTTTACCGACATCAGTTTCTGTTCTGATGTGCTCATTTAATGACATTGTACACAAACATGGATGTTACGCAAACGGCTTATAGAGGACCCATCACACTGCTCACAAATCAGTCCATACCAGCATCACTAAATCATTTGTATGTTCATTAAAAATTACCCTTTAAATAATAGCCCTCCTATATAATAATGAAAATATCAAAGATATTGCTTCTGACCTCCCCACCTAAAGCCTAGGCAAACATAACATTCTTTAGCTACCAGGAGCACTTGTGGGTGTTTCACTGTATTGCAGAACGCAGAAAATCACAGATCTTAGGCAGGCCATGCACGGTTTGAACCTTCTAATGAACTGGCTGAGATATGTACCAGGTTGATCAATCAAACTTGGGTACAATCAGCATGCCGGGTTTTACCTGTGATTAGCGCAAGCGGCTGCTATAGCCGATAGCAATAATAATTACTGTCTTCTCCTGGTGGGGGCGGCACGGAGTAGATGGGTACTTTGAGTGAATGGAGGTCTTAGAAACTTTTCATGCTTTACTATCCCCAGATGTTTCATTTGTTTTACAAAATCCTTATCTGTATATATTTTCAAGATCAATGTACTCAACCCAATGAATCAGCATGTCAAATAGTTCTAATGTTTAGAAGTATAAAAAAAAAAAAAAAAACAGACACACAAAACACAAACACACAATGTCTACCTCCATAGTCTCTCAATTGCAATTCAGTAAGAAAAAAAAAGTGACTAGGTGACTAGCAATAACATTATAATCTTGTGTACAGTTCAGATGTACTATACTGTCTTAGCATTGGGGGGAAAAAAAAAAAAATCAACAAAATGGTGGCAACCACCATGTAAGTCTACCCATCGACCTCCGTACCCTTTAATCGCCCGTAAACACGATCCAAAAAACAGATGACAGATTGTCTTTTTTTGCATGCCAGTCGCATATCAAAAATGGAGTTTACTAAAGGTTCGAAAATTCTCGTACAACAGAAATAATAATAATATATAATGTCATGTGTTGTAGTGCATTTGTGTTTTCGGACAACTGTACCGATTAAAATGAAAATCGTACGATCTGGTATCGTACGAGAAAAATTTGTGCTTGTCCCTATTGGATAATAAATTGGATGAACTGTCGTGATTGGCTCTTGAAGGCTCTGTACAAACGATCTGATTATCGTATCGAAAGCAGTATTTTTCGGCCGATTTTCGGATTGTGTGTACGGGCCATAAGTTACAGCGCACTTCAGTCCAAACGAGGACACGAGACAGCAGTAACCGACAAAAGTAACAGCTGTAGATGAATAAGAATAATGAATGGGGTTTCATAAAGGTGATCTTAACAAGGAAGACATGGACAGTTCAATATGTCCAGCCCCGAGGGGCAAAAAGAAGAGTGATGAGAGAGGGATCTTTAAATATGTAAAGTGTTCAAATAAGGTTTCAGATGGGGGTATTTTTTTTTTGTTACATTGAGCTGCAAGACACTGAAAAGCTCAGACAACTAAAAGCGACAATGTTTTTTCCAAAGAGCGGCACACGTGGAATCCGCTACCAGCTTCTGCCCACCAAGGGTGCTTAATGACACTAGGCAATCCATACCATACCAGAGCACAGTGACCCCCCCCCCCCCCCCAAGTCCAGTTTGACCATTGTAGTCATTCTGTACTGGGCTTGGGCACGATTCAGCATACGATGCCCTGGCCCACTGGAGGTGGGCTGGCTCAGAAACAGTACCCATCTGTGTAGGCAGAGGCGATGTAAGCATGCTCAGGCTTGGCACAGTGTGAGAGCAGGCCCATGGGGAAGTGGGGACAATTGCTTACTTTGACATTTTGTGACTAAAATAAAATAGTCCATAGATTGGTGATGGATCACGTCACATCCCAAGTATTATTAGATTCATATCACCAAAGTTGCAAAAAAATTGACTTGTCAACTGTAAATACCGTAAGTCCTGAATATCCAATTGAAAAAATTAAAAAAATCATCAAATAAGATAATACATTAAAAAAATATATTTCTCCCCAAAAAGGCACAATTGTTCAATATTAATGTACCGACAATCACATCCCCTCCCATACATCTGCCCTTTACTATCCATCAAAATTCCAGAATACTTGATGACGTGTATAGAAAAGGAAGGAGCGCCCGATAGCCAGAGAATTGTAACTTCTACAGTATGGTACATAGTCCTTTATTAGAAAGTAGCAACATGTACATCAAGTTAATGCGTTTTGGGGGAATAAACTCCCCCCTTCTTCAGGGCCAGCAAACAAAACAAAGATAGCCCTGAAGAAAGGGGGGGGGGGGGGTCTATTCCCCGAAACACCTTGTCTTGATGTAAATGTCTATGAACCATACCTTAGAAGTTGCAATTCTCTGGACACTGGGCGCTCCTTCCTTTTTATCCAAGTCTACATGCGGAAATGACTAAAGTCACACAGAAAACGCAGCAACCCAAGAGGGCACATTGCCACCATCATTTATTAGGCACTATCCACCGGAAGGCATTCCTCCCTTTTTGCCCACATGAACACCCACCCAGGACCAGCGACCAATCCAGTCAGTCCAGCGCGGTCTCCAACACAAGCTAGAATACTTGATAAAAAGGAGAGTGAAAAATGGCAAAATATTTGACACATTTCTCAGAATCCAGTCTACTTCCTCAGGAAGTATGGAAAATGTACATATAAGCCTAGTTGCTTTATATTTTTAGACACTGCCGAATTTGTAGAGGCTGATCTGTTGAGCCTAAATATTTACTGCTGCTCAGGGGCTGTGGGCTTCAGCAAAAATCACAGCCTTTGGCAAGAGGAAACAGGAACAATGCTGGAGGCAATTTACAGCAAATGCTAATTTTGGTAGCATAATATGGAATGCGTGCTCCTTGCTAAAAGGACATTTTTATTACGTTATGGGTAAAGTTCCACTTTAAACTAGTACAAAGTAGCCAGACCTCTCATCTGATCCCAACACCGATCTCCCAAATATTCCCATTGTTGTCTGGGCAAAAGCTTCAATGAAATAGGCAGACAAGACGACCACATGATGAGAACACCGAACAAAAAAAAAAAAAAAAAACATTCGGAGACATCATACAATAATTGATTCAATTGTACACAGCTTTTGAGAGCCAATCAGGACAGTTCATGTGAAAATATCCAAAGGGACAAGCATGAAAAACTCTCCTGTACAAGAAATTTTGTGTAATTACTGTAGTATTTGTACAAAAGAATTTTGTGACCAGGACCACGCATGCTCGGAAGTTAAAGAATACATTACAATACTTCCGAAATTGAATTTTGTCTTGCGAGAAGTTCTGTAATTTTAGTAACCTCTTGGTTTTCGATAGGACACAAGCATGCCAAAAAAAAAAAAAAAAAAAAAAAAAAAGGTACGATCAATCGTTCGATAGTCTCATCATGTGTATGGGGCTACTAACAATTAGAACTTTCACCAAAACCACCAATTTGATAAAAGGTTAGGGCAGGTTTGGATGTAAAGCTGGTCATACACCGGAAAGAAAGAAGACTTTTGGAATGTTCAATTTTCCAATAGTTAATAGGATCAAATCCATCGTTTTCTTTGCCACTACAGTTGAGAAAAATTAACAACATTCAAAGACTGAATGTGATTTTCGTCAGCAAAGTTCATATGGGGTATGCCCATCCTGAAACGAATGCCAATCTTGAAACACTGGCACAGCAAACAAACATTTTTCAGGCTCTTTATACAAAATTTGCGTAGTCCATAGTGCTACTGTATCCCTGATTTTTCAGAGTTTCCGTACAAACACAAAACATCTACTGGTGTTTGTCCAGTTTACGTGATGTCTTCTCCTTGGAAGGTATATCCATTCTATAGTGCTGATACTCAGACATCAGGCCCTTGGTCTTTTTGTTGTTCTCATGTGTTGTTTTAGAGTATGTACA
>JBBHAA010002599.1:0-110333 GCA_037953035.1 Aquarana catesbeiana
CGCACTCTCAGCAACTGGACTCCGGTGAGTACCGCCTGCGGTCACACAGAACCATAAGATTCCTTATGCCAACCGGTGAGAGTTGAGATGACAATCCAGCTTGATGGTTCTGGTGTTGGAATGAGGCCTGTGTGGAGAACAGATATTGCCGGCAGATGTTCAGCTGAGGGTGGAGCTGCGGGCAGATATCTGCGCGGCATCTAATGGTGGAAAGGGCCAGCAGATTCTACAGGCCGAGGGACTGGCAAATGTCTACGCCGTGTGTCTAATGGTGAACAGATATCTACATGGCATCTAATGGTGGATGGCAGTGTCGCGACTAGAGGATATCTACGTGCCATATAATGGTGGGTGGGGCTGGTGGATGTGTGCGTACCGCTTAATTGTGGGTGGGGCTGGCAGATATCTGATGGAGCTGGGGAGGTGCTGGATAGTATGCAGGAGGCGGAGCCTTCTGTGTGTTGGGGGGGGGGGGGGAGCATTCCATTCCATATAGTAGACTTCTTAGAGAACCTAAAGAAACTTACCTTTTGGTTGCCCAGCCTCAGCTGGTTGGTGACACTTGGAGGTTTCTGAGCTTTTATTGATATTTGATTGTGGCTGTTGACTAAGTGTGGGGGAGATATTTATTGATGGGACATTTATTGATCTGGGATATTTGATGGGATATTTATTGATCTGGGATATTTGATGGGATATTTATTGATCTGGGATATTTATTGATCTGGGATTTATGTCTTTTTCTACTGTCTTCATATTTGACACGTTTGGTTTTCTTCCTCCATGATGGAGAAGAGCCGTGTTGGTAATTGTCTTCTGATCTTCTGTTTCTGCAGATAGTTGGATGGAGAATGACTCAGTGTCGGTGGAAGACCCCTGCGAGGCCCCTAGTGGCCGGGCTCCCAGCAGCTCTCTCTCTCCGGGGCCCCTCGGCCCCTCATCAGAACAGAAAGGACTTCTCATGCCTCGGCTACAACCGTTCTACGCCGGGCAGATCAGCAACAGCAGCATGGGGCAGCAGATCCTGGTTATTCCCAGTATGGACGACCATGTGCTGGAGGTCAATGTCACATGACACAGCGCCCTGCTGTAGCAGAAGGGGGTGGGAGGAGCCAAACATGTATTATGTATATATTGGGTGTGGGGTCTGGACTGAGGTCGGACATGATTCCTATAGTGCAATATTCCGCCAGACATTGAAATCCCCACCTCTCTGGCCGCTGTAATCTGCAGAGGTCCATCTCTTGCATGTTCTTATCTGCTGGGTCCCTTCCCTCTGGTGATGGCCGGGTTGTGGGTGTCACTGATGAGCGAGGATGACGCTGAGCAGAGAGGGGTCCGGGCAATGCTCTCTGCTGACCGCTACCACGAGAGCACAATACTCCATCGGGGGTCATACAGGACTGCACATCATATGTCAGATTGTACATCGCCACGGTCTGTGTCGTCTGCATCTCAGGAACTTGCTCCACACCTTGCCTGAGTGACAGTTCTGAGGTCTGTGATTGGTCAGACACCTAGCCTTGGACTGAAGCCAGGTCTGGTCAGTGGCCTGGTCCATCTCATTCTCTGCACCGTCCGGCTTTAAAGAGAATCTGTCATTTCAACTAATCAGGGCACATTGAAAGCTCCGCCCCGACCCGCTGATATTCATCATTGCCCAGCTTGGAAATACTCAGAACTTCTAAATATGGGGAGCCATGTGATCTCCTCCACTCCTTCCCAGGATCTCAGCCAATCACCTGGCCTCAGCACTTTGTTTGGGGGAGGGGGGGAGGCCATTCACACGTGTAAGCTCTGAAAGGGACAGGGAGTAGACCCAGGGTTCTAACAGACATAAGAAGCAGTGGGGGGATGGGCTACAAATAGGTTCTCTATGAAGGACAATTCCTCTAAGTCACCCCCATTTTCTTGAACTCTGTAGTAGAGCCGTGTCCCAGGATGGCCCCATACAAGTCTGAGGTCTCAGGATGTGGTCCTTTTACAGAGGTAAGGAGCCACGTGGGTGGGTGTTGATGGAGTTGTCCTTGAAAATGATTTTAAAGATGGCGGAGGTATCTGCTCCATGGGTGGTCTCCTATTCTTGCGGGTTCTATGCAGATCGGCGATGGTATCGGATTGGTTGGATCTATCCCCGGGGCGCTGTACACACTACTCTGCTCACCTCTCTGGAGGTTTCCTTGCTGCTATACGAGTGCAGTTCTCGAGTCTTCGGGTCCTTCTCAGAGATGGCGCCGTGGTTGTACGAGGACGGCGATCTCTTCTACCAATCTCCTCTATAAATCAGACCGATCAGAGGGGGGGGAGGGGTCAGGTTCTCAGCGGGCCCTTGCCATACGATGGGGTTTTAAGGTAACAGCACTATTTATTTTTTGGTATACTGTACCTTGAAGAGTGGAGGCTAGTATTCAGAGTACCCCGAAATAAATTGTGTTTTACCACCATGATTTGTGTCTTTACTGTCTGCGTGCCGCATGTTTCCTGGGGGAAGATTCTCTGTGTGCGCACTTCCTGTATGGGGTGACCTATGGAAGTCCCAGACATTCACTTGGTGGATTGTCTCTGAAAGGCTTCTATCTGCTGGAGGTCACCGGATCAGATGTCCAGGAGTCGATCGGTCTACAGCTTCACTCTAATCGATTAAATGCTTTAAGGCCCCGTTCACACGCATGCAACCTGAAAGTCGGACCCAAGTAGTACAGGGACTACTCTGAAGTCGCACAGATATGAGCGGCACTCATTGGAAATCATGGGGGGGAGGGGCACCAAGTCGCAGGACAAGTCACACAAGTGAATGGGACCTTACTGAGCTTTCCATTTCGGTGCCACTACTAACCACTTGAAGACCCGACTCTTCCTGGAACTTTTTGTTTACAAGTTTTAAATCGGTATTTCTGGCTAGAAAATGATTTGGAGCCCCTAAAACATAATAAATATATATCATTTTTAGCAGAGACCCTAGAGAATGAAATGGCGGTTGTTGCAATATTTTATGTTACACGGTATTTGCGCAGCGGTCTTTTAAATGCAATTTTTTTTTTTTAAATACACTTTAATGAATAAAACCATTACGGTTAGCCCAATTATTTTTTTAATATAATTTGAAAGATGATACGCCGAGTAAATAGATACCCAACATGTCACGCTTTAAAATTGCGCACGTTCGTGGAGTTGTGACAAACGATGGTACTTAAAAAAAAAAAAAAAAAAAATCTCCATAGGTGACGCTTTAAGAATGTTTACAGGTTACCAGTTTAGAGTTACAGAGGAGGTGTAGTGATAGAATTATTTCTCTCACTCTGACGATCGCGGTGATATCTCACATGTGGGGTTTGAACGCCGTTTATATATGTGGCGCAACTTCTGCAGGCGCGCTCGGAGAGATGGGGGCGCTTTAATTTTTATTTTCTTTTTATCACTTTTATTCCTATTACATGGAATGTAAACATCCCTTGTGATAGAAGTAATCATGACAGGTCCTCTTTATGGAAACACCTCAAATCTCTTCTCCACCTTTTAAAAGCAGAGAAATAATTTTGACACTTTGACTTAAAAAAAATAATCTCTTTCTGCTCGAGAAGCGGAAGTGACGTCGGAGGTCGCTCCGGTCCTCCAAGGCATAGAGCCAAGTGGGGGCCATCTTGCCCTCGTTTGACTTCCTGCCTATCCACCCAACGGAGCTCATAGTTTCCGAGTTTACCGACAGCTACGACCTGAAAGCAGCGGCAGGAGGGCGTCGCCTCTCCCACCACCTCTAAAGATTATCCCCTGGCGAATCTGCTTTTTATCAGACCCCGAATTTCCCACAGAACAAAATGGTCTTGGGCTTATCAGCGAGCTGCTACCATAACTCCAGTATTAAATGTACTGTAGGCGGTCGGCAAGTGACCAATAACCAGTGCCCCGGTCAGACTCCGCCCACAGCGCTCCTCATCATCTCCCAATGGTGAGCGGATAACATCTGATCCCCTCTGTGAGGTCATTGAGGAGGAACTATCATTGTCTTTTTATTCCCCATTCTGTCCCCCCATGGGTACTGGAGGTCAGACTGGACGCCCCCCTCCCCCCTATGCGGCTGTCCGACAACAACGCAGCAGTCACTTGGCTCCAAGTACCTTCCTGAGCGGCAAGGAGGAGGTGTGCCAGCCCTTCAGTCCTCTGCATTTCTCTTGCCACTGGAAAGTATTTGAAGACGAGGCAAACTGTTGTCATGAAGCAGCCATCTCCTTCCTAGCTGTTGTCGGACGGCCATGGGGGGGGAGGGTGTGCCCAGTTGAACCTTATAGCTAGGCTTCGGTAGTACTGGGCATAATAGGACAAAGTACTGCATGTGATCCCACAAACCATTGCAGAAAATGTGATGATCGATCCTCAAGTTTCCAGCTGGACTCCTCCATTTGTTCCTGTAAATCTTCCCTCAGGTGGGTTCTCCATTCAAGCGATTTGGGGGGGTCCTCCATGGCGCTCTCCTCATTGCTGGTCTCCAATCCTCTTCATAGGTAGGTCACCTAACATTGCTCAGCAGCCCCCCCTACAGGGCGTTCCTCCAGGAAGTATAGAAGAGAGGCTTGGAGAGCCGGGTGCAGCCACAACGTGGGGGGAGTTATGATGGATCTGGAGAGGTCCAGAGAAAATGGAAGCTTTAAATGGACAACAAAAGTGCAGCAAGAAGAACACAACGAGGGAGATTTACTAAAGCTGGAGCACTCAAAATCTGGTGCAGCTCTGCATAGGAGCCAATCGGCTTCTAACTTCAGCTTCTTCAATCAAACTTTGACAATAAAACCTGGAAGCTGATTGGTTCCCATGCAGAGCTGCACCAGATTCTGTGCTCTCCAGTCTTCGTAAATCTCCCGCAATGTCTGAGAACAGACTCCACAAATGGATCTATCATCATATGATTTTCAAGTGATTGCTTTCCTTTTCTGGACACTTCAGTTCTCAAAAAACCTACTTTGTTTATTAAGGGGGCCGGGAGCAATGTTTACCATAACTAACCCTGTGTGTGCTGTGCTGGCAGGTCTTAGTATCAGTTGTAAACTAGATTTGAATGTGCTCTATCCTACTGAAGGGTTAAGTATTTAGAAGCATTGTATGCTAAAACTGAATTCCAAGATAACTACCCCCCCCCCCCCCCTTTAATATGCGAACATCCCTGAGGAAGTTCAATCTGTATACTTGCATATTTTCACTCTGGTCACATGATCTCACTCCCTGTGTCAGCTGCAGGATAGAGGAGGAGCTCCGACAACAGCTGGGCCATTGAAGCCTACGAGTGATGTCATGCACCCAGGTTTTACCAGATGTTGTCGGAGTTCCCTTCTCTCCCCTGCAGCTGCCATTGGCTGACACAGGTCACGTGACTAAAGTGGCTGAAAATAGACAAGAATACACATCTTTCTTACACAGGTTAGTCAGCATAAGTCCTAGGAGGGGGGAGGGGACAGTTTTAAGAGTAGTTCAGGTTATCCCAGAGTTCCACTTTAATGAGAACTGGAGTCAGTCTGTCCTCAGCCATTTTATGGGGTCAGACTCCCTCTGAACTTATTGGGAAATGCTTGCAGTCAGCCATGACACCTTCTCCTAAGAGACCTCTAAAACAGTGTTCATCAACCCCGTCCTCAGGGCCCACCAACAGGCCAGGTTTGCAAGATAACTGAAATACATCACAGGTGATATCATTTGCTGCTCAGTGATTGCAGTATTCTAGTCTGCATCTCCCCCAAGGTAATACATAAACCTGGCCTGTTAGTGGGCCCTGAGGACAGGTTTGATGACCACTGCTCTAAAAGGTAAGAAATATGTTTAGGTACTGTGTGGGTGGTTGGTGGGGGGAGGGGGGGGGGGGCACACACAGAACCTATAAGGGGGGGTGTCCTCACATCCACGTTAAGCTGAACACTCCTAACCCCTGACCTCAGGGAGAGGAAGGTCCATGGTAGGGTGGGATGTTTATCTGATAGGTAATTAATCACTGACAGAGATAACGAAGGATGCAAGCTCTGGAATGGAGAGGAAAAAATGGAAGAGTGCCAACACCGAACCCTTCCTAAAGAGAGGGTGGGGTGATACCACCTGTATAAAAGGGTAGGAAGGGTGAGGATAAATGGTGGTGTAGAAGAGCATCGGGACGAAGGATGAGAAGGGGTTCTACCCATAGGTGTTCCAAGAATGTGGAAGTCTCCCTAACCAGAGGAATCATCCCCTACCCCTGTAAAGAGCACACTCCTCTGCTGAGGAACAAGGACTGGGAATTCTAATCCTAGGAAGACGAAGGAGTCCTTGGAGACTTCCTCAGAAAAGGATGTGTTCCAGTTGTCAGGTTCCCTGAAGGCCCCAGGACTTGCCCAATCTCACAGAGGAGAATTTGGAGAGGGTAACAGTGTGTAATACTTGCTGACCCTTTCAGTGATGGCTAAATCCATGCGAGAAAGAAAGGACATGCAAAACTGTACAAAGTGGGGGGCATCAGAAGAAGGGACACCTTTGGTTCTAGGAGAGACAGTGGGGTCACAAATGGTACTATCAGAACTGCCAAATGTAGGCAGTGGGTCACCCAGGGGGAGATCTCAAATCTTTCCAGAGGTGAAGATTAAGAATACATGGACATAAGGGGTCAGCACTGCTGAGGGACACTGGGAAAAAGTGGATAGGGGGCGCCGAACCCTAAGGTTGTCCTATTGGTATTACTATCCAATTGTTTTGCAGTGGTGTTGGTACAAGTTATCAGACTGGTAGCTTCACACTCCAAAGGATTCCCACCATTTCATTGACCACCCAAACAATGGGTCTAGGATAGCAGCACCACATTACAAATCAATAGTCCAGATATAATTTTATCCCAACGTAATGTAGGAGAAGAAAACACGTTTGGGAGCCCAAAATCACACTCTTCATCAGGGCTTAAAATGGTTCTAAAGTTGAGACTTTTTTTGTTACTTTAATGCATTCCCTACATTAAGGTAACAAATGCCCCTGTAGTTTTTGTATCCAGCAGCTAAAACGAGTGGCGCTTTACCCCTTTTAAAGGGGTCTAATTTTCCCTGTTTTTAATCCTTTTAAACAGCAGTCGCTCTTCATGAATTCTTTGCCCCATGTTCATCATTCTTTTGCAGTACTTTTTCCCCTAATCCATCTTATCGGTCGTTTCGTAATACCAACAACAGAAGAAAGATTGAACATTTATAATGTTAGGATTGCTCATCAGAGATGGAATCCAGCAGCTAAAAACGGCAACTTGAATCTATGAAAAGGGTCAATGTTGACAAAAAGGCAAATAGAAGTTCTGCAGCTTTCTGAGTATTCTAAGGAAAATGTAGAATCACATGGATTGTAGAGGACATAAGGAGGGCGCCCATGGATAGTAGAGGGCATAAGGAGGCGCCCATGGATAGTAGAGGGCATAAGGAGGGCGCCCATGGATTGTAGAGGACATAAGGAGGGCGCCCATGGATAGTAGAGGGCATAAGGAGGGCGCCCATGGATTGTAGAGGACATAAGGAGGGCGCCCATGGATTGTAGAGGACATAAGGAGGGCGCCCATGGATAGTAGAGGACATAAGGAGGGCGCCCATGGATTGTAGAGGACATAAGGAGGCGCCCATGGATTGTAGAGGACAGTAGGAGGGCGCCCATGGATTGTACAGGGCATAAGGAGGGCGCCCATGGATTGTAGAGGACATAAGGAGGCGCCCATGGATTGTAGAGAACAGTAGGAGGGCGCCCATGGATTGTACAGGGCATAAGGAGGGCGCCCATGGATTGTACAGGGCATAAGGAGGGCGCCCATGGATTGTAGAGGACATAAGGAGGCGCCCATGGATTGTGGAGGGCGCCCATGGATTGTACAGGGCATAAGGAGGGCGCCCATGGATTGTAGAGGACATAAGGAGGCGCCCATGGATTGTACAGGGCATAAGGAGGGCGCCCATGGATTGTACAGGGCATAAGGAGGGCGCCCATGGATTGTAGAGGACATAAGGAGGCGCCCATGGATTGTAGAGGACAGTAGGAGGCGCCCATGGATTGTACAGGGCATAAGGAGGGCGCCCATGGATTGTAGAAGACATAAGGAGGCGCCCATGGATTGTACAGGGCATAAGGAGGGCGCCCATGGATTGTAGAGGACATAAGGAGGCGCCCATGGATTGTAGAGGGCATAAGGAGGCGCCCATGGATTGTAGAGGACAGTAGGAGGCGCCCATGGATTGTAGAGGACATAAGGAGGGCGCCCATGGATAGTAGAGGGCATAAGGAGGCGCCCATGGATAGTAGAGGGCATAAGGAGGCGCCCATGGATAGTAGAGGGCATAAGGAGGCGCCCATGGATAGTAGAGGACAGTAGGAGGCGCCCATGGATTGTAGAGGACATAAGGAGGCGCCCATGGATTGTAGGAGGCGCCCATGGATTGTAGAGGATAGTAGGAGGCGCCCATGGATAGAGGGCATAAGGAGGGCGCCCATGGATAGTAGAGGGCATAAGGAGGGCGCCCATGGATAGTAGAGGGCATAAGGAGGGCGCCCATGGATAGTAGAGGGCATAAGGAGGGCGCCCATGGATAGTAGAGGGCATAAGGAGGGCGCCCATGGATTGTAGAGGGCATAAGGAGGGCGCCCATGGATTGTAGAGGGCTCATTCATGTCATCATCTAATCAGTGGCAGCAAGGTCGTGCCTAAAGTCACACAAATACAGATCAGATCATTTTTTGGGGGAAGAGATGTGATCTCATGTGTGGCCTTTGGATGATTGCTGGGACAAGGTGATCGGATGGGACTGGTGTATTTCTGGATCTGACGCTCTCCTGGCATTTTCACCCCCAACATACGGCCAATGTGGGCGGAGTTATCTCCCCCCACAATACAAGTAAAGTCCCTGTCTGGGGAGTGAGAGAGGGGAAGTCCATGGAGGGATGGTGGGAACCCCTCATAATGGGCACAGCGGGTGTACAGACCCGGGAACTCAGCACAGGGATGGTGGGAACCCCTCATAATGGGCACAGCGGGTGTACAGACCCGGGAACTCAGCACAGGGATGGTGGGAACCCCTCATAATGGGCACAGCGGGTGTACAGACCCGGGAACTAAGCACAGGGATGGTGGGAACCCCTCATAATGGGCACAGCGGGTGTACAGACCCGGGAACTCAGCACAGGGATGGTGAGAACCCCTCATAATGGGCACAGCGGGTGTACAGACCCGGGAACTCAGCACAGGGATGGTGGGAACCCCTCATAATGGGCACAGCGGGCGTACAGACCCGGGAACTCAGCACAGGGATGGTGAGAACTCCTCATAATGGGCACAGCGGGCGTACAGACCCGGGAACTCAGCACAGGGATGGTGGAACTCCTCATAATGGGCACAGCGGGTGTACAGACCCGGGAACTCAGCACAGGGATGGTGGGAACCCCTCATAATGGGCACAGCGGGTGTACAGACCCGGGAACTCAGCACAGGGATGGTGGGAACCCCTCATAATGGGCACAGCGGGTGTACAGACCCGGGAACTCAGCACAGGGATGATGGGAACCACTCATAATGGGCACAGCGGGTGTACAGACCCGGGAACTCAGCACAGGGATGGTGAGAACCCCTCATAATGGGCACAGAGGGTGTACAGACCCGGGAACTCAGCACAGGGATGGTGAGAACCCCTCATAATGGGCACAGCGGGTGTACAGACCCGGGAACTCAGCACAGGGATGGTGGGAACCCCTCATAATGGGCACAGCGGGTGTACAGACCCGGGAACTCAGCACAGGGATGGTGGGAACCCCTCATAATGGGCACAGCGGGTGTACAGACCCGGGAACTCAGCACAGGGATGGTGGGAACCCCTCATAATGGGCACAGCGGGTGTACAGACCCGGGAACTCAGCACAGGGATGGTGGGAACCCCTCATAATGGGCACAGCGGGTGTACAGACCCGGGAACTCAGCACAGGGATGGTGAGAACCCCTCATAATGGGCACAGCGGGTGTACAGACCCGGGAACTCAGCACAGGGATGGTGGGAACCCCTCATAATGGGCACAGCGGGTGTACAGACCCGGGAACTCAGCACAGGGATGGTGGGAACCTCTCATAATGGGCACAGCGGGTGTACAGACCCGGGAACTCAGCACAGGGATGGTGAGAACCCCTCATAATGGGCACAGCGGGTGTACAGACCCGGGAACTCAGCACAGGGATGGTGAGAACCCCTCATAATGGGCACAGCGGGTGTACAGACCCGGGAACTCAGCACAGGGATGGTGGGAACCCCTCATAATGGGCACAGCGGGTGTACAGACCCGGGAACTCGGTGTCATCATAACTAGTGGGTATATTAGGGGTTCTCACCATTTCTGCACTAACTTTTCACCACCACTAGATGGCAGTATTAGCACAGTAAATAGAAGCAGTGGTTGGTGGAATAGATATTTGCAGATTGATTCACGGGTTACAATGCGGCCAATCAGTGTGAGAAGATCCCTGATGCTCCTTCTCAATGTACTGCCAGTAATAGTACAGACCTTTATGAGTTGTTTTTACTGCTGACATATACCGCAGTTCTGTTACACCCAAGGTATGCAGAATACCATCTCTGAACACACAAAACATCCAACCTTGGTGGTGGGGGTGTAATGGTGTGGGGGATGGGATATCACCGGTTCAGGCTGGTGGTGGGGGTGTAATGGTGTGGGGGATGGGATATCACCGGTTCAGGCTGGTGGTGGGGGTGTAATGGTGTGGGGGATGGGGTATCACCGGTTCAGGCTGGTGGTGGGGGTGTAATGGTGTGGGGGATGGGATATCACAGGTTCAGGCTGGTGGTGGGGGTGTAATGGTGTGGGGGATGGGATATCACTGGTTCAGGCTGGTGGTGGGGGTGTAATGGTGTGGGGGATGGGATATCACCGGTTCAGGCTGGTGGTGGGGGTGTAATGGTGTGGGGGATGGGATATCACCGGTTCAGGCTGGTGGTGGGGGTGTAATGGTGTGGGGGATGGGATATCACTGGTTCAGGCTGGTGGTGGGGGTGTAATGGTGTGGGGGATGGGGTATCACCGGTTCTGGCTGGTGGTGGGGGTGTAATGGTGTGGGGGATGGGATATCACCGGTTCAGGCTGGTGGTGGGGGTGTAATGGTGTGGGGGATGGGATATCACCGGTTCAGGCTGGTGGTGGGGGTGTAATGGTGTGGGGGAGGGGATATCACCGGTTCGGGCCGGTGGTGGGGTTTAATGGTGCGGGGGATGGGATATCACCGGTTCAGGCTGGTGGTGGGGATGTAATGGTGTGGGGGATGGGATATCAACGGTTCAGGCTGGTGGTGGAGGTGTAATGGTGTGGGGGATGGGATATCACCGGTTCAGGCTGGTGGTGGGGGTGTAATGGTGTGGGGGAGGGGATATCACCGGTTCAGGCTGGTGGTGGGGGTGTAATGGTGAGGGGGAGGGGATATCACCGGTTCAGGCTGGTGGTGGGGGTGTAATGGTGTGGGGGATGGGATATCAACGGTTCAGGCTGGTGGTGGGGGTGTAATGGTGTGGGGGATGGGATATCACCGGTTCAGGCTGGTGGTGGGGGTGTAATGGTGTGGGGGATGGGATATCACCGGTTCAGGCTGGTGGTGGGGGTGTAATGGTGTGGGGGATGGGATATCACCGGTTCAGGCTGGTGGTGGGGGGTGTAATGGTGTGGGGGATGGGATATCACCGGTTCAGGCTGGTGGTGGAGGTGTAATGGTGTGGGGGATGGGATATCACCGGTTCAGGCTGGTGGTGGGGGTGTAATGGTGCGGGGGATGGGATATCACCGGTTCAGGCTGGTGGTGGGGGGTGTAATGGTGTGGGGGATGGGATATCACCGGTTCAGGCTGGTGGTGGAGGTGTAATGGTGTGGGGGATGGGATATCACCGGTTCAGGCTGGTGGTGGGGGTGTAATGGTGCGGGGGATGGGATATCACCGGTTCAGGCCGGTGGTGGGGGTGTAATGGTGCGGGGGAGGGGATATCACCGGTTCAGGCCGGTGGTGGGGGTGTAATGGTGCGGGGGATGGGATATCACCGGTTCAGGCCGGTGGTGGGGGTGTAATGGTGCGGGGGATGGGATATCACCGGTTCAGGCCGGTGGTGGGGGTGTAATGGTGCGGGGGATGGGATATCACCGGTTCAGGCCGGTGGTGGGGGTGTAATGGTGCGGGGGATGGGATATCACCGGTTCAGGCCGGTGGTGGGGGTGTAATGGTGCGGGGGATGGGATATCACTGGTTCAGGCTGGTGGTGGGGGTGTAATGGTGCGGGGGATGGGATATCACCGGTTCAGGTTGGTGGTGGGGGTGTAATGGTGCGGGGGATGGGATATCACCGGTTCAGGCTGGTGGTGGGGGTGTAATGGTGTGGGGGATGGGATATCACCGGTTCAGGCTGGTGGTGGGGGTGTAATGGTGTGGGGGATGGGATATCACCGGTTCAGGCTGGTGGTGGGGGTGTAATGGTGTGGGGGATGGGATATCACCGGTTCAGGCTGGTGGTGGGGGTGTAATGGTGTGGGGGATGGGATATCACCGGTTCAGGCTGGTGGTGGAGGTGTAATGGTGTGGGGGATGGGGTATCACCGGTTCAGGCTGGTGGTGGGGGGTGTAATGGTGCGGGGGATGGGGTATCACCGGTTCAGGCTGGTGGTGGGGGGTGTAATGGTGCGGGGGATGGGGTATCACCGGTTCGGGCCGGTGGTGGGGGTGTAATGGTGCGGGGGATGGGATATCACCGGTTCAGGCTGGTGGTGGAGGTGTAATGGTGCGGGGGATGGGATATCACCGGTTCAGGCTGGTGGTGGGGGTGTAATGGTGTGGGGGATGGGGTATCACCGGTTCAGGCTGGTGGTGGGGATGTAATGGTGTGGGGGATGGGATATCACTGGTTCAGGCTGGTGGTGGGGGTGTAATGGTGTGGGGGATGGGATATCACCGGTTCAGGCTGGTGGTGGGGGTGTAATGGTGTGGGGGATGGGATATCACCGGTTCAGGCTGGTGGTGGGGGTGTAATGGTGTGGGGGATGGGGTATCACTGGTTCAGGCTGGTGGTGGGGATGTAATGGTGTGGGGGATGGGATATCACTGGTTCAGGCTGGTGGTGGGGGTGTAATGGTGTGGGGGATGGGATATCACCGGTTCAGGCTGGTGGTGGGGGTGTAATGGTGTGGGGGATGGGATATCACCGGTTCAGGCTGGTGGTGGGGGTGTAATGGTGTGGGGGATGGGGTATCACCGGTTCAGGCTGGTGGTGGGGGTGTAATGGTGTGGGGGATGGGATATCACCGGTTCAGGCTGGTGGTGGGGGTGTAATGGTGTGGGGGATGGGATATCACCGGTTCAGGCTGGTGGTGGGGGTGTAATGGTGTGGGGGATGGGGTATCACCGGTTCAGGCTGGTGGTGGGGATGTAATGGTGTGGGGGATGGGATATCACTGGTTCAGGCTGGTGGTGGGGGTGTAATGGTGTGGGGGATGGGGTATCACCGGTTCAGGCTGGTGGTGGGGGTGTAATGGTGTGGGGGATGGGGTATCACCGGTTCAGGCTGGTGGTGGGGGTGTAATGGTGTGGGGGATGGGATATCACCGGTTCAGGCTGGTGGTGGGGGTGTAATGGTGTGGGGGATGGGATATCACCGGTTCAGGCTGGTGGTGGGGGTGTAATGGTGTGGGGGATGGGATATCACCGGTTCAGGCTGGTGGTGGGGGTGTAATGGTGTGGGGGATGGGATATCACCGGTTCAGGCTGGTGGTGGGGGTGTAATGGTGTGGGGGATGGGGTATCACCGGTTCAGGCTGGTGGTGGAGGTGTAATGGTGTGGGGGATGGGATATCACCGGTTCAGGCTGGTGGTGGGGGTGTAATGGTGTGGGGGATGGGATATCACCGGTTCAGGCTGGTGGTGGGGGTGTAATGGTGTGGGGGATGGGGTATCACCGGTTCAGGCTGGTGGTGGGGGTGTAATGGTGTGGGGGATGGGGTATCACCGGTTCAGGCTGGTGGTGGGGGTGTAATGGTGTGGGGGATGGGGTATCACCGGTTCAGGCTGGTGGTGGGGGTGTAATGGTGTGGGGGATGGGATATCACCGGTTCAGGCTGGTGGTGGGGGTGTAATGGTGTGGGGGATGGGATATCACCGGTTCAGGCTGGTGGTGGGGGTGTAATGGTGTGGGGGATGGGATATCACCGGTTCAGGCTGGTGGTGGGGGTGTAATGGTGTGGGGGATGGGGTATCACCGGTTCAGGCTGGTGGTGGGGGTGTAATGGTGTGGGGGATGGGATATCACCGGTTCAGGCTGGTGGTGGGGGTGTAATGGTGTGGGGGATGGGATATCACCGGTTCAGGCTGGTGATGGGGGTGTAATGGTGGGGGATGGGATATCACTGGTTCAGGCTGGTGGTGGGGGTGTAATGGTGTGGGGGATGGGATATCACCGGTTCAGACTGGTGGTGGAGGGTGTAATGGTGTGGGGGATGGGATATCACCGGTTCAGGCTGGTGGTGGGGGTGTAATGGTGTGGGGGGTGGGATATCACCGGTTCAGGCTGGTGGTGGGGGGTGTAATGGTGTGGGGGATGGGATATCACCGGTTCAGGTTGGTGGTGGGGGTGTAATGGTGTGGGGGATGGGATATCACCGGTTCAGGCTGGTGGTGGGGGTGTAATGGTGTGGGGGATGGGGTATCACCGGTTCAGGCTGGTGGTGGGGATGTAATGGTGTGGGGGATGGGATATCACCGGTTCAGGCTGGTGGTGGGGGTGTAATGGTGCGGGGGATGGGATATCACCGGTTCAGGCTGGTGATGGGGTGTAATGGTGTGGGGGATGGGGTGTCCCCATCTTCTGATGGCTCCTTCCAGCAGGATAATGCACCATGTCACAAAGCTCCAATCATCTCACCACTGGACAATGAGGTCCCTGTACTCCAATGACCTCCACAATCACCACATCTCATCCATTAGAGCACCTTTGGGATGTGGTGGAATGGGAGATTTGTCGGCTGCACAATGTTATCTCACTATGGAGGAA
This sequence comes from Aquarana catesbeiana, assembly GCA_037953035.1. NCBI lineage: Eukaryota > Metazoa > Chordata > Amphibia > Anura > Ranidae > Aquarana > Aquarana catesbeiana. The sequence goes on from JBBHAA010002599.1 coordinate 15,045, forward strand.
AATGTCTGAGAAATGTTTCCAACACCTTGTTGTACCTATTCCACCAAGAATGAAGGCAAAAGGGGGTCCAACCCGCTACCAGCAAGGGGGACCTAATAAAGGGTCAGTGTATATAGCTCCGACATATACCGCAGTGCTGTACAAAGATCAGGGAGCCAATGACATCAGTCTCTGTACAGAGGAGCTTACACTCTAATGTCCCCTCCTCCACAGTCACATCAGTCTCTATACAGAGGAGCTTACACTCTAATGTCCCCTCCCCCCACAGTCACATCAGTCTCTATACAGAGGAGCTTACACTCTAATGTCCCCTCCCCCCACAGTCACATCAGTCTCTGTACAGAGGAGCTTACACTCTAATGTCCCCTCCCCCCACAGTCACATCAGTCTCTGTACAGAGGAGCTTACACTCTAATGTCCCCTCCCCCCACACATCAGTCTCTATACAGAGGAGCTTACACTCTAATGTCCCCTCCCCCACACATCAGTCTCTATACAGAGGAGCTTACACTCTAATGTCCCCTCCCCCACAGGCACATCAGTCTCTATACAGAGGAGCTTACACTCTAATGTCCCCTCCCCCACAGTCACATCAGTCTCTATACAGAGGAGCTTACACTCTAATGTCCCCTCCCCCACAGTCACATCAGTCTCTATACAGAGGAGCTTACACTCTAATGTCCCTCCCCCCACAGTCACATCAGTCTCTATACAGAGGAGCTTACACTCTAATGTCCCCTCCCCCACAGTCACATCAGTCTCTATACAGAGGAGCTTACACTCTAATGTCCCCTCCCCCACACATCAGTCTCTATACAGAGGAGCTTACACTCTAATGTCCCCTCCCCCACAGTCACATCAATCTCTATACAGAGGAGCTTACACTCTAATGTCCCCTCCCCCACAGTCACATCAGTCTCTATACAGAGGAGCTTACACTCTAATGTCCCCTCCCCCACAGTCACATCAGTCTCTATACAGAGGAGCTTACACTCTAATGTCCCCTCCCCCACAGTCACATCAGTCTCTGTACAGAGGAGCTTACACTCTAATGTCCCCTCCCCCACAGTCACATCAGTCTCTATACAGAGGAGCTTACACTCTAATGTCCCCTCCCCCACAGTCACATCAGTCTCTGTACAGAGGAGCTTACACTCTAATGTCCCCTCCCCCCACAGTCACATCAGTCTCTATACAGAGGAGCTTACACTCTAATGTCCCCTCCCCCCACAGTCACATCAGTCTCTATACAGAGGAGCTTACACTCTAATGTCCCCTCCCCCCCACAGTCACATCAGTCTCTATACAGAGGAGCTTACACTCTAATGTCCCCTCCCCCACAGTCACATCAGTCTCTATACAGAGGAGCTTACACTCTAATGTCCCCTCCCCCACAGTCACATCAGTCTCTATACAGAGGAGCTTACACTCTAATGTCCCCTCCCCCCACAGTCACATCAGTCTCTATACAGAGGAGCTTACACTCTAATGTCCCCTCCCCCACAGTCACATCAGTCTCTATACAGAGGAGCTTACACTCTAATGTCCCCTCCCCCCACAGTCACATCAGTCTCTATACAGAGGAGCTTACACTCTAATGTCCCCTCCCCACAGTCACATCAGTCTCTATACAGAGGAGCTTACACTCTAATGTCCCCTCCCCCCACAGTCACATCAGTCTCTATACAGAGGAGCTTACACTCTAATGTCCCCTCCCCCACACATCAGTCTCTATACAGAGGAGCTTACACTCTAATGTCCCCTCCCCCACACATCAGTCTCTATACAGAGGAGCTTACACTCTAATGTCCCCTCCCCCACAGTCACATCAGTCTCTGTACAGAGGAGCTTACACTCTAATGTCCCCTCCCCCACAGTCACATCAGTCTCTATACAGAGGAGCTTACACTCTAATGTCCCCTCCCCCACAGTCACATCAGTCTCTATACAGAGGAGCTTACACTCTAATGTCCCCTCCCCCACACATCAGTCTCTATACAGAGGAGCTTACACTCTAATGTCCCCTCCCCCACAGTCACATCAGTCTCTATACAGAGGAGCTTACACTCTAATGTCCCCTCCCCCACAGTCACATCAGTCTCTATACAGAGGAGCTTACACTCTAAGACCCACAGTCACACACTATTATTAAGCACTTGGTGTCCCGGTACTTGTATGATGGACGGACGGGCGGTGTGGTCACTACAGGCACAGCGATGTACACAAGGGCGCCCCCTGGAGAGCGGAATTCCAGTGTTTGGTACCAGGCGGCTCTGAGTGGCCGGGAGATCATGTGATCATTACGACCAATTATAGCAATTTCCATGACAACAATGTAAACAAAGTCATGAATGGATTTCATACACGACAGCTGACTTAATCTATCACATGGTACTTCATAGGCGCTTTGTACCATGTGACCCCCGTAATATGGATTCCTTAGAGAAGCGATCAGCGCTCTTCTACACAATGATCGTCTCCCTCATCACATGGTGATAACATAAAAATAGGAAAAGAAAAAGATTTAAGAAAATGAAATAAAAGAAAAATAATAAAAATTCTGCACAATGTCAGCAGTCGTGTTCCTGATCCCCTCACACCGGTCATGTGACGGCACCGGCGAGATCCCCTCACACCGGTCATGTGACGGCACCGGCGAGATCCCCTCACACCGGTCATGTGACGCCGCCAGTACTGACGAGATCCCCTCACACCGGTCACGTGACGCCGCCAGTACTGGCGAGATCCCCTCACACCGGTCACGTGACGCCACCAGTACTGGCGAGATCCCCTCACACCGGTCATGTGACGGCACCGGCGAGATCCCCTCACACCGGTCACGTGACGGCACCGGCGAGATCCCCTCACACCGGTCACGTGACGCCGCCAGTACTGGCGAGATCCCCTCACACCGGTCACGTGACGCCGCCAGTACTGGCGAGATCCCCTCACACCGGTCACGTGACGGCGCCGGCGAGATCCCCTCACACCGGTCACGTGACGGCGCCGGCACTGACGAGATCCCCTCACACCGGTCACGTGACGGCGCCGGCACTGACGAGATCCCCTCACACCGGTCACGTGACGGCGCCGGCACTGACGAGATCCCCTCACACCGGTCACGTGACGGCGCCGGCACTGGCGAGATCCCCTCACACCGGTCACGTGACGGCGCCGGCGAGATCCCCTCACACCGGTCACGTGACGGCGCCGGCACTGACGAGATCCCCTCACACCGGTCACGTGACGGCGCCGGCACTGACGAGATCCCCTCACACCGGTCACGTGACGGCGCCGGCACTGACGAGATCCCCTCACACCGGTCACGTGACGGCACCGGCACTGGCGAGATCCCCTCACACCGGTCACGTGACGGCGCCGGCGAGATCCCCTCACACCGGTCACGTGACGGCGCCGGCACTGGCGAGATCCCCTCACACCGGTCACGTGACGGCGCCGGTACTGGCGAGATCCCCTCACACCGGTCACGTGACGGCGCCGGTACTGGCGAGATCCCCTCACACCGGTCACGTGACGGCGCCGGTACTGGTGACAGGAAACAAACCTTTTCACAGAAGTCGGACTCGATGGACTTGTGTCTTTTTTTTCAACCTCACCTTCTATGTAAAAGGTGGGAAAAAAAAAAAAACCATTTTATTCAATTTATTAATTTTCCCGAAAAATTGTGACAAAATGACTTTAACCACTTGCCACCCGCCGATGTACGTCCAAACTTAGGTGGCGGATATCGTTGGTATGGCGGCAGCTCGCTGCCATAACCCCGGTCTCCCCGTTTTCGTGCGGCGGTCGGCTTTCAGATAAAAGTGGTCCCTGCGGCGGATTCGCCACGAGATCACTTTTATCAGTAGCGGCGGAGGCGATCGCGTCTGTCTCCCTTCTGTGCCTGGAGACGAGAGAGGCTAAGATGGCGTCCACTCGTCTCCATGACATCAAAACGTCACTTCCGCCCATACTTCTTAAAGACATATTTTTTTCAATGACTTTATTATGATTGTATTTTAGTGTAAATATGAGATTTGAGGTCTTTTTGTCCCCCCGGATCTCATATATAAGAGGACCGGTCATACTTTATTCTATTACAAGAGATGTTTACATTCCTTGAAATAGGAATAAAAGTGACACTTTTTTTTTTTTTTTTTTTAAACTGTAAAATTAAAAATAAAGTAAAATAAATAATAAAAACAAGAAAAAAAAAAAAAACCTTTTAAAAACCCCGTCCCGACGAGCTCGTGCGCAGAAGTGAACTTATACGCGAGTAGCGCCCGCATATGAAAACGGTGGTCAAACCACACATGTGAGGTATCGCCGCGATCATTAGACTGAGAGCAATAATTCTACCCCCAGACCTCCTCTGTAATGCAAAACATGCAACCTGTAGAATTTTTTAAACGTCGCCTATGGAGATTTGAGGGTAAAAGTTTGACGCCATTCCACGAAGCGCAATTTTGAAGCGTGACATGTTGGGAATCAATTTACTTGGCGTAACATCATCTTTCACAATATAAAAAAAAATTTGGGCTAACTTTACTGTTGTCTTATTTTTTTTTTTTTATTTAAAAAAGTGAATTTTTTCCAAAAAAAAAGTGCGCTTGTAAGACCGCTGCGCAAATATGGTGCAAAAAAAAAAAAAAAAAAGTATTGCAACTACCGCTACTTTATTCTCTAGGGTGTTAGAACCCCCAAACATTATATATTGTTTTTTTTTTTTCTAAGTAATTTTCTAGCAAAAAAACCTGTTTTAAACATGTAAACACCTAAAATCCAAAATGAGGCTGGTCCTTAAGTGGTTAAAAACTCACCATGCCTCTTCCTAAATACCATGAACAGTCTAGTTTCCAAAAAAGGGGAGATGTGTGTGGTGGGGGGTATTAGTACTGGGGGGGAACATTTCGGGGGGGGGGGGGATTAGTACTGGGCGGATGATTTTGGGGGGGGTATTAGTACTGGGGGGATGATTTCGGGGGGTATTAGTACTGGGGGGATGATTTCGGGGGGGCATTAGTACTGGGGGGATGATTTCGGGGGGGCATTAGTACTGGGGGGATGATTTCAGGGGGGTATTCGTACTGGGGGGGATGATTTGGGGGGTATTAGTACTGGGGGGATGATTTGGGGGGGGGTATTAGTACTGGGGGGATATTTGGGGGGGGTATTAGTACTGGGGGGATATTTCGTGGGGGAATTGGTATTGGGGGGAAGATTTGGGGGGTATTTGTACTGGCGGGATGATTTGGGGGGGGTATTAGTACTGGGGGGATGATTTCGGGGGGGTATTAGTACTGGGGGGATGATTTCGGGGGGGCATTAGTACTGGGGGGATGATTTCAGGGGGGTATTCGTACTGGGGGGATGATTTCGGGGGGGGTATTAGTACTGGGGGGGGATGATTTGGGGGGTATTAGTACTGGGGGGATGATTTGGGGGGGGTATTAGTACTGGGGGGATGATTTCGTGGGGGAATTGGTATTGGGGGGAAGATTTGGGGGGTATTTGTACTGGCGGGATGATTTGGGGGGGGTATTCGTACTGGGGGGATGATTTGGGGGGGTATTAGTACTGGGGGGATGATTTCGTGGGGGAATTGGTATTGGGGGGAAGATTTGGGGGGGGTATTTGTACTGGCGGGATGATTTGGGGGGGGTATTCGTACTGGGGGGATGATTTGGGGGGGGGTATTCGTACTGGGGGGATGATTTGGGGGGTATTAGTGCTGTCCTGGTGGACTCAAGAAATGAGATTGGTACATCAGAATTGATCGATCTTTAGATATACATCTCATAATTTGTGGACTCTATAACCAAATTTACAAAGAAAGATTATAAATATTTGCTAAATTTTATAACAAACCAGGAAAAAAAAAAAAAAACACTTTGGAGGATGAGGGTTTAATATTGGATTTAACCCAACTATACAAAACACAACCTACATAACTATAAATACAAAACATTGACAATATATAACAATGAACCTAAACATAGAAAAGAAGAGATGTGATCTCCATCCCTATTATACAATAAAACTCAGAAAAGGAAAATAGTAGGGGTGCAACGGATCAACCTCCGCGGATCGGGACACCCGCGATCCGCAGAGCGCTCTGTGGCCTCGGGAAAGGCCGCGGCTTCGGCCTAGCTCCAGCCACCTTGGTACACCCGGCGGCCGTTTACCACGTGATCGCTCCGTCTAATGACGGAGCGATCACTTATGGCAAACCGGCTCTCTCCCCCCTGCCAAAACTCTGCAATTCGCTGACAATACTCTGCAATTCGCTGACAATATACCCACCAATACCCTGCTAATATTTTATTACAGTGGGGGAGATTTTTTTTTTTTTTGATCCGAACTGAGTAAAATAGTGAGAGTACAAAAAACAACCTACATAACTATAAATACAAAAAACAACCTACATAACTATAAATACAAAAAACAACCTACATAACTATAAATACAAAAAACAACCTACATAACTATAAATACAAAAAACAACCTACATAACTATAAATACAAAAAACTTTGAACATACATTCAACACAATGAATCTAACTATAAATCTAACATATTACAAATAACCTAAATATAAACAATAAATATAACAAAATTAACATAACATTACAAATAACGATAACAATAAATATAACAGATAGGAAAGGTTTCCATCCTCTGGGAGATGAGCTCCATGTCCCGTGTGGTGGAGGGGGGGGGATGGGGTGGTCCCGGCAGGACATGTAGACCTTCAATACTCGGCCTTATGTATGTGGACACAACCTAGAAAATAAAGCATGAAATGATCACGAAGATGAAGACACGTTATGATGGGATCTGGAAGTTTTGCTTTGGTTATGATGAAAGAAATGAAGAGGAAGATCGTGAAGGAAATAGAAGAATGGGGGGGAGGGGAATATGGGAAATACAACAGAGAAGGATAAATATGGAACTGTATGAATTCATTTCTTCACTTTGTAATCTTGGATTGGGGGAAGCGACTTGCCTGTATGTCGTTTCATGTAGTAGCTCTGGGGGGTGAGAAATTGCAGGCCGATTGGCCAGAGGGGGAGCCAATCAGCCGGTCCGGCAGACCCGATGTCCGGCGGCCACCTACAATCGTTCCCGGAAGAGGCAGATCGCCGTTCTGTCAGAGGGAAAGAGAAATCTTGTGTTTCTGCCAAGCAGGAACACGGATCTTTCTTTCCCCAGTCAAACCCTCCCCCACAAAGTAAGCACCCCCCCTAGGGACAGACTTAACCCTTTGATCGCCCCCTGGTGTTAACCCCTTTCCTGCCAGTGTCCTTAGTACAGTGACAGTGCATATTTTTAGCACTGATCACTGTATTGGTGTCACTGGTCCCCTCCAAAAAATTTCAAAAGTGTCACTTGGTGTCCTTGTTTGTCCGCTGCAATATCACAGTTCTGTTAAAAATCGCCGATCGCTGCCATTACTAGTAAAAAAAAAAAAAAAAAAAAAAAAAACTAAAATTCCACAAATCTTTCCCCCATTTTGTAGACTATATAACTTTTCCACAAACCAATCAATATACGCTTACTGGGATTTTTTTCTACTAAAAATATGTACCAGAATATATATTGGCCTAAACTGATGAAGAAATTCGATTTTTTACATTTCATTTATTGGATCTATTATTGCAGAAAGTAAAAAATAGTTTTATTTTCAAAAAATTGTCACTTTTTTGTTTATAGCTTAAAAAAAAATAAAAATAAAAAAAACACAGAGGTGATCAAATATCACCAAAAGAAAGCTCCATTTGTGGGGGAAAAAAAAGGATATTTTATTTGTGTACAATGTCGCACGACCGCGCAATTGTCAGTTAAAGTAACAAAGTACCAGATCACAAAAAATGGCCTGGGCATGAAGGGGGGGGTAAATCCTTCCAGGGCTGAAGTGGTTAACAGGTTATTTCTCTCACATGCCAAATTAATACTTGTCAAAAACTAAAGTATCCGCTCGTCTTCCTATATATTATGCGATTTCTGTCTCACAATCCGTGATTTTTACCACATATATGGTTCTCGACTCCAAAAACATCATAAAATATCACAACATATATAATAAGGGGTCCATATAGTGATCTTGGTGTTGAGTTATTCTCTTTACAGTCATCACAGAGGACAAGGTGGGACTCTTTATATCTGGAGGAAAAGAGATTTCGTCTCCAAATACGGAAAGGATTCTTCACAGTAAGAGCTGTGAAAATGCGGAATATTTTCCCTCCAGAGGTGGATCTGACCAGATCAGTAGATTTCTATAAGAAAGGTCTGGATTCTTTCCTCAATGTACAGAATAGAACTGGGTGACATTTATAGGTAGAGGTGATCCAGGGATAAAATATAAAATTTGTGAAAAAAAAAAAAAAAAAATTAATTTTAAAAATTCCAGACACCCGTAAGGTAATCCGATCTGCATTGCCGCTCCTCTTACCAGACCTCGGCGTGCGTTCCACTCGCCAAACGGATGTGACGTCACTTGCAGTCCGCGGGAATTGAAACAGCGATCAGACCTCAATATGCATCTTCCTGATGACGCAATCACAGCGACCGCAAGTGACGTCACATCCGTGTGGCGAGTGGAAAAAAAAAAAAAAAAAAAAAAAAAAGCACAAAAGCACCGCAGAAACGGATCAAAAGCAAACAGCATAGGTCTGATCCGAGTCCTATGCTGGCCACACCGATCAATTTTCAGACGAGAATATTCAGATGAAAAATCTTTGTACATTCACTGAATGAAAACAAAACAAAAAGTAACATTTTCAAACATTCAGTTTTAAAATGAATTTCATTTCTGAACAAAAACCACATCCACTGTCTGAGAATTCTTCTATTCTGCTCCTTCCAATCCTCCCTTCACTGTGGTTGAAAAAGAACGTCGATTTGACCCCCACTAACGATTAGAAAATCAACGAACGTTCTTACAAATGACATTTTTTGAAGGAAAATATTGTTTTCATATGGCCAGCATGAGAGCCGGCGAGCTTCTATCATCCACCCGCCTATGAGAAGGGAGTCACAGGATAGATCACACTTCTGGAAATCTCCAACACACTCTAATGTATTTTCCTTTAAATAAAAAACGTAATCCGGGTCTGATGATATTTACCAGATTCACACATATATATCCTCTAATAGTGTATATATATATATATATATATATATCATCCCAGGCCTCCTCAGATGTTTGCTCCAGCATTAAGAACATAAATTATAACATGTAATTACATTTTTACTCCAGGAGTGTATAATGAATTTGGAAATTCTAGAGAAATGCTTTACAATTTAACTAAACCCATTAGACTTTAGTCAACAAAAATCATTTTAGTCGACCAAGGTGTACTGCAGATTTTAGTTGACTAAAACAAAATCAATTGCAGGTGAAAAAGATACAACTAAAACTAAAACGGCATTTTAGGCAAAAGACTATGACTAAAACTAAATTGAAATATGACGCCAAAATTAAAGCTGGCTTAAAGTACACAAAAGCCCCCTGACACCATCCCTGTGTGTAGAACAATTAGAGAATGCTCTTCTATTACTGCAAATGGAATCCATGACTACACTTACTGCCAAAATTGTTTCACCATCTTTCTTGGTGTAACAACGCCATCAGTCTTTGATTATTTTATTTTTAAATATAGAGCCAATGGTCGCTTCGGGTGTTTCTATGTTATACAACATCATTTCCACAGAACCTAGACAAGAAAAGAAAAATAATTTTATTATCCACTGAACTGTGAGTTGTCAAATCACAAGGACATTTTATTGTTTCTGCCTTCTAATAATTAATCTGCAAGAAAAGCACCAATCATAGGAGTGGGGGTGGGGTACAGGAAAGTATATTGGGAGGAGAAGTGGATGGGTAGAACATACATATAATGTTCCTATCTTCATGTCCAGATCTCCAACCAGAGTCTAAAATTCAAATGAAATCTCCCCCCACCAGCTCCTATTGTGGACATACAAGGCCAGATGTCGGGTCAAATCAATGAACGATCAGATCCTCTCCAAATGATCTCTCAGCAACCCAGAATAGCTTCCATGTTTGAATGGAATTGTTCTACCAATGTAAGGTCCTAGAAAACACGGTGTTGAGTTATTCACTGTAAGGTCCTCACAGAGGACAAGGGGACACTCTTTACATCTAGAGGAAAAGAGATTTCATCTCCAAATACGGAAAGGTTTCTTCACAGTAAGAGGTGTGAAAATGTGGAATAGACTCCCTCCAGAGGTGGATCTGAGCAGCTCAGTAGATTTCTAGAAGAAAGGTCTGGATTCTTTCCTAAATGTACAGAATATAACTGGATACTGACATTTATAGGTAAAAGTGATCCAGCGAAAATCCGATTGGCTCTCCTGGGATCAGGAAGACATTTTTTTCCCTGCTGTAGCAGATTGGAGCATGCTCTGCTGGGTTTTTTTGCCTTCCTCTGGATCAAACGGAGGGTATAGAATTGGGTATATTGGATTGTATGACATTTCTTATGGTTGAAGTTGGTTTTATTAACATCTGCTCTTAATCTCAGTCTGAACTGGTCATTGCCGTTTTGGCCTTCGAGACCCCAAATATGTATCTGAATCCCCCAGTTCCCAGAGTCTGTCTGGATTCAAGTCCATGTCTCCCTAAAACAAAGCAAGGCCACTCCAAGGGTCCCCCCCAGGCACAGACCTCCCAAACAATAGATGTTCCCTTAAAAGCCAGGGCCCATAGTCAGTAGACAAGAGGCTAGCCTGCAGACCCCTCCAGAAGCCCCCTGTCCTGGGTGGGTCTGTCACAGGGGATTCCTCCTCGGTCAGAATACAATGGTCAGCTCTGCAGTCACTGATTGAATACAAAGTTTCCAACAAGCCTGTTTGTGAAAAAAGTCAATCATAGGATGGACTTCTCAGGAAGAGCCATAGATAAATGGAAACCCATTCAGTCCCCGCTGACCCTCCCACATTCTGTCCATTTATGGCCGGCTTTAGATTTTTATTATTCAGGCTGCTGGTTGAATAATTAAAAAAAAACTCTGGTGTGTCCCCAGCTTAAAGGGGTTGCAGAGGTGTTTTTTCACCTTAATGCATCCTATTCATTAAAGCGGAGTTCCACCCAAAAGTGGAGCTTCCACTCATCGGATCCCCCCCCCCCGGTGTCACATTTGGCACCTTTCAGGGGGGAGGTGCAGATACCTGTACAATACAGGTATTTGCACCCACTTTTACGCCAGTCGTCCCCCCCCCCCGCTGGGAAACACACAGGTCCCAGAGACCATCCGTATTACGCTGCGCGACTCACGCATTGCGCAGTAGGGAACCAGGACGTGAAGGCGCAAGTCTTCACTTCCCGATTCCCTTACCGAAAACGGCAGCACCTTAGGACCGAGAGACGGTTCGGCCCCAGGTGCCGACATCGCGGGCACCCTGGACAGGTAAGTATTCATGGTTTAAAAGTCAGCAGCTGCAGTATTTGTAGCTGCTGACTTTTATAAAAAAAAAAAAAAATTCAGCGGAGCTCCGCTTTAACCAGTTGCCGGCCGCCGCACGAACATGATGTACGTCCTCAGAGCGGCACGGGCAGGCAAAAGGACTTACAGGTACGTCCTTGCCTGCCCGTGGGTGGGGGGTCCGATCCGACCCCCCCCCCCAGTGCCTGCGGCGGTCGGCAAATCTCCCCCGGCGATCGGTGGTGAGGGGGAGGCCATCCATTTGTGGCCCCCCCCCCCTCGCAATCGCTCCCAGCCAATGGGATCATTTCCCTGCCTCTGTATTGTACACAGAGGCAAAGGAAATGATGTCATCTCTCCTCGGTATTTTCCGTTCCTTCCGGCGCCGAGGAGAGAAGACTGTAATGTGAGAGCACAACACTACACACAGTAGAACATGCCAGGCACACAAAACACCCCGATCCCCCCCCCCGATCGCCCCCCAATCACCCCCCCCGATCCCCCCCCGATCACCCCCCCCGTCACAAACTGACACCAAGCAGGTTTTTTTTTTTTTTTCTGATTACTGTATTGGTGTCAGTTTGTGACAGTTACTGTGTTAGGGCAGCTAGTATTAGCCCCCTTTAGGTCTAGGGTACCCCCCTAACCCCCCCTAATAAAGTTTTAACCCCTTGATCACCCCCTGTCACCAGTGTCGCTAAGCGATCATTTTTTTGATCGCTGTATTAGTGTCGCTGGTGACGCTAGTTAGGGAAGTAAATATTTAGGTTCGCCGTCAGCGTTTTATAGCGACAGGGACCCCCATATACTATCTAATAAATGTTTTAACCCCTTGATTGTCCCCTAGTTAACCCTTTCACCACTGATCACCGTATAACCATTACGGGTGACGCTGGTTAGTTCGTTTATTTTTTATAGTGTCCGGGCACCCGCCATTTATTACCGAATAAAGGTTTAGCCCCCTGATCGCCCGGCGGTGATATGCGTCACCCCAGGCAGCGTCAGATTAGCGCCAGTACCGCTAACACCCACGCACGCACCGTACACCTCCCTTAGTGGTATAGTATCTGAACTGATCAATATCTGATCCAATCAGATCTATACTAGCGTCCCCAGCAGTTTAGGGTTCCCAAAAACGCAGTGTTAGCGGGATCAGCCCAGATACCTGCTAGCACCTGCGTTTTGCCCCTCCGCCCAGCCCACCCAAGTGCAGTATCGATCGATCACTGTCACTTACAAAACACTAAACACATAACTGCAGCGTTCGCAGAGTCAGGCCTGATCCCTGCGATCGCTAACAGTTTTTTTTGTAGCGTTTTGGTGAACTGGCAAGCACCAGCGGCCTAGTACACCCCGGTCGTAGTCAAACCAGCGCTGCAGTAACACTTGGTGACGTGGCGAGTCCCATAAGTGCAGTTCAAGCTGGTGAGGTGACAAGCACAAGTAGTGTCCCGCTGCCACCAAGAAGACAAACACAGGCCCGTCGTGCCCATAGTGCCCTTCCTGCTGCATTCGCCAATCCTAATTGGGAACCCACCACTTCTGCAGCGCCCGTACTTCCCCCATTCACATCCCCAACCAAATGCAGTCGGCTGCATGAGAGGCATTTTCTTTATGTCCTCCCGAGTACCCCTACCCAACGAACCCCCCAAAAAAGATGTTGTGTCTGCAGCAAGCGCGGATATAGACGTGACACCCGCTATTATTGTCCCTCCTGTCCTGACAATCCTGGTCTTTGCATTGGTTTTGAACGCTACCATTCACTAGTTGAGTATTAGCGTAGGGTACAGCATTGCACAGACTAGGCACACTTTCACAGGGTCTCCCAAGATGCCATCGCATTTTGAGAGACCCGAACCTGGAACCGGTTACAGTTATAAATGTTAGTTACAAAAAAAAAGTGTAAAAAAAAAAAAAAAAACAAAACACAAAAAAATATATATAATAAAAAAAAATAGTTGTCGTTTTATTGTTCTCTCTCTCGTTCTGCTCTTTTTTACTGTATTCTATTCTGCAATGTTTTATTGTTATTATGTTTTATCATGTTTGCTTTTCAGGTATTCAATTTTTTATACTTTACCGTTTACTGTGCTTTATTGTTAACCATTTTTTTGTCTTCAGGTACGCCATTCACGACTTTGAGTGGTTATACCAGAATGATGCCTGCAGGTTTAGGTATCATCTTGGTATCATTCTTTTCAGCCAGCGGTCGGCTTTCATGTAAAAGCAATCCTAGCAGCTAATTAGCCTCTAGACTGCTTTTACAAGCAGTGGGAGAGAATGCCCCCCCCCCACCGTCTTCCGTGTTTTTCTCTGGCTCTCCTGTCTCAACAGGGAACCTGAGAATACAGCCGGTGATTCAGCCAGCTGACCATAGAGCTGATCAGAGACCAGAGTGGCTCCAAACATCTCTATGGCCTAAGAAACCAGAAGCTACGAGCATTTCATGACTTAGATTTCGCCGGATGTAAATAGCGCCATTGGGAAATTGGGAAAGCATTTTATCACACTGAACTTGGTGTGGTCAGATGCTTTGAGGGCAGAGGAGAAATCTAGGGTCTAATAGACCCCAATTTTTTCAAAAAAGAGTACCTGTCACTACCTATTGCTATCATAGGGGATATTTACATTCCCTGAGATAACAATAAAAATGATTAAAAAAAAAAAAATTAAAGGTACAGTTTAAAAATAAGATAAAAAAGCAAAAAAATAATAAAGAAAAAACAAAAAAAAAAAAAAAAAAAACAAAAGCACCCCTGTCCCCCCTACTCTTGCGCTAAGGCGAACGCAATCGGCGGTCTGTCGTCAAACGTAAACAGCAATTGCACCATGCATGTGAGGTATCACCGCGAAGGTCAGATCGAGGGCAGTAATTTTAGCAGTAGACCTCCTCTGTAAATCTAAAGTGGTAACCTGTAAAGGCTTTTAAAAATGTATTTATTTTGTTGCCACTGCACGTTTGTGCGCAATTTTAAAGCATGTCATGTTTGGTATCCATGTACTCGGCCTAAGATCAACTTTTTTTTTTTCATCAAACATTTGGGCAATATAGTGTGTTTTAGTGCATTAAAATGTAAAAAAGTGTGTTTTTTCCCCAAAAAATGCATTTGAAAAATCGCTGCGCAAATACTGTGTGAAAAAAAAAAATGAAACACCCACCATTTTAATCTGTAGGGCATTTGCTTTAAAAAAATATATAATGTTTGGGGGTTCAAAGTAATTTTCTTGCAAAAAAAAAAATTTTTTCATGTAATCAAAAAGTGTCAGAAAGGGCTTTGTCTTCAAGTGGTTAGAAGAGTGGGTGATGTGTGACATAAGCTTCTAAATGTTGTGCATAAAATGCCAGGACAGTTCAAAACCCCCCAAATGACCCCATTTTGGAAAGTAGACACCTCAAGCTATTTGCTGAGAGGCATGTCGAGTCCATGGAATATTTTATATTGTGACACAAGTTGCGGGAAAGAGACAATTTTTTTTTTTTGCACAAAGTTGTCACTAAATGATATATTGCTCAAACATGCCACAGGAATATGTGAAATTACACCCCAAAATACATTTAGCTGCTTCTCCTGAGTACGGGGATACCACATGTGTGAGACTTTTTTGGAGCCTAGCCGCGTACGGGACCCCGAAAACCAATCACCGCCTTCAGGATTTCTAAGGGTGTAAATTTTTGATTTCACTCCTCACTGCCTATCACAGTTTTGGAGGCCATGGAATGCCAAGGTGGCACAAAACCCCCCCAAATGACCCCATTTTGGAAAGTAGACACCCCAAGCTATTTGCTGAGAGGTATAGTGAGTATTTTGTAGACCTCACTTTTTGTCACAAAGTTTTGAAAATTAAAAAAAGAAAAAAAACATTTTTTTTCTTGTTTTTCTTCATTTTCAAAAACAAATGAGAGCTGCAAAATACTCACCATGCCTCTCAGCAAATAGCTTGGGGTGTCTACTTTCCGAAATGGGGTCATTTATGCATTCCATGGCCTCCGAAACTGTGATAGGCAGTGAAGAGTGAAATCAAAAATTTACACCCTTAGAAATCCTGAAGGCAGTGATTGGTTTTCGGGGCCCCGTACGCGGCTAGGCTCCCAAAAAGTCCCACACATGTGGTAAAAAAACCACCTGTCACCCCCTCCCCCCCCCCGCTTTACTTACCTGAGCCCTCGAACTTGTCCCAAGGGGACGAGCCTTCTCTCTGGGGGTTCTCGGCTGTTGATTGGATTGATAGCAGCGCAGTACCCAAACAAAATTTGCGTCTTAAATACCCCAACAGGTGATGGGGCAATATCTAGAATGAGGCCTTGACCCTCTGTGGGAAGTAGAGCTGCACGATTAATCGTTATCGCTATTCTCCGCCCGCCATGGTCGCAACTCCGGATTTGAGCGATTCTGACCATCAAGCAATTTGTTATGAGAATGTGAGCTGAAAAGCGCGCGCCGATCAATTGGTGTCCCTGGGATGTTGCCTGTTTCGGAGCGGAGGGGAAGCCGTCGGAGCCGGCGTGAAAACGTCTGATGTCAGCAAAGAAGAATGTGATTGGTTGGGGGAAGTAGGTTTCTTCTTCTCAGAGGTCTTGGGGACAGAGCACCAGTGACCAGCACAGAAATGTCAGCCGCTAGAATTCTTTAGAATCAGCAAATGCTTTTTCATCTCTCTTAATTACCGGTAATCACTCTCAAATTGAGAGAGATTAATTCAGAGAGATTGATTGAGAGAGATTGATTGAGAGAGATTGATTCAGAGAGATTGATTGAGAGATTCTCTATCAATCTCTCTCCTTAAAAAAAAAAAAAATAATGTTGCAAATATCGTCATCTTTTTATTCCAAGCAAAATAAATTATAATTAAAATATAAAAAAAAATCTCGATTCTCATTTTGGCCAGAATGGTGTAGCTCTAGTGGGATGGTTCTGCTTACAAGGCCCACCCCCTTCATTCCAATGTATCCTTCATAGAATGTAGAGTTCTCACTTTAGCACCATCTCTGCCCCAACTACACAAATCGCTCCAATCGCCTATACTATACCAATTGCTTTGTTGTAACTTTCCTTTGTATGAAAAGTAGATAAGAGTTTTAAAGTAAGAAAAGATGTCAAACATGTCATAAGATCAGCTTTGGAAACACACCTGGTGTGAATGTCTCTTCCCTCGCTGCAGTGATATCAGTAAGAGCAACTAGGAGCCGCTAATCAATTCCTACACTGAAATTTGCTGTGATTACATTTCCAAACCCAATAAACATCGAAGGAAAACCGGCAGAACGGACCTTCTGAAAAGACGGGAATCAGATCTCAGCAGAAGGAAATGTCCACCACACATGAGATCCTCCAACCTTTCCATTCTATATACAGGCACAGCAATGTTCCCGCCATTTACCTTCTTAGAAATAATACACAGCTCTTCCTGGAGCAAAAAGTTAACACAAATTGCCAATTTCAATCGACCTTGTCCATTTAATGACTTGTAGTACACCTCTGTTTCCTGCGAGTCGTCATGACCGGCCATCCAACTGAAAAACAATAGACACATTTCATTCTAAAACAGGTAGAAGCACTCAGATAGATTTCTGCCATATAAAAGTATTATAATAAACATAAAAGCAAGGCACTGACATTTCATCGTGTGATATCAGAGCTTCATGTATTGTATATAAATCACCATCCCCCACGTGATGGATCAGATATCGATCTCCTCTCTCCTGGGTGTGCATGTAGACTAGCAATGCAAATAAAGGTGTGAGCCAGACAAAGGTATAAAATGACTTCTCATCGTAGCACCATCCCGTTCAAGTAATAAAATTACAACATAACCCCTATAAGAGGGAGGGGCCACATCCTAAAAACGAGGAGGGGACCTCAGCAAGCACGGGGGAAGGGACTTTAATTGTGCCAACAAATGAGAAGAAATAGAACCTTCAATAGTATAAAAACATCATTTTATTGTATCACATTAAACAGATGAAGTGCCATCAAAAAGTAAAAAATGGATTTTTCCTACAGTTTACCTGTAAAATCGTTTTCTTGGAGTACATCACAGGACACAGAGCAACCATAATAATGACTATCTGGGTTATACGCCCCACCTATAGGTGAATGGACACTGACAACCAATAGACAGGAGGCCCCTCCTTCACAGGAAGCACATCAGTTTTGTAGCCAAGCAATGTATATCCCAGCAAGAAGGACCTCTGTGTCCCACGATGTACTCCAAGAAAAGGGATTTACAGCTAAGCTGTAGGAAAAATCTATTTTTTTTTTTTTAATCGTACATCACGTGGCGCAGAGCAACCATAATAATGACTATCCAGGATGTCCTAAAGCAGGCATAGGCAATTAACGGACCTCCAGCTGTTGCAAGACTACAAATCCCATCATGCCTCTGGGTATCATGCTTGTGCCTATCAGAGTCTTGCTATGCCTCATGGGACTTGTAGTTCTGCAACAGCTGGAGGTCCGCTAATGTCAAATCCCCATCCTAAAGCAATGTCCCTGAAGGGAGGGAGACACCATTATAGAAACTGCCACCAAGAAGGACCTGCTCCGCTATTTGTAATACGCCAAGGCCAGACGCAGTATTTTCTACGTGATTGACCACAATCTGGTGAAAACCCTCTAGATGTATAAACAAAATGACCAAATAGTGGTCTTGTACACCTCGGCCACTGACATCCCATGATGGATGGCCCAAGATACTCCCACACCTGCTAGAAAATCTCTCCCCAGAAAAAAGAAAAGTTTATTCCCCATTTACAGACCACTTTGACCTACAGGTAACCCTAGATTAAGGCTTACCTGTAGGTCCTAGAAATATCTCCTAAACCTACACGGGTTAGGAGACATTTCCAAAAAGACAAGCACCGCAGTCCACGGCGCAGGCGCACTGCTGCTAACGGCGGTATGCAGTTAATGGCGGCTCCCATGCGCGGGAGTGACGCCATCGCGGCTCCAGCGAATCACAGCGCTGGAACCAAGATAGAAGATGGATAATCCGTACCAGAGGGGACGGCGGTGACATCGCAGGCTCCTGTGTCAGGTAAGTGACACATAATGGTCTACTATGCCATGCATAAATTTCAGCACATCCATGTGAAAGTAGCCTTATACCATCTTTATCAATAATTCTTAAATTTTGTCTCTTAGTATTGCCTTCAACCATTTCTAAAATAGTGTTCCTTTATTCTATATACAGATTCAAATAAATATATATAATTTATTTTTTTAATTTAAATATTATATCAGGAGCTTAGTAATAATGTTTGGCAGTTTACCTCAATGTTGCTAGGTTTGTATCAAGCCGACGGCGTCACTATTAATATTCCAATGCTTCCCCTTTTGTTCGTTATCCACTCTTAATTATATATTTCTTTCTTACCACAAGATGGCGGCTCTATATTCCCCTATTTCCATTAACAGCCAACACTTAAAATGGAGTAGCCACTATATTCGTCTATTGTACAGCTCCGGTTGCCATTAGTCCAAACGGCGCTGTAGGCATATAAAACCATCTGTGATGACGCATCCATCCGGCCAATTCCAGAAGACATCCATTTGTGACGAAACGCGTAGGGTGGAGCCTCCGACACTGACGTCATTACGCTATCCTTCCGCGACGGTGTTGAGATGAACAATCTAGTTAATGGGGAGAAGCTAATAGGGACGCCGCGGCTGTCATATGACACAACCGCCTGTTATTATACTTCGCTCCTGTAAGTGCAAACTTTCTTTTATTAAATCATCTGAATTGATATACTGCACCATGGGAGTTTTTAATTTTTTATATCTTTGAGTAACAATAGAGCATCAATGGCTGTTCCGGATATCTATAGGTTTTGGTAAGCAAGCTACCTCACACTTGGGTGTTGACCTGAACAAATGTTTGATTTTGGGAAGATTGGCATCACAACTTTTTCCTGCAATTCATCTCCTTTCCTCTGGAGGCTAATTTTACACGGACTCTTTCATTGATTATTATTATTATTTGGATGGGACGTTGCTGTAGTTTTCTTTTTTTTTTAAATATTTTTTCTTTTTTGGGGGGGGGAAATTTTATTTTTTATTAATTTTTCAATGAATGTATCACTTATCTGTTGATTATTCAATTTTTGATCACATTTGGTTATTATAATCATTTTTTCATATCAATATTAGCGCTGCACTCACTTTATTTGAAGTTTCTGCATTGAACTTTAGGTGCTGGCTGCTTTATTTCTAGTTTTTATATGTACTTCAGTTGTTGATGATCATCAAGCGCGGCGTTAGCCTTGGGGCTTTTCATCTATATTATGACCGGTGTATTGCTTCACACTGACCTGAAGATCTTTCCCTCTGCTGGCACCACTCTGGAGAGACCTCCATCCAGGATAAGAGGTGGAGTGCAGTTGGCATCACTCCACATGGGACAGGAGCTGGTGTCTTGCCGAAAAAGTTCCCCTGGCGGATTAGGACCCCCCTGTACTGCGCATGGTAAGCGCTTGCCGAAAAAGGATTCCCCGGCGGAGAGTCGCCGAAAATAGCCAAACATACACAGCTCAGTCAGCTGTACACCGCGCCTTCGCAATGAACACCACATTCTAAGAGACGCTCCCGATGCTACCAGACAATGCCGCACGCTCCCGATGCTCGTGCAAACAGCTCCGCCCTTTCATTTTATACTCAACCTCGTCTGTAGCATCCGCCCCATACCACCACATGACAGTACTACACCCGCCCCTTACCAACACATGACCGTAATACACCCGCCCCTTACCACCACATGACCGTAATACACCCGCCCCTTACCACCACATGACCGTACTACACCCGCCCCTTACCACCACATGACAGTAATACACCCGCCCCTTACCACCACATGACCGAAATACACCCGCCCCTTACCACCACGACAGTAAAACACCCGCCCCTTACCACCACATGACCGTAATACACCCGCCCCTTACCACCACATGACCGCAATACACCCGCCCCTTACCACCACATGATCGTAATACACCCGCCCCTTACCACCACATGACAGTAATACACCCGCCCCTTACCACCATATGACCGCAATACACCCGCCCCTTACCACCACATGATCGTAATACACCCGCCCCTTACCACCACATGACAGTAATACACCCGCCCCTTACCACCACATGATCGTAATACACCCGCCCCTTACCACCACATGATCGTAATACACCCGCCCCTTACCACCACATGACAGTAATACACCCGCCCCTTACCACCACATGACAGTAATACACCCGCCCCTTACCACCACATGACAGTAATACACCCGCCCCTTACCACCACATGACAGTAATACACCCGCCCCTTACCACCATATGACAGTAATACACCCGCCCCTTACCACCACATGACCGTAATACACCCGCCCCTTACCACCACATGACCGTAATACACCCGCCCCTTACCACCACATGACAGTAATACACCCGCCCCTTACCACCACATGACCGTAATACACCCGCCCCTTACCACCACATGACAGTAATACACCCGCCCCTTACCACCACATGACAGTAATACACCCGCCCCTTACCACCACATGACAGTAATACATCCGCCCCTTACCACCACATGACCGCAATACACCCGCCCCTTACCACCATATGACAGTAATACACCCGCCCCTTACCACCACATGACAGTAATACACCCGCCCCTTACCACCACATGACAGTAATACACCCGCCCCTTACCACCACATGACAGTAATACACCCGCCCCTTACCACCACATGACCGCAATACACCCGCCCCTTACCACCACATGACAGTAATACACCCGCCCCTTACCACCACATGACAGTAATACACCCGCCCCTTACCACCATATGACAGTAATACACCCGCCCCTTACCACCACATGACAGTAATACACCCGCCCCTTGCAGAGTAGCACGAGCATCGGGAGTGTGCAGCAGCGTCGGGCACAATGTCCTGCTCATTGCGCAGGCGCCGTCTACAGCTGTTCAGCTTCGGAGATTTTCGGAGGTTCCATTCTTATTCGTGCTGCACAAGCGCAGTACAGGGGGGCGGGGGTCATTATCCGCCGAGGGGAACTTTCTTGGCAGAACTCAGCAGATTATGCGGCTCTTGCTCCCTACTACACCTCCAACTTCACAAGTAGTCCCTCTGCACTGCACTCTGATGCTCTGCAATGGCGGGTCAGCAAATCCAGACCGAGATCTACAGGTTGCTGACCCCCGTTCTTCACTGTTCTTAATGTATCCACTAAACATCACCATTTGTCTCACCAAACAAGAGCCGCTTTTCCTCTCTCCGATCACAACCATTATAGCCGGTCATATTGAGCCACAAAATACCAGGCAGGCCATGTGCTGATCTGATCGCTGTAAGCGTTTATTCCCATAAGCAGCACTGGAATTTATAAGAGATTATACTTATATAGTATTTATTGGCGTATAACACTCACCTTTTCACTATGAAAATCGGGTGCAAAAAGTGTGTGCGTGTTATACGCCAATACTCCAATTTTAGTTTCCTCGGAGGGGGGGCAGGACGAGCGCCGTCAGATTACATACAGTGAGAATCTCCTGTTTACTTGGCAGCCTCTGTAATAGGAAGTCCTGTCTCCTGGGCCGCCATTGGACCACTGTTCTGTCTATCATAGGAGATTCTCACTGTATGTAATCTGTCGACGCTCGTCCCGCCCCCTCCGTGTCCCCTCTAGGCTGCAGATGGGCATCGATCAGGCTGCTCTGATGGCAATGGCATTGCTGCTGCATTGATGGCACTTGATGAGGCTGCAGATGGGCGCTGACCCTTATTTTGCTTCAAAGTTCCTTACTTAAAATTTAAGTTTTTTTTCCTGAAACTTCCGTCTTAAAGCGGGGGTCCACCTATCTATCGTTTTTTTTTTTTTTTTTTTTTTGAGTTCATTCACAAACTTTTCTTCTCAGCATTACATACTCACATATTGTGTGTAATATGTCCGCCTGTGTCAGATTTCGTCGGAAAGAATAACTTATATTATTTACTGCAGGCGGTTTCCATCTTCATTGTGGGCATTTGAAGCCCACAAGCATTTATTTCCTGGATGTGGTGAATGCTGTGCTCCCAGCATTCACCACTCGTTCCCGCACATGCTCAGTGGCATCCTGGGAAGCCTGAGACTAGCTCCCAGGAGTCTGGGAGAGGCTAGAAACACGCCTACTCCCACGGGAGGAGAACCAGGAAGTGCAAAGAAGAATAGAAAAATAAAAGGTACCACATTTATTGGCGTATAACACGCACCCCAAGTTTAGGAGGGAAGTTTAAGGTAAAGAAACTTACATTAAAATGCCCATCAATGCAGCCTCGTCAGTGTTCATCTGCAGCCTCGTCAGTGTCATTGCAGTAATTTCAGTGCAGCCTTGTCCCCAGTGCAGTCTTGTCCCCAGTGTCCATGCCTGCCGCCGCCATACACATAGTAGTAGTTTTAAATATGGCACCGCGGAGTTCGGAGGGACTCGGCGCCGGCGGAACTGAACGAACGCCGCCGAGATACACATACCCGAGTGTATTCGGCTCTTTCCGGCGCCGCTCACAGTCCAACCCTATGATGGACATAACACAGGTCCAATGGCGGGACTGTGAGCGGCGCCGGAAAGAGCCAAATACACTCGGGTATGTGTATCTCGGCTATGTGATTTCGGCGGCGCTCGTTCAGCAACACCGAGTCCCTCCGAACTCCGCGGCGCCATATTTAAAACTACTCGCTATGTGAATGTCGGCGGCGATCGCCGACATTCACATAGCGATAGCGGGGATCGGCGTATAACACGCACCCACGACTTTCCCCTGATTTTAAGGGGAAAAAAAAAAGTGCGTGTTATACGCCGATACGGTAATTACAGCGATTTAAATTTTTTTTAAACGGCGTGTCAGCATCTAGGCAAGGAAGAGAATACATACAGATATTGTTCAAAATTTGGGTGGAACCCCGCTTTAAAATGAATGTGCGTGTTATATGCCGATATATATATTTTTTATAATATATATATATATATATATATATATATATATATATATATATATATATATATATATATATACATATATACACACACACATATACATATACATACACACACATATATACATACTATCTGACAAAAGTAAGTACACCCCTCAGTGACATTTGTGTAAATCTTTTCTTCTATCTTTTCATGTGACAACACTGAAGAAATGACACTTGTCTACAATGTAAAGTAGTGAGTGTACAGCTTGTATTCGGCTCCTCGCACACTGGAGCTCATAAATGGCCGCTCTGAACGTCGGTTGGCTGGCAGGAAAATGCTGCTTTAAACACGCGATTTTATCAGCGTTTTGCATTTCTGTCAATACGCGTTTAGCGGCGCTAGCTTTTAGCCGCATTTCTCTGCCTCTATTCAAAATCAAAGGTTCCCTATGGGAGCTCATTGATTTGAATAGAAGTCGCACCAGAAGTCTGATCATCATGGATCCAACTTGCGGTGCATCTTCTGTGCTGAGGATGAAGGGGAGCCCCCGCCAAAATTAAAAAAAAAAAATTGGCATGGGGTTCCCCCCCTCCTCAGACAATACCAGGCCCTTCAGTCTGATATGGATTTTAAGGGGAACCCCCTTCGCCGAAAAAACAATAATAAGGGGGCCCCCAGATCTCAGCCCCCCACCCATTCACCTGGTAAAAAAAAAAAAAGTGTCAAAAATAAAACACACACTAGACCGGTTTTTATAGTAATTTATTAGGCAGCTCCGGGGGGTCTCTTCCGACTTCTCCAGTGTCTTCTGCTAGCGGTTGCCCGGTCTTCTCCGTCTTCTTCCCATGTTGACATGATGCTCTCTCCCGTTATAATCCCGGGTGCGCAACGACTTCTATTGGCATGGGGCGTGGTCACCGGGTGATGTCATCCGGTGACTCTGCCCCCTTATGACGACATCACGTCCCATCATGCCCCGAGTGGTGACGGCATAAGGGGGCGGGGTCACTGGATGACATCACACGCTGACCACGCCCCGTGCCAATATAAATCGTTGCGCACCCGGCATTACAGTGGGAGAGAGCATCGTGTCGATGAATGTAAACATCCCATGTGACAGTAATAGGAGGTGACAGGTCCTCTTTATGGAGAGATCTGGGGTCTATAATGAATGTAAACATCCCATGTGACAGTAATAGGAGGTGACAGGTCCTCTTTATGGAGAGATCTGGGGTCTATAATGAATGTAAACATCCCATGTGACAGTAATAGGTGGTGACAGGTCCTCTTTATGGAGAGATCTGGGGTCTATAATGAATGTAAACATCCCATGTGACAGTAATAGGAGGTGACAGGTCCTCTTTATGGAGAGATCTGGGGTCTATAATGAATGTAAACATCCCATGTGACAGTAATAGGAGGTGACAGGTCCTCTTTATGGAGAGATCTGGGGTCTATAATGAATGTAAACATCCCATGTGACAGTAATAGGTGGTGACAGGTCCTCTTTATGGAGAGATCTGGGGTCTATAATGAATGTAAACATCCCATGTGACAGTAATAGGAGGTGACAGGTCCTCTTTATGGAGAGATCTGGGGTCTATAATGAATGTAAACATCCCATGTGACAGTAATAGGAGGTGACAGGTCCTCTTTATGGAGAGATCTGGGGTCTATAATGAATGTAAACATCCCATGTGACAGTAATAGGAGGTGACAGGTCCTCTTTATGGAGAGATCTGGGGTCTATAATAAATATAAACATCCCATGTGACAGTAATAGGAGGTGACAGGTCCTCTTTATGGAGAGATCTGGGGTCTATAATGAATGTAAACATCCCATGTGACAGTAATAGGTGGTGACGGGTCCTCTTTATGGAGAGATCTGGGGTCTATAATGAATGTAAACATCCCATGTGACAGTAATAGGAGGTGACAGGTCCTCTTTATGGAGAGATCTGGGGTCTATAATGAATGTAAACATCCCATGTGACAGTAATAGGGGGTGACAGGTCCTCTTTATGGAGAGATCTGGGGTCTATAATGAATATAAACATCCCATGTGACGGTAATAGGAGGTGACAGGTCCTCTTTATGGAGATTACTGTCACATGGGATGTTTACATTCATTATAGACCCCAGATCTCTCCATAAAGAGGACCTGTCACCTCCTATTACTGTCACATGGGATGTTTACATTCATTATAGACCCCAGATCTCTCCATAAAGAGGACCTGTCACCTCCTATTACTGTCACATGGGATGTTTACATTCATTATAGACCCCAGATCTCTCCATAAAGAAGACCTGTCACCTCCTATTACTGTCACATGGGATGTTTACATTCATTATAGACCCCAGATCTCTCCATAAAGAGGACCTGTCACCTCCTATTACTGTCACATGGGATGTTTACATTCATTATAGACCCCAGATCTCTCCATAAAGAGGACCTGTCACCTCCTATTACTGTCACATGGGATGTTTACATTCATTATAGACCCCAGATCTCTCCATAAAGAGGACCTGTCACCTCCTATTACTGTCACATGGGATGTTTACATTCATTATAGACCCCAGATCTCTCCATAAAGAGGACCTGTCACCTCCTATTACTGTCACATGGGATGTTTACATTCATTATAGACCCCTGATCTCTCCATAAAGAGGACCTGTCACCTCCTATTACTGTCACATGAGATGTTTACATTCATTATAGACCCCAGATCTCTCCATAAAGAGGACCTGTCACCTCCTATTACTGTCACATGGGATGTTTACATTATAGACCCCAGATCTCTCCATAAAGAGGACCTGTCACTGTCTATTACTGTCACATGGGATGTTTACATTCATTATAGACCCCAGATCTCTCCATAAAGAGGACCTGTCACCTCCTATTACTGTCACATGAGATGTTTACATTCATTATAGACCCCAGATCTCTCCATAAAGAGGACCTGTCACCTCCTATTACTGTCACATGGGATGTTTACATTATAGACCCCAGATCTCTCCATAAAGAGGACCTGTCACTGTCTATTACGGTCACATGGGATGTTTACATTCATTATAGACCCCAGATCTCTCCATAAAGAGGACCTGTCACCTCCTATTACTGTCACATGGGATGTTTACATTCATTATAGACCCCAGATCTCTCCATAAAGAGGACCTGTCACTGTCTATTACTGGGGCAGGGCGATGTCAGCAACAGCAATTTGGCCACACCCACCGTCTGCTGCAGCATGCTATTTGCACCACATTTGGGGCACCCAATTGTGTCTTAGACCTCTAAAGTGTTCGGGATTGGCTTGAAGAAAAAAAGGTGGCGACCTTACCAATTGCCCCCCTAGTGGGACAACGTTATCCCAGGACGAGAGAGCCTGGCAGTGAAAGGGTTAAAGTGGAACTTCCGCTCATCGGAACCCTCCCCCCCTCCGATGCCACAATTGGCACCTTTCAGGGGGGAGGGGGGGGGGTGCAGATACCTGTCTAATAATAATAATAATAATAATAATAATAATAATAATAATAATAGACAGCGCAGAATATCCGCCCCCCCCCCGTTGTGTTCTGGGAAACACACAGTTCCCAGCACACAACGGGGACCAGTGTAGACGCGCAGCGCGACTCGCGCATGCGCAGTAGGGAACCGGGCAGTGAAGCCGCAGCGCTTCACTTCCCGATTCCCTGACCGAGGATGGCGGCGGGGGCAGCTGAGCGATTGATCGACTTCAGCTGCCGACATCGCTGGACCCCGGGACAGGTAAGTGTCCATTTAATAAAAGTCAGCAGCTGCAGGATTTGTAGCTCCTGGATTTTAATAATCTTTTTTAAGGTGGAGCTCCTCTTTAATACGAACTTTTCCAACCACTAATAATGGAGACGACACTCACCAGGTGACACTTGTACTTCGGCTGCAGATGAATCCATCATGGAGGCCAATATTCAGGAAGAGGACGATCGTTCGGGGTGATCAGGAATACAGAAAGATCCCTACAAGATAAGAGGTGAATTGTTGGTATTTTAATGATTAACCACTTAAGCCCTGGAAGGTTTTACCCCCTCCCTTCATGACCAGGCCATTTTTTGTGATACGGCACTGCGTCGCTTTAACTGACAATTGCGCGGTCATGTGACATTGTACTCAAAATTTTTCCCACAAATAGAACTTTCTTTTGGTGGTATTTGATCACCTCTGGGGAGGTTTTTATTTTTTTTGCTATAAACAAAAAAGGAGCCACAATTTAAAAAGAAAATATATATTTTACTTTCTGCTATAAAATGTCCAATAAAAAAATAAATAAAAATGTATTCCTCAGTTTAGGCCAATATTTATTCTGCTACATATTTTTGGTAAAAAAAAAATCCCAATAATCGTATATTGATTGGTTTATATTGATTGGTTTATATTGATTGGTTTGCACAAATGTTATCGCGTCTGCAAAATAGGGGATTTTTTTTTTTTTTTTTTTTTACTAGTAATGGCGGCGATCAGCGATTTTTAGCAGGACTGCGACATTTCGGCGCACACATCGGAGACACTAAGTGACACTTTCTTGGGGACCAGTGCTAAAAATATGCACTGTCACTGTACTAATGACACTGGCAGGGAAGGGGTTAACATCAGGGGGAGATCAAAGGGTTAAATGTGTGCTCCCAGGGGGTGCTTTCTAACTGTGTGGGGGGAGGTGCTTTGGTGATCTCCATCTTCCCCCATCGGCAGAGCGCCGTTCTGCCTCTCCTGAGAACGATTGGTGGGTCCCGGTAGGCACTGCGTCCCCCCGGACCCGACGATTGGCTCCCGATGTGAGTGGATCGCCGGTGGCGTTCGCACAAAATCACGTACATGATTTGACACAGGAGGGCCGCCATGCCGCAGTAGATGTGTGTGGGGGCGCTACCCAAGTGGTTAATACATGATGGCCGAAATGTATTCTGCTACATGTCCGATAAAACATTTTTTAAAAAATCCCAATAAGTGTTTATTGATCGGTTTGTGTGAACGTTCTAGTGTCTCCAAACAGTGGGATATATACCAGGATTTTTATATACCAGCAACGGCACCGATCAGCGACTTCTAATGCAACCGGTATTGCAGCGGGCAATCTGACACTAACTGACATCACCAGTGCCATTATTAGGCCCCATTCACAACTGAGCTACAAAACGCTGGAGGGGGAAAATAGAAGTCGATGATTCTTTATGGAATCTCCGCCCCAAAACGCCTGAAGCTCAGACAAGTTCTGGAACTTTAGTTTTAGGCAGATTTCTGCGTTTTTTACATTGGTGACCTTTTGACCTGTACAAAATCGCTGCAAAAAAAAAAACGCTGTAAAAAACGCGCGACTTTCTGTCTGAAAACGCGACACTCAGGTATGAATGGGGCCTTATAGTGATAATACTATGCACTGTCACTGTACTGAAGACGCTGTCTGGGAAGGGGTTAAACAAGTGCCCAATAAGGCTCCATACACACCCCATAGCACAGCGACATCTGCTGCAGCATGGGGGGGGGGGGGGGGTTTAGTGGAATGTTTTTGGAGCGGTGCCGATCATTTGAATGGGCTTCTCATTCAAAGTAAAAATCCGTATTTCTTGCTAGAAAACGACTTCCAACCCCCAAACATTTTATTGTAATATAATGTATATGTTTTAATTTCCCCCAAAAAATTGTGTTTGCTAAATCTCTGCTAAAAAAAAAAAAAAAAAAAAAAAAATTATTTATATATATTTTATCAGAGACCCTAGAGAATAAAATGGTGATCATTGCAACTTTTTATAGCGGTATTTGCACACACAATTTGGGGGGGGGGATAAAATACACTTTAACCAAATTCCCTACTGCGCAGTCCTATGACGGGGGCAGGAACCCCGTGTCCCTCCGGGCCGCCGTCATAGGACGTCTTTTACTTCTGAGCCTCGGGGGGGGGGGGGGGGGCGCGCCCGTTGCGTCACTAGGCACCCGGTGAGCGTGCCTGGCGGCCTGTGATGTCCGTCGGCACCCACGATTGCCCGTGAACACAGGAGGACCGTAAAACGCACAGATCCACGTCCTGTCAGGGGAGAGCGATGGTGTGTTCTCAGTACAGAGGAACAGCGATCAGTCTCCTCCCCTTGTGAGTCCCCTCCCCCTACAGTTAGAATCACTCCCAAGGAAACATAATTAACCCCTCGATGCGTTTTTTTTTTATAGCACTGATTGCTTTATAAATAAATATGGTCCCAAAATAGTTTAAAGTGTTCGCCGCAATATCGCAGTCACGGGGGGAGAAAAAAAAAATATACATCACAGATCTCCGCCATTACTAGTAAAATAATAATAATAAAAAAGCCAGAATTCTATCCCCTATTTTGTAGACGCTACAACTTTTGCGCAAACCAAGCGCTTATTGCGATTTTTTTATTTTTAACAAAAATATGTAGAATACGAATCGGTCTAAACTGAGGAAAAATAAATTGTTTTTGATTTTTTTAGCGGGATATTTTTATTTTTTATTTTCAAAAATTGTGGCTCTTTTTTTGTTTATAGCGCAAAAAATATAAATTTCAGAGATGATGGAATCCCACAAATGATGGAACGATCAGATTCTGCCTCTCCGGCTCATGCGGGAGAACCGATCTTCACATTGTCACTGTGTTGAAGGGCGGATCGTCTGATAATGTCTCCGATTACCTGCGCATGCGCGGTGTTGACGTCACGGCAGCTGTTGTGACGTTGTTTACTGCACAGGTAATCGGCATTATTCAATAGAACAGAGGAACTTCCATGGTGTGCGGATGGGGGGACAATGAAAATATTGGGGGGTCTTCTAATCCTCCCCCGAAGTGAACGATCTCCTGCCCTCCGATTCGCACAGACGGGGGAGGGGGGGGTGGATCTCCTGCCCTCCGATTCGCACAGACGGGGGAGGGGGGGGGGGCGGATCTCCTGCCCTCCGATTCGCACAGACGAGGGAGGGGGGGGCGGATCTCCTGCCCTCCGATTCGCACAGACGGGGGAGGGGGGTGGATCTCCTGCCCTCCGATTCGCACAGACGAGGGAGGGGGGGGTGGATCTCCTGCCCTCCGATTCGCACAGACGGGGGAGGGGGGTGGATCTCCTGCCCTCCAATTCGCACAGACGGGGGAGGGGGGGCGGATCTCCTGCCCTCCGATTCGCACAGACGGGGGAGGGGGGGCGGATCTCCTGCCCTCCGATTCGCACAGACGGGGGAGGGGGGGCGGATCTCCTGCCCTCCGATTCGCACAGACGGGGGAGGGGTGGGGGGCGGATCTCCTGCCCTCCGATTCGCACAGACGGGGGAGGGGGGGCGGATCTCCTGCCCTCCGATTCGCACAGACGGGGGAGGGGGGGCGGATCTCCTGCCCTCCGATTCGCACAGACGGGGGAGGGGTGGGGGGTGGATCTCCTGCCCTCCGATTCGCACAGACGGGGGAGGGGGGGGGGTGGATCTCCTGCCCTCCGATTCGCACAGACGGGGGAGGGGGGGCGGATCTCCTGCCCTCCGATTCGCACAGACGAGGGAGGGGGGGGGGCGGATCTCCTGCCCTCCGATTCACACAGACGGGGGAGGGGTGGGGGGCGGATCTCCTGCCCTCCGATTCGCACAGACGGGGGAGGGGTGGGGGGCGGATCTCCTGCCCTCCGATTCGCACAGACGGGGGAGGGGTGGGGGGCGGATCTCCTGCCCTCCGATTCGCACAGACGGGGGAGGGGGGTGGATCTCCTGCCCTCCGATTCGCACAGACGGGGGAGGGGGGTGGATCTCCTGCCCTCCGATTCGCACAGACGGGGGAGGGGGGTGGATCTCCTGCCCTCCAATTCGCACAGACGGGGGAGGGGGGGGGCGGATCTCCTGCCCTCCGATTCGCACAGACGGGGGAGGGGGGGTGGATCTCCTGCCCTCCGATTCGCACAGACGGGGGAGGGGTGGGGGGCGGATCTCCTGCCCTCCGATTCGCACAGACGGGGGAGGGGGGCGGATCTCCTGCCCTCCGATTCGCACAGACGGGGGAGGGGGGCGGATCTCCTGCCCTCCGATTCGCACAGACGGGGGAGGGGGGGGGGGGGTTATAGAGAGTAGAACAGACCTGATTGGAGCCCCTCCCCCCTCACTTCCTGTTGGGGACATAGGACAGAAAGTGGGGGGAATCTTGCACTGGGGGACACAAGTTCTGGAGACAATCAGAAGGGATTTTCTGACTTCCTGTTGTAGATATAAACAGGAATAGAGAGGAAATCTTCCAATGGGGACAATCAGGGAGTTCCTCTCACTTCCTGTTATGTGTTTATGAGACAGGAAATGAGGGGAAATCTCCTGGATGGGGACACCTCTCACCCTCCATCACATCCTAGTCCTCTCCCCTCCCCCCATCACCTCATGGCGGCTCTCTCTCTCTCTCCCTCTTCCGCACAACCGCCATCTTGGATCCTCAGGTGAAAAGTGCGGGAAGAGCAGAGGGGCGGAGTTTTAGTATTGTGCTGGAGGAGGCGGGGCGATGTTTGTGTGTATACATCTCTGCAGCAGCAGCGCCCCATGCTGGGGAAAGCGGAGAAGACATCACTCCGTATAATGTCCCCAGTCTTGTTGAGGAATCCGCCATGTTGCCGTAGCCTCATAGTACAGGATACAGGCATTGGTCCACGCAAACATGGCGGACAAGGGTGGGGTCAGAACTCTATGATGTAGTGGGGCCTCTACAGGGCAGAGGAGCTGATATACGGGGGGGCGCGGTGTGATGTACAGGGGGCGGGGTCCGCAATGTATAGACAGCAGCGCCCTCTGGCGGCGGTCAGTGAAGGTGAAGTGCTGGAAATGGCGGCGCTCGCTGTTCGGTGCTCCAGGAGGCTCCTCCCCCTTCTGGGGACCCCCCGACCCCTCCATACCAGCCCGGGAAACCCCTCCGCCAGGGTGGCCGTGGTCTGTATTCTCTTCTGTGTGTATAATATCCTGCAATATGGACTGTCTGAGGTCCCCCCTATATAATATATATAATATCCTGTAATATGGACTGTCTGAGGTCCCCCCTATATAATATATATAATATCCTGCAATATGGACTGTCTGAGGTCCCCCTTATATAATATATATAATATCCTGCAATATGGACTGTCTGAGGTCCCCCTTATATAATATATATAATATCCTGTAATATGGACTGTCTGAGGTCCCTCCTATATAATATATATAATATCCTGTAATATGGACTGTCTGAGGTCCCCCCTATATAATATCCTGCAATATGGACTGTCTGAGGTCCCCCCTATATAATATCCTGCAATATGGACTGTCTGAGGTCCTCCCTATATAATATCCTGTAATATGGACTGTCTGAGGTCCCTCCTATAGAATGTATAGAATATCCTGCAATATGGACTGTCTGATCTATAGAATGTATATAATATATCTCTATATCAATGCATGATCTGTAGGGAGCTCCGCCCACTTAATGGCATGTATACCCCTCCCCCACCCTCATATATTCCCATCCATAGAGGGACACCAGACATCTTATACTGCCACCTGCAGGAGGAGAGGACACCGGCAGACCAAGATGTCTAGATAAACCCCTCCCACTCCCAGCGTGTCTTCGGGGGACGGACGTCTTCTCCTCGGCTCTGATGTCTCTTCTTCTTGTTGGGCCCCATGTTGCCGTTCTTTCAGTCAGGACTCAGAGTGGTCTCTATCAGATGGGTCAGATCTTCTGTCCCAGGGACTGGTTCAGGATCCGGCTTTTCATCACAGCTGAGGAGGCCTGGATTGTGGGGGACGGGGACATCCCGAGTCTCTGATTCCATGGCTGCGGAGGCCTGGATTGTGGGGGACGGGGATATCCCCCCAGTCTCTGATTCCATGGCTGAGGAGGCCCTGATTGTGGGGGATGGGGAAATCCCCCGAGTCTCTAATTCCATGGCTGAGGAGGCCCGGATTGTGGGGAACAGGGACATCCCTGAGTCTCTGATTCCATGGCTGAGGAGGCCTGGATTGTGGGGAACAGGGACATCCCTGAGTCTCTGATTCCATGGCTGCGGAGGCCTGGATTGTGGGGGACGGGGACATCCTCCGAGTCTCTGATTCCATGGCTGAGGAGGCCCGGATTGTGGGGGACGGGGACATCCCGAGTCTCTGATTCCATGGCTGCGGAGGTCTGGATTGTGGGGGACGGGGATATCCCCCCAGTCTCTGATTCCATGGCTGAGGAGGTCCTGATTGTGGGGGATGGGGAAATCCCCCGAGTCTCTAATTCCATGGCTGAGGAGGCCTGGATTGTGGGGAACGGGGACATCCTCCGAGTCTCTGATTCCATGGCTGAGGAGGCCCGGATTGTGGGGGACGGGGACATCCCGAGTCTCTGATTCCATGGCTGCGGAGGTCTGGATTGTGGGGGACGGGGATATCCCCCCAGTCTCTGATTCCATGGCTGAGGAGGTCCTGATTGTGGGGGATGGGGAAATCCCCCGAGTCTCTAATTCCATGGCTGAGGAGGCCTGGATTGTGGGGAACAGGGACATCCCTGAGTCTCTGATTCCATGGCTGAGGAGGC
The DNA here is from genome assembly GCA_037953035.1 of Aquarana catesbeiana. Classification (NCBI taxonomy): domain Eukaryota; kingdom Metazoa; phylum Chordata; class Amphibia; order Anura; family Ranidae; genus Aquarana; species Aquarana catesbeiana. Next base: position 49,013 of record JBBHAA010002599.1, read on the forward strand.
CTGGATTGTGGGGAACGGGGACATCCCCCGAGTCTCTGATTCCATGGCTGAGGAGGCCCGGATTGTGGGGGAAGGGGACATCCCCGAGTCTCTGATTCCATGGCTGAGGAGGCCTGGCTTGTGGGGAACAGGGACATCCCTGAGTCTCTGATTCCATGGCTGAGGAGGCCTGGATTGTGGGGAACAGGGACATCCCTGAGTCTCTGATTCCATGGCTGAGGAGGCCTGGATTGTGAGGGATGGGGACATCCCCGAGTCTGATTCCATGGCTGAGAAGGCCCGGCTTGTGGGGGACGGGGACATCCCCCGAGTCTCTAAATCCATGGCTGAGGAGGCCTGGATTGTGAGGGACGGGGACATCCCCGAGTCTCTAAATCCATGGCTGAGGAGGCCTGGATTGTGGGGGACGGGGATATTCCCCCAGTCTCTGATTCCATGGCTGAGGAGGCCTGGATTGTGGGGAACGGGGACATCCCTGAGTCTCTGATTCCATGGCCGAGGAGGCCTGGATTGTGAGGGACAGGGACATCCCCGAGTCTCTGATTCCATGGCTGAGGAGGTCCGGATTGTGAGGGACGGGGACATCCACGAGTCTCTGATTTCTGGTGCTAAAACCTAGGAAGTCTACTTCCCACCAGGTCTATCCTCAGACATGGAGGACATACTTCAAGTGGTGAATCTTGGGGGTTCCTCCCCTGGAGCTTCTCCATGGGATGAATCCTCTCCTACAGTGCTCAAGGCTAGGAAGTCTACTTCCCCCAAGGTCTATCATCAGACATGCTTCACGTTGTCGTTCTCAGAGATTCCACCCCAGGAACTTCACTTGGGACCAAGTTCTCCTATAATGATAAAGGCTTGGAGGCCTTCTTCTCATAGGATCCATCATCAGACATGGAGGACACACTTTACATAGTCAGTCCCAGGGATTTCACCCCAGAAGCTTCATGTGGGACCCAACTTTGCTTACAGTACTAGGCTAGGAAGTCTACATCCTGCAAGGTCTATTAGAGGATATACATTATGTGGTGAATCTCTGGGGTTCCATCCTGGGATTAATCCTCTCCTTCAGTCCACGAGGCTAGGAAGACCACTTCCTGCAAGGTCTAATATCAGACATGAGACTTAACATGGTGTGAGTCTTGGGGATTCCACCACCGGAGCTTCTCTGTGAGATAAATCCTCTCCTACAATGATCAAGGGTAGGAAGTCTACTTCACGTAGGATGTATCATCAGACATGGAGGACATACTTCACATGGTGAGTCGTGGTTCTTCCACTACAGGAGCTTCACCGTGGGACAAACCCTTTTTCTACAATGCTCAAGACTAGGAAGTGTACTTCCCACACGGTCTAGCATCCAACATGGAAGACATACGTCATGTGTGAGTGCCAGGTGTTCCACCCCAGGATCTTCTCCATGAGATTTTTCCTCTTCTTCTACAGCTGGGGCTGGTCCAGCATCTGGCTCTCAGCGCTATTCTGGGTCGGGATTTCTCTATTTCGTTTCAGGGACTGTTGGTCTCTCCCTCCTTGATTAGGACCTTTTGTACAGGGGGTGTGCAATGTATCTCCCCCCATCCTTGTCCCCATGACTCCAGGAGACCCGAATCTGGTTCTCTCTGCACCTCCAAAAAACCATGGTTTGAACTCATCAGAGACATTTTTCTCTCTACTCTTACTCACAAAGTGATATTACTTGTAGCAATCACCTCTGTGAGACGAGGGTCTAGCGGCCTTTTGCTGCACTGAACCCTTTCTGGGTCTGCACAGGTTTATTAGGAGTGTAAAGGCTGAGGACTTCCTTCTTCTCTGAGGTAGTTCTGATTTTCACCTCAACTAAGACATTGTTCCCCCATTCCCTCTGTCTGGCTGAAGTTCACCAAAAGGAAATTTCCTCCATTGCCTGGAAGAGGTTCAGGCTGCAAGAGTCTATCCTCCGCTATTGACTGTCTTTCAAGCCTTTGATCCCAAGGACCTGGTTCCCAGTTTTCCTGACAAGATGCACTTGACTATATCTCTCATTGTCTCTTGGGCTTTACACCATAAAGGAATTGTCTCCCAGATTTGAAGGTTTCCAGCTGGTCTTCTATTCACACATTCTCTAAGTTCTGTCACGTCTCCGCCACTGAAATATTCCTTACAGTGCCACAAAGATTGGGGATCCGCTGTGAACTAGGAGAGCCAACAGTCACCTGACACACAGACACTGAAAGGTAACACATGGGGTTGGGGCCATAAGTGGGTGGGGTCAGGAGCAGGGACCTTCTGCAGGGTATCATGCCCCCCTTGTCCAGACTGCCTTCCCCTGTCCTCCTCCAGCATTGTTCTCATCTGACATCACATGTCTGTCTATCTGCAGGTTCTGTCCGGCTGTGGAGTTTATGATGGGACAGAAATCCACGAGGCCTCAGCGTAAGTTCAACTATCTGCCCTGTACACCTTTTACCAACTTTCTGCCCTGTACACCTTTCCCTACAGACTGACCTCATTACCAACTATCTGCCCCGTGCACCTTCCTGACTGACTGCCCTATGTACCTCCTTTCTGACCATCGCTTACTATCCAAGTATCACCCTTCATCCCCTATACAAAATGGAGCCTGTCTATATATCTATATATATCTATCTCTATCATATCCTCACCCTCTACCTCCCACACACAAAGGGCCTTCTATCTGCCCCTTCAACCTAAAAGCGGTCCTCATCCTCCACCTCCCACACACACGGGGCCTTCTATCTACCCCTCCATCCTGAGGTAGGTCCTCACCCTCCACCTCCCCCACATGGGCCCTTTTATCTAGACCTTCAACCCAAGACAGGTCCTCACCCTCCACCTCCCCCACACTGGGCCCTTTATTTAGACCTCCAACCTGAGACAGGTCCTCACCCTCCACCTCCCCCACACTGGGCCCTTTATTTAAACCTCCAACCTGAGGCAGGTCCTCACCCTCTGCCTCCCTCACACTGGGCCCTTTATCTAGACTTCCAACCCGACACAGGTCCTCACCATCCAACTCCCACATAAAGGGCCCTCTGTCCCCTCATTTTTCTATGAGCTGAGACCGGTCCTTTTTCCCAAATCTTCTAACACCTGTGTCTTCACCTGTGTCTTCAAAATGGTTTCTAAAACAGATCCTCGCTTCCCCATCTTTGTTTGGTGGAGTTCACCCACAACTCTCCTCCCAAACCCTGCCGGCCTTGACCCAAACTCCATCCGTCTCTGATTTTGTGAATCTCTTCCTATTCCTTCATCGTTGTCTTAGACAGGTCCTCACTGCCCTATTACTTCTTCTTTATAGGCCTTTATCCAAACTCCTCCAGTGTCCTCACCTGGCACCTCTTTCTCACCTTTGCTGTGAGGGGTGAGGGACATGTCCTGCTCATTGATGGTGCCATCACTTTCTCCTTCATTGACCTGTGACCTCTCTGCTTCTCCATTGTTACAGACCTTTGACATTTCCTCTTTCTGTTTTGACTTCTGACCCCCCCTCCTGTCTTTTCTCTCCTCAGTATTCTTGTCCACCTGAGCCGCCAGGGGGCCGAAGTGAAGATGTTTGCCCCGGACATCCCTCAGATGCACGTCATCGATCACAGCAAGGGGCAGCCCAGCCAAGAGAACAGGTGGGGGGTCCTCCTCTTCCTTCGTAGTCTGTAGATGGTGTCCTCACAATGGGAATTGGAAGGTGATTGGTCTGTAGATGGTGTCCTCACACTAGAAATTGAAAGGTGATTGGTCTGTAGATGGTGTTCTCATACTGAGGGTTGGAAGGTGATTGGTCTGTAGATGGTGTCCTCGCACTGGGGGTTAGAAGGTTATTGGTCTGTAGATGGTGTCCTCACACTGGGGGTTGGAAGGTGATGGGTCTTTAGTTAGTGTCCTCGCACTGGGGGTTGGAAGGTGATTGACCTGTATATGGTGTTCTCATACTGAAGGTTGGAAGGTTATTGGTCTGTAGATGGTGTCCTCACACTTGGGGGGTTAGGAGGTTATTGGTCTGTAGATGGTGTTCTCACACTGGGGTTGGAAGGTTATTGGTCTGTACTGTAGATGGTGTCCTCACACTGAGGGTTGGAAGGTGATTGGTCTGTACTGTAGATGGTGTCCTCACACTAGGGGTTGGAAGGTTATTGGTCTGTAGATGGTGCCCTCACACTGGGGGTTGGAAGGTGATTGGTCTGTACTGTAGATGGTACCCTCACACTGGGGGTTGGAAGGTTATTGGTCTGTACTGTAGATGGTGTTCTCACACTGGGGGTTGGAAGGTGATTGGTCTGTACTGTAGATGGTGTCCTCACACTAGGGGTTGGAAGGTTATTGGTCTGTAGATGGTGCCCTCACACTGGGGGTTGGAAGGTTATTGGTCTGTTGATGGTGCCCTCACACTGGGGGTTGGAAGGTGATTAGACTGTAGATGGTGCCCTCACACTAGGGGTTGGAAGGTAATTGGTCTGTACTGTAGATGGTGCCCTCACACTGGGGGTTGGAAGGAGATTGGTCTGTACTGTAGATGGTGCCCTCACACTGGGGGTTGGAAGGTGATTGGTCTGTAGATGGTGTCCTCACACTGGGGGTTGGAAGGAGATTGGTCTGTACTGTAGATGGTGCCCTCACACTGGGGGTTGGAAGGAGATTGGTCTGTACTGTAGATGGTGCCCTCACACTGGGGGTTGGAAGGTGATTGGTCTGTAGATGGTGTTCTCACACTGGGGTTTGGAAGGTGATTGGTCTGTAGATGGTGTCCTCACACTGGGATTTGGAAGGTGATTGGTCTGTAGATGGTGTCCTCACACTGGGGTTTGGAAGGTGATTGGTCTGTAGATGGTGTTTTCACACGGGGGGTTATTGGTCTGTAGATTGTGTTCTCACACTGGGGGTTGGAAGGTGATTGGTCTGTAGATGGTGTTCTCACACTGGGGGTTGGAAGGTGATTGGTCTGTAGATGGTGTCCTCACACTGGGGATTGGAAGGTGATTGGTCTGCTGTCTGTCCATGCAGGAACGTATTGGTGGAATCGGCTCGGCTCGCTCGCGGTGACATCACAGCCCTGTCCAAGCTGAGCGCCAAGGATCACGATGCGATCATCTTTCCTGGAGGTTTTGGAGCAGCAAAGAACCTGTGAGTATGGAAGGAAAGTCATGGCCGTGGCTCCCTGGATCAATAAGTGTTCAGAAACCTCCGTGTTGGGCGGACCTTCTCTGGGTAGGGACGTCCCGTAGGTGTGACATCATGTGACACAGGCAAGGCATCAGCAGCAAATAATAGCTGCAGCACTTACCTTTCATGGAGGACATGCTGCTCGTGGTTCCCTTCAGTGCTGCTTACATCTCTAAAGGTCTCAGCTCTGGTTATGTGATTTGTTTATGAGGAGGAATTAGCTGATTATTCCCCTCAGGGGAGCTCCCTGGGCATTGGCCTCACTGGAGGGAGCTCGGAGCAGCATTTTCTCCCAGCAATACTGGTATATCAGCTTTACACCTCCATTGGAATAGAAGTCCATTTCTTATTTCAACTGTGACCGGTCCTCTTTATCATTGTGTGATCCAAAATCTAAGATATCAATCATATTGTGGATTCCAGCCAATCACAGTCTGACCCCGCCTCTTCCTCTTTCAGCTCCTCCTTTGCGGTGGATGGCGAGTCGTGCAGCATTCACAGTGAGGTGGAGCGAGTTCTCCAGGACTTCAGAAAAGCAGACAAGCCAATCGGGTGAGTGCATGGCCGCTGAAGAAGAGGGCGTCGCCCACTGGTCTTCCTGCCCAGCTTTTCACTGATTGGATGAGAGGTCAGAGCTCAACTCCTTACACTGCAGTCGGGAAGCTCCCTGAGTTGTCAGTTGGGGGTCCCTCCCTAGTTATGGTGGTGGGTGTCATATGATGATGGTGGTGGTGGGTGTCATATGGTGGTGGGTGTCAAGCGATGGTGGCGGGCATCAAGTGGTGGTGGTGGTGGTGGTAATGATGGCGGGTGTCATGTAATGATGGCGGATGACATGTCGGCCGTCCTCCACTCTCTTCCCCAGGCTTTGCTGTATCGCTCCGGTCCTGGCGGCGAAGGTGATCCCTGGCGTGGAGGTGACGGTGGGACAGGAGGAAGAACAGGGAGGAAAATGGCCCTATTGTGGGACCTCGAAAGCCATCCAAGCCATGGGAGGAAAGCACAGCGCCAAGGAGGTGCACATATCCTTCTGTGTATGGGCCACATCCGTGGGGGGAGGGGGAGGTGCACATATCCTTCTGTGTATGGGCCTCATCCATAGGTGGGGGGAGGGGGAGGTGCACATATCCTTCTGTGTATTGGCCTCATCCATAGATGTAAGGGAGCATTGTGAAGAAGGTTCCCAGAGCCCAGGAAGTGGGGGGGCGATGGGGGTAATGGAGATCCCTGCACCCCCTCCCAGCTGTCATCCTAGTGATCCTGTCATCCTATTGAGGTCACACACAATGAGATTGTTGTAGTTCTGTCCGGCAGCCACTGGGGGGCGCACTGAGATCTGACCTGCAGTGAATTCCGTTTGATGTTATTGGAATGTTCATCTGAGGAAGCCTGCCTGTGTAATGAAGGAATGTGGCCCTTCTATGTGAGTACCAGGTATGGGGTCCCCCTGTCCCGGTTCTGTGAGGTCACCTTTCCTCAGGTTGTATAGGGTCAGCTTTGTCCCAGAGGTTGGAGGTCATCCGTGTCCATGCTGAAGGGTCAGCTTTGTCCTGGAGGTGGGGTCACTGTGTTCCCAGATCTGATATTGTCCTGGGAGTGTGGGATCACCTTTGTCCTAAATATGGGGGTGCCCTTGTCATAGGTGTGTGGGGTCACCTATATCCTAGATATGGGGGTTACCTTTGCCCTAGACATGGGGTCGCCCTTGTCCGAGGTGTGTGGGGTCACCTATAACCTAGATATGGGGGTTCCCTTGTCCTGGGTGTGTGGGGTCACCTTTGCCCTAGACACGGGGTCGCCCTTTTCCGAGGTGTGTGGGGTCACCTATATCCTAGATATGGGGGTTGCCCTTCTCCTGGGTGTGTGGGGTCACCTTTGTCCTAGATACGAGGAAGCCCTTGTCCGAGGTGTATGTGTGTGTGGTCACCTATAGCCTAGATATGGGTTTCCCTTGTGGTGTGTGTGTTTGGGGTCATCTATGGCCTAGATATGGAGGTGCCCTTGTCCTGGGCGTGTGGGGTCACCTTTGTCCTAGATATGGGGTTGTCCTTGTTCTGGATGCAGGGTCACCTTTGTCTCGAGTGTGGGGTCACATTTATGTCCATGGTTTCCTTTCCTTAACCTTCTTCCCCCCACGAGGTCCACGTAGACAAGGCACACAAAGTGGTCACCACTCCGGCCTTCATGGGTCAGGCTCCTCTGCACATCATTTTTGATGGGATCGGATCCATGGTGTCCAACGTTCTCAAACTGACCAGAAAGTGAAGAACCCCTTCCTGCTGTCCCTGCCGCGGCTAATCACACAGCTCCCCGGGGGGGGGGGGGGGTCACATGACGTGGACGGCTCCCCGGGGGGGGGGTCACATGACGTGGACAGCATGTTACATGACAATGAAATTAATGTATTCTGTATCAGACTTTAATCTTCAATAAATTCTTCTTCACAGAGGGAGTCTGTGGCCTTTTCTACTGGTGGGGGGTATACCTGAGCGTACCACATGGACTACAGCAGGGGGGGGGGGGGGTGTGTAACTGGTGTCTGTGTGGTGTCCAATCACCTAAAGCTAGAGTTGGACTCCTGAGGACATTCGAAGGGGGTGGGGGGGGGGGGGGGCGTTAGGAAGTACTGAGGCTGCTCTCTGTTCTGGTTTTCCTAGGAGTGGTTAACAGTCATCACATGTCTATGGGCCCCTTAAATGTAGCTGTGTAGAGGGGGATCTGATTGGACGGTATGTGTACCTCAGGGGAGGAGCTTGTTCTTCAGCAGACATGATTTCTGGTTCTCCTCCAGTAGCAGTCATTGGTACATCTACATGGGGTCACCTCTCCTGGTCTCTTTGGTTAGGATCACAGAAGTATCTTAGTGAGATTCATGTGGCACTTGGGTGGGGGGGGTCATTAAAGAAAACCTGAAAATGCTATTTTCCTGGCTGCCTTAGATTTCAAGCATAGGGGGCTATGGACTAGAGCAAGCATGCAGCCAGTGAAGTCTGAAACCTCGATCTATGTCCTTGCGGGGGGGGGGGCAGAGAAACGGTAAGTATTAAAACCTTTGATCAGCCTGCCAGATAATTAGAATTTTCAGAGAGAGATGGGTAATGGGAGTCCCGGTTTGTCTCTCCCCTGCTCATGTAATAGTCCTGGTCTGTGTGTGACCCCCCCCCCCCATACACAGAACTGTAGAGGGAGTTGGAACTGGTGAGCGAGCCTTTGTAGAGGGGTCAGGGGACTGGTCAGCGAGTCTCTGTGGAGGGGTCGGGGACTGGTCAGTGAGTCTCTGTGGAGGGGTCGGGGACTGGTCAGTGAGTCTCTGTGGAGGGGTCGGGACTGATCAGCGAGTCTCTGTGGAGGGGTCGGGACTGGTCAGCGAGTCTCTGTGGAGGGGGTTGGGACTGATCAGCGAGTCTCTGTGGAGGGGTCGGGACTGGTCAGTGAGTCTCTGTGGAGGGGGACTGGTCAGCGAGTCTCTGTGGAGGGGGTTGGGACTGGTCAGTGAGTCTCTGTGGAGGGGTCGGGACTGATCAGCGAGTCTCTGTGGAGGGGTCGGGACTGGTCAGTGAGTCTCTGTGGAGGGGTCGGGACTGATCAGCGAGTCTCTGTGGAGGGGTCGGGACTGGTCAGCGAGTCTCTGTGGAGGGGGTTGGGACTGATCAGCGAGTCTCTGTGGAGGGGTCGGGACTGGTCAGTGAGTCTCTGTGGAGGGGGACTGGTCAGCGAGTCTCTGTGGAGGGGGTTGGGACTGGTCAGCGAGTCTCTGTGGAGGGGGTTGGGACTGGTCAGCGAGTCTCTGTGGAGGGGGTCGGGACTGGTCAGCGAGTCTCTGTGGAGGGGTCGGGACTGGTCAGCGAGTCTCTGTGGAGGGGGTTGGGACTGATCAGCGAGTCTCTGTGGAGGGGTCGGGACTGGTCAGTGAGTCTCTGTGGAGGGGGACTGGTCAGCGAGTCTCTGTGGAGGGGGTTGGGACTGATCAGCGAGTCTCTGTGGAGGGGTCGGGACTGGTCAGTGAGTCTCTGTGGAGGGGGACTGGTCAGCGAGTCTCTGTGGAGGGGGTCGGGGACTGGTCAGCGAGTCTCTGTGGAGGGGGTCGGGACTGGTCAGCGAGTCTCTGTGGAGGGGGTTGGGACTGGTCAGCGAGTCTCTGTGGAGGGGGTTGGGACTGGTCAGCGAGTCTCTGTGGAGGGGGTTGGGACTGGTCAGCGAGTCTCTGTGGAGGGGGTTGGGACTGGTCAGCGAGTCTCTGTGGAGGGGGTTGGGACTGGTCAGCGAGTCTCTGTGGAGGGGGTTGGGACTGGTCAGCGAGTCTCTGTGGAGGGGGTTGGGACTGGTCAGCGAGTCTCTGTGGAGGGGGTTGGGACTGGTCAGCGAGTCTTTGTGGAGGGGTCAGGGGACTGGTCAGCGAGTCTTTGTGGAGGGGGTCGGGACTGGTCAGCGAGTCTCTGTGGAGGGGGTCGGGACTGGTCAGCGAGTCTCTGTGGAGGGGGTCGGGGACTGGTCAGCGAGTCTCTGTGGAGGGGGTCGGGACTGGTCAGCGAGTCTCTGTGGAGGGGGTCGGGACTGGTCAGCGAGTCTCTGTGGAGGGGGACTGGTCAGCGAGTCTCTGTGGAGGGGGACTGGTCAGCGAGTCTCTGTGGAGGGGGACTGGTCAGCGAGTCTCTGTGGAGGGGGTCGGGATTGGTCAGCGAGTCTCTGTGGAGGGGGTCGGGACTGGTCAGCGAGTCTCTGTGGAGGGGGACTGGTCAGTGAGTCTCTGTGGAGGGAGTTGGGTCTGGTCAGCGAGTCTCTGTGGAGGGGGACTGGTCAGTGAGTCTCTGTGGAGGGGGTCGGGGACTGGTCAGCGAGTCTCTGTGGAGGGGGTCAGGACTGGTCAGTGAGTCTCTGTGGAGGGGGTCGGGGACTGGTCAGCGAGTCTCTGTGGAGGGGGTCGGGACTGGTCAGCGAGTCTCTGTGGAGGGGGTCGGGGACTGGTCAGCGAGTCTCTGTGGAGGGGGTCTGGACTGGTCAGCGAGTCTCTGTGGAGGGGGTTGGGACTGGTCAGCGAATCTCTGTGGAGGGAGTGGGGACTGGTCAGCGAGCCTCTGTGGAGGGAGTGGGGACTGGTCAGCGAGTCTCTGTGGAGGGGGACTGGTCAGCGAGTCTCTGTGGAGGGGGTCGGGGACTGGTCAGCGAGTCTCTGTGGAGGGGGTGGGGACTGGTCAGCGAGTCTCTGTGGAGGGGGTCGGGGACTGGTCAGCGAGTCTCTGTGGAGGGGGTTGGGACTGGTCAGCGAGTCTCTGTGGAGGGGGTCGGGGACTGGTCAGCGAGTCTCTGTGGAGGGGGTCGAGACTGGTCAGCGAGTCTCTGTGGAGGGGGACTGGTCAGCGAGTCTCTGTGGAGGGGGACTGGTCAGCGAGTCTCTGTGGAGGGGGTTGGGACTGGTCAGCGAGTCTCTGTGGAGGGGGTTGGGACTGGTCAGCGAGTCTCTGTGGAGGGGGTCGAGACTGGTCAGCGAGTCTCTGTGGAGGGGGTCGAGACTGGTCAGCGAGTCTCTGTGGAGGGGGTCGGGGACTGGTCAGCGAGTCTCTGTGGAGGGGGTCGAGACTGGTCAGCGAGTCTCTGTGGAGGGGGTCGGGGACTGGTCAGCGAGTCTCTGTGGAGGGGGTCGGGGACTGGTCAGCGAGTCTCTGTGGAGGGGGTTGGGACTGATCAGCGAGTCTCTGTGGAGGGGGTTGGGACTGGTCAGCGAGTCTCTGTGGAGGGGGTTGGGACTGGTCAGCGAGTCTCTGTGGAGGGGGTTGGGACTGGTCAGCGAGTCTCTGTGGAGGGGGTTGGGACTGGTCAGCGAGTCTTTGTGGAGGGGTCAGGGACTGGTCAGCGAGTCTCTGTGGAGGGGGTTGGGACTGGTCAGCGAGTCTCTGTGGAGGGGGTTGGGACTGGTCAGCGAGTCTCTGTGGAGGGGGTTGGAACTGGTCAGCGAGTCTTTGTGGAGGGGTCAGGGGACTGGTCAGCGAGCCTTTGTGGAGGGGGTCTGGACTGGTCAGCGAGTCTCTGTGGAGGGGGACTGGTCAGCGAGTCTCTGTGGAGGGGGACTGGTCAGCGAGTCTCTGTGGAGGGGGTCGGGATTGGTCAGCGAGTCTCTGTGGAGGGGGTCGGGACTGGTCAGCGAGTCTCTGTGGAGGGGGACTGGTCAGTGAGTCTCTGTGGAGGGAGTTGGGTCTGGTCAGCGAGTCTCTGTGGAGGGGGACTGGTCAGTGAGTCTCTGTGGAGGGGGTCGGGACTGGTCAGCGAGTCTCTGTGGAGGGGGTCGGGGACTGGTCAGCGAGTCTCTGTGGAGGGGGTCTGGACTGGTCAGCGAGTCTCTGTGGAGGGGGTTGGGACTGGTCAGCGAGTTTCTGTGGAGGGGGTGGGGACTGGTCAGTGAGTCTCTGTGGAGGGGGTGGGGACTGGTCAGTGAGTCTCTGTGGAGGGGGTTGGGACTGGTCAGCGAGTCTCTGTGGAGGGAGTGGGGACTGGTCAGCGAGCCTCTGTGGAGGGGGTGGGGACTGGTCAGCGAGTCTCTGTGGAGGGGGTCGGGACTGATCAGCGAGTCTCTGTGGAGGGGGTCGGGGACTGGTCAGCGAGTCTCTGTGGAGGGGGTCGGGACTGATCAGCGAGTCTCTGTGGAGGGGGTCGGGGACTGGTCAGCGAGTCTCTGTGGAGGGGGTTGGGACTGGTCAGCGAGTTTCTGTGGAGGGGGTGGGGGACTGGTCAGTGAGTCTCTGTGGAGGGGGTGGGGACTGGTCAGCGAGTCTCTGTGGAGGGGGTTGGGACTGATCAGCGAGTCTCTGTGGAGGGGGACTGGTCAGTGAGTCTCTGTGGAGGGAGTTGGGTCTGGTCAGCGAGTCTCTGTGGAGGGGGTCGGGGACTGGTCAGCGAGTCTCTGTGGAGGGGGTCGGGGACTGGTCAGCGAGTCTCTGTGGAGGGGGTCGGGGACTGGTCAGCGAGTCTCTGTGGAGGGGGTCGGGGACTGGTCAGCGAGTCTCTGTGGAGGGGGTCGGGGACTGGTCAGCGAGTCTCTGTGGAGGGGGTCGGGGACTGGTCAGCGAGTCTCTGTGGAGGGGGTGGGGACTGGTCAGCGAGTCTCTGTGGAGGGGGTCGGGGACTGGTCAGTAAGTTCCTGTCGCACACAGATGGTTGCACCGTTGATCGCGCTGTCTGCTCCCCCTGCACACAGGAAATGTCACTTCCTCTCAGACTGATATCACATTATCGACGGGACTTTCCAGCCGAGGAGGAAGTGGAAGGACATGGGACACGGCATTATCACTTATTTCCCCTCCCCCACACACACTGTATGATAGAAGAAGTCTGGACTCGGTGTGTACATACGTGTTTGGACCTACCTCCTGCTGTGCCCACACATTCTCCGCTTCTGCATACAAAGTCCCTTCTACCAGAAATCGCTGCCGCTTATTTCTTGTTCCACTTTAAATAAACAATGAACCATGCCGACGTTCTACCACTGTGTACTGCCCCACGGCACATGGTGACCCCACAATTGAAGGAAACATTTTAAGGGTTGGTTTATATATGGCTGAGACTACACACATCATGGCTTATATAGCCAAACATAAACCAGTTCCACCGATCAGCCATAACGTTATGAACACCCACCTAATATGGAGTAAGTCTTTCTTTCCTGACCGGTTGAGGCCACTAGACTTCTGAAGGTACGCTGTGGTATCTGGCACCAAGCCATAACTAGCAGATCCTTTAAGTCCTGTAAGTTGGGAGGTGAGGCCTCCATGGATCAGATTTGTTTTTCCAGCACATCCCACAGAAGCTAGATTGGATCTGGAGAATTTGGAGGCCAAGTCAACACCTAAAACTCATTGTGTTGCTCAAACTATTCTTGAATTAATCAGACTAGGACACCTTCTTCCAGTGCTTCGTGGTTGAGTTCTGATGCTCACGTGCCCATTGTAGGCGCCTTTGGCTGTAGACATGTGTCCGCATGGGCACCCTGACCTCTCCCTTCCCACCTCCATCAATTACCCCCCCCCCCCCACCTCCATCAATAAGCTTTCCCTCTCCACCCCAATCAATGAGCCTTGGCTGCCCATGACCCTGTCACCGGTTGGCCGGTTTTCCTTCCTTGGACCACTTTTGGTTGGTCCTGACCACTGCAGACCGGGACCATTCCACAAGAACTGCAGTTTTGAAGTTGCCAACCTGGACCTGTACTCATCCCTAACATACCAACCTGACCCTGTATTCATCCCAGATATACCAACCTAGCCACGTACTCATTCCACACACACCAACCATCAATGATCCTTCCCTCCCCACCTCCATCAATGAGCCTTCACTCCTAACCTCCATTAATGAGCCTTCCCTCCCCACCTCCATCAATGAAGCCTTCCCTCCTCATCTCCATCAATGAGCCTTCTCTCCTCACCTCCATCAATGAGCCTTCCCTCCCCACCTCCATCAATGAGCCTTCCCCTCCCCACCTCCATCAATGATCCTTCACTCCTAACCTCCATCAATGAGCCCTCCCTCCCCACCTCCATCAATGAGCCTTCCCTCCCCACCTCCATCAATGAGCCTTCCCTCCCCACCTTCACCAATGAGCCTTCCCTACCCACCTCCATCAATGAGCCTTCCCTCCCAACCTCCATCAATGAGCCTCCCTCCCCACCTTCACCAATGAGCCTTCCCTACCCACCTCCATCAATGAGCTTTCACTCCCCACCTCCATCAATGAAGGCTTCCCTCCTCATCTCCATCAATGAAGTCTTCCCTCCTCATCTCCATCAATGAAGCCTTCCCTTCTCATCTCCATCAATGAAGCCTTCCCTCCTTATCTCCATCAATGAGCCTTCCCTCCTTATCTCCATCAATGAGCCTTCCCTCCCCACCTCCATCAATGAAGCCTTCCCTCCTCATCTCCATCAATGAAGCCTTTCCTCCTCATCTCCATCAATGAGCCTTCCCTCCCCACCTCCATTAATGAGCCTTGGCTGCCCATGACCCCTGTCACCGGTTGGCCGGTTTTCCTTCCTTGGACCACTTTTGGTTGGTCCTGACCACTGCAGACTGGACCATTCCACAAGAACTGCAGTTTTGAAGTTGCCAACCTGGACCTGTACTCATCCCTAACATACCAACCTGACCCTGTATTTATCCCAGATATACCAACCTAGCCCCGTACTCATTCCACACACACCAACCATCAATGATCCTTCCCTCCCCACCTCCATCAATGAGCCTTCACTCTAACCTCCATTAATGAGCCTTCCTTCCCCACCTCCATCAATGAAGCCTTCTCTCCTCATCTCCATCAATGAGCCTTCTCTCCTCACCTCCATCAATGAGCCTTCCCTCCCCACCTCCATCAATGAGCCTTCCCTCCCCACCTCCATCAATGATCCTTCCCTCTTCATCTCCATAAATGAGCCTTCCCTCCTCACCTCCATCAATGAGCCTTCCCTCCCCACCTCCATCAATGAGCCTTCCCTCCCCACCTCCATCAATGAGCCTTCCCTCCCCACCGCCATCAATGATTCTTCCCTCCCCACCTCCATCAATGAGCCTTCCCTCTTCATCTCCATCAATGAGCCTTTCCTCCCCACCTCCATCAATGATCCTTCCCTCCCCACCTTCATCAATGAGCCTTCCCTCCCCACCTCCATCAATGAGCCTTCCCTCCCCACTTCCATCAATGAGCCTTCCCTCCCCACTTCCATCAATGAGCCTTCCCTCCCCACCTCCATCAATGAGCCTTCCCTCCCCACCTTCACCAATGAGCCTTCCCTCCCCACCTCCATCAATGAGCCTTCCCTCCCCACCTTCACCAATGAGCCTTCCCTACCCACCTCCATCAATGAGCCTTCCCTCCCCACCGCCATCAATGATCCATCCCTCCCCACCTCCATCAATGAGCCTTCCCTCCCCACCTTCACCAATGAGCCTTCCCTACCCACCTCCATCAATGAGCCTTCACTCTCCACCTCCATCAATGAGCCTTCCCTCCCCCCACCATCAATGAAGGCTTCCCTCCTCATCTCCATCAATGAAGTCTTCCTTCCTCATCTCCATCAATGAAGCCTTCCCTTCTCATCTCCATCAATGAAGCCTTCCCTCCTTATCTCCATCAATGAAGCCTTCCCTCCTTATCTCCATCAATGAGCCTTCCCTCCCCACCTCCATCAATGAAGCCTTCCCTCCTCATCTCCATAAATGAGCCTTCCCTCCTCACCTCCATCAATGAGCCTTCCCTCCCCACCTCCATCAATGAGCCTTCCCTCCCCACCTCCATCAATGAGCCTTCCCTCCCCACCGCCATCAATGATTCTTCCCTCCCCACCTCCATCAATGAGCCTTCCCTCTTCATCTCCATCAATGAGCCTTTCCTCCCCACCTCCATCAATGATCCTTCCCTCCCCACCTTCATCAATGAGCCTTCCCTCCCCACCTCCATCAATGAGCCTTCCCTCCCCACTTCCATCAATGAGCCTTCCCTCCCCACCTCCATCAATGAGCCTTCCCTCCCCACCTTCACCAATGAGCCTTCCCTACCCACCTCCATCAATGAGCCTTCCCTCCCCACCGCCATCAATGATCCATCCCTCCCCACCTCCATCAATGAGCCTTCCCTCCCCACCTTCACCAATGAGCCTTCCCTACCCACCTCCATCAATGAGCCTTCACTCTCCACCTCCATCAATGAGCCTTCCCTCCCCCCACCATCAATGAAGGCTTCCCTCCTCATCTCCATCAATGAAGTCTTCCTTCCTCATCTCCATCAATGAAGCCTTCCCTCCTCATCTCCATCAATGAAGCCTTCCCTTCTCATCTCCATCAATGAAGCCTTCCCTCCTTATCTCCATCAATGAAGCCTTCCCTCCTTATCTCCATCAATGAGCCTTCCCTCCCCACCTCCATCAATGAAGCCTTCCCTCCTCATCTCCATCAATGAAGTCTTCCTTCCTCATCTCCATCAATGAAGCCTTCCCTTCTCATCTCCATCAATGAAGCCTTCCCTCCTTATCTCCATCAATGAAGCCTTCCCTCCTTATCTCCATCAATGAGCCTTCCCTCCCCACCTCCATCAATGAAGCCTTCCCTCCTCATCTCCATCAATGAAGCCTTTCCTCCTCATCTACATCAATGAGCCTTCCCTCCCCACCTCCATCAATGAGCCTTGGCTGCCCTTGACCCTGTCACCGGTTGGCCGGTTTTCCTTCCTTGGACCACTTTTGGTTGGTACTGACCACTGCAGACCGGGAACCATCCCACAAGAACTGCAGTTTTGAAGTTGCTCTGACCCAGTTGTCTGGACATTACAAGTTGATCCTTGTCAAAGTCCTTAAAATCCTTACACTTGTCCATTTTTTAATGCTTTCAACACAACTTCAGGGATAACATGTTCACTTGCTTCTTAATGTATCCCACCCACTTTCAGATGTCATTGTCATCAGATAACCAATGTTATCACTTCACCTGTCAGTGGTCAGGATGTTATGGTTAATCTGTGTATAAAAATACCAAAGAATGTGGGGGGGAGCCAGCACAAACTGGTGAAGAAGAGCTCCGCCCACAACACCATGACCATACCTGATCTTGTGGCTAGGAGGATGGTGTGCAGATGTCCCAACAGGGGTGACATCCCTAATTCGCATCCTAGGCAGAAGAGCATTTACTTTCTCATACATTGAGGGACACCAGAAGTCATATACTGGCAGTAGGGCTGGGAGATTTTCCACAAAAAAAAACCTGCGATTTTCTTTAAAAAAAACTTGATTCACGATTCGAACCAAGTTTTTTTTTTTGGACACCGCGCCGGTCCTGGGGAGCTGCAGGCAGGAGTTTTTAGGCAAAGCCGCAGCCTCGCCTAAAAACTCCTGCCCGCAGCTCTTCAGGACCGGCGTGGTGAAAAAAAAAATCTAAAAAAAACGATATGCTTAAATTTTGAATCGATTTGACCTCTCAACTCGATTCAAGGTTTAAATCGATTTTTTTCCCCAGCCCTAACTGGCGGGTTATGCTGCCACCTACAGGAGAACTGAGCACTGGCAAACTGAAAACCTTTAGCCCTGTAGTTTCACTACGTAATAAATTCTCTGGCCTCCTCGCTCATTGGTGTTAGTGTAGTGAGTCCCTCAAGAAGCTGCCACAACCAGGACACACCAACCTGGCCCTGTACTCATCCCAAACATGCCAACCTGGACCCGTACTCATCCTTAACATACCAACCTGACCCTGTATTTATCCCAGATATACCAACCTGGCACCGCAGTCATCCCACACACACCAACCTGGCCCCGTACTCATTCCAGCTGGGGGAATCAATGGTGGAGAAGGATCTGGGGGTTTTGATAGATCATAGATTTATTAATCATATATTATAGAACACACAGATCCTTCTCTACCTTTGACTCCCTAGCTGTTCTCCTCCTAGCTTGTATGATTAATAAGTCTATGATCTACCAGAACACCCAGGTCCTTCTCCACCATTGACTCCTCCAGATGTTCTCCTCCTAGTATGTATGCACAGTAGGTAAGTCTATAATCTACCAGAACACCCAGGTCCTTCTCCACCATTGACTCCTCCAGATGTTCTCCTCCTAGTATGTATGCACAGTAGGTAAGTCTATAATCTACCAGAACACCCAGGTCCTTCTCCACCATTGACTCCTCCTGATGTTCTCCTCCTAGTATGTATGATTAATAAGTCTATGATCTTCCAGAACACCCAGATCCTTCACCATTGACTCCCCCAGCCGTTCTCTTCCTAGATTGTATGATTAATAAGTCTATCATATACCAGAGCACCCAGATCCTTCTCCACCACTTACTCCTCCAGCTGTTCCCCTCCTAGTATGTATGATTAATAAGTCTATTATCTTCCAGAACACCCAGAATCTTCTCTTCCATTGACTCCCTCAGCTCTTCTCCTTCTGGAATTGGCCACCTAGTTTCCCAATCATGCAGTGCACTCCACCGTGGTCTGACAATTCAGTTCATATTAATTGTCACTGGATGGATGACAAGAGAGAGGATGGAGGTGGATCCCTGTACAGGGTGCAAGCCTATTAATGATTGGACAGAACATGGGAGAAAGGGTCGAGAACACCTTTAATTGTCATGAATCCCAAAACAGCCTGGAGCCAGAAATTATGGGTGGAGAGTGGAGACCTGTCAGTGTGACCCTCTCCAACTATAACAGTGCAGATCCAGCCATTTGCCCCTTCCCCCCACCATATCAGTACACACCCCTCCCCAACGATATCAGTGTAGAACCAGCAATTTGTCTGTCTCCCACTATACCAGTGCAGATCCAGCAATGCGCTCCTCCTCCATCATATCATTACACACCCCTCCCCAACCATACCAGTTTAGATCCAGTAATTTGCCCCTTCTCTTTTCACACCATATCAGTGCACACCCCTCCCCATGATATCAGTGCAGAATCAGCAATTTGTTTGTCCCCCATGAAGTTAGTGCAGGCCCCTTCCCCACCATATCAGTGCAGATTCCTCCCCACCATATCAGTGCAGGTTCCTCCCCACCATATCAGTGCAGGTTCCTCCCCACCATATCAGTGCAGGTTCCTCCCCATCATATCAGTGCAGGTTCCTCCCCATATCAGTGCAGGCCCCTTCCCCACCATATCAGTGCAGGCCCCTTCCCCACCATATCAGTGCAGGTTACTCCCCATCATATCAGTGCAGGCCCCTTCCCCACCATATCAGTGCAGGTTACTCCCCATCATATCAGTGCAGGCCCCCTTCCCCACCATATCAGTGCTGGTTCCTCCCCATCATATCAGTGCAGGCCCCTTCCCCACCATATCAGTGCAGGCCCCTTCCCCACCATATCAGTGCAGGTTCCTCCCCATCATATCAGTGCAGGCCCCTTCCCCACCATATCAGTGCAGGTTCCTCCCCATCATATCAGTGCAGGCCCCTTCCCCACCATATCAGTGCAGGTTCCTCCCCACCATATCAGTGCAGGTTCCTCCCCATCATATCAGTGCAGGCCCCTTCCCCACCATATCAGTGCAGGTTCCTCCCCACCATATCAGTGCAGGTTCCTCCCCACCATATCAGTGCAAGTTCCTCCCCATCATATCAGTGCAGGTTTCTCCCCATCATATCAGTGCAGGTTCCTCCCCATCATATCAGTGCAGGTTCCTCCCCATCATATCAGTGCAGGCCCCTTCCCCACCATATCAGTGCAGGTTCCTCCCCATCATATCAGTGCAGGTTCCTCCCCATCATATCAGTGCAGGTTCCTCCCCATCATATCAGTGCAGGTTCCTCCCCATCATATCAGTGCAGGCCCCTTCCCCACCATATCAGTGCAGGTTCCTCCCCATCATATCAGTGCAGGTTCCTCCCCATCATATCAGTGCAGGTTCCTCCCCATCATATCAGTGCAAGTTCCTCCCCATCATATCAGTGCAGGTTTCTCCCCATCATATCAGTGCAGGTTCCTCCCCATCATATCAGTGCAGGCCCCTTCCCCACCATATCAGTGCAGGTTCCTCCCCATCATATCAGTGCAGGTTCCTCCCCATCATATCAGTGCAGGGCCCTTCCCCACCATATCAGTGCAGGCCCCTCCCCCACCATATCAGTGCAGGTTCCTCCCCATCATATCAGTGCAGGCCCCTTCCCCACCATATCAGTGCAGGTTTCTCCCCACCATATCAGTGCAGGTTTCTCCCCATCATATCAGTGCAGGTTCCTCCCCATCATATCAGTGCAGGCCCCTTCCCCACCATATCAGTGCAGGTTCCTCCCCATCATATCAGTGCAGGTTCCTCCCCATCATATCAGTGCAAGTTCCTCCCCATCATATCAGTGCAGGTTTCTCCCCATCATATCAGTGCAGGTTTCTCCCCATCATATCAGTGCAGGTTTCTCCCCATCATATCAGTGCAGGTTCCTCCCCATCATATCAGTGCAGGTTCCTCCCCACCATATCAGTGCAGGTTCCTCCCCATCATATCAGTGCAGGTTCCTCCCCATCATATCAGTGCAGGTTCCTCCCCATCATATCAGTGCAGGCCCCTTCCCCACCATATCAGTGCAGGTTCCTCCCCATCATATCAGTGCAGGTTCCTCCCCACCATATCAGTGCAGGTTCCTCCCCATCATATCAGTGCAGGTTCCTCCCCACCATATCAGTGCAGGTTTCTCCCCATCATATCAGTGCAGGTTCCTTCCCATCATATCAGTGCAGGCCCCTTCCCCACCATATCAGTGCAGGCCCCTTCCCCACCATATCAGTGCAGGTTCCTCCCCATCATATCAGTGCAGGTTCCTCCCCATCATATCAGTGCAGGTTCCTCCCCACCATATCAGTGCAGGTTCCTCCCCACCATATCAGTGCAGGTTCCTCCCCACCATATTAGTGCAGGCCCCTTCCCCACCATATCAGTGCAGGCCCCTTCCCCACCATATCAGTGCAGGCCCCTTCCCCACCATATCAGTGCAGGTTCCTCCCCATCATATCAGTGCATGTTCCTCCCCATCATATCAGTGCAGGTTCCTCCCCACCATATTAGTGCAGGCCCCTTCCCCACCATATCAGTGCAGGTTCCTCCCCATCATATCAGTGCAGGTTCCTCCCCATCATATCAGTGCAGGTTCTTCCCCACCATATCAGTGCAGGTTCCTCCCCATCATATCAGTGCAGGTTCCTCCCCATCATATCAGTGCAGGCCCCTTCCCCACCATATCAGTGCAGGTTCCTCCCCATCATATCAGTGCAGGTTCCTCCCCATCATATCAGTGCAGGCCCCTTCCCCACCATATCAGTGCAGGTTCCTCCCCACCATATCAGTGCAGGTTCCTCCCCACCATATCAGTGCAGGTTCCTCCCCACCATATCAGTGCAGGTTCCTCCCCATCATATCAGTGCAGGTTCCTCCCCACCATATCAGTGCAGGTTCCTCCCCACCATATCAGTGGAGGTTCCTCCCCATCATATCAGTGCAGGTTCCTCCCCATCATATCAGTGCAGGTTCTTCCCCACCATATCAGTGCAGGTTCCTCCCCATCATATCAGTGCAGGTTCCTCCCCATCATATCAGTGCAGGCCCCTTCCCCACCATATCAGTGCAGGTTCCTCCCCATCATATCAGTGCAGGTTCCTCCCCACCATATCAGTGCAGGCCCCTTCCCCACCATATCAGTGCAGGTTCCTCCCCATCATATCAGTGCAGGTTCCTCCCCATCATATCAGTGCAGGTTCCTCCCCACCATATCAGTGCAGGTTCCTCCCCATCATATCAGTGCAGGTTCCTCCCCACCATATCAGTGCAGGTTCCTCCCCACCATATCAGTGCAGGTTCCTCCCCACCATATCAGTGCAGGTTCCTCCCCACCATATCAGTGCAGGTTCCTCCCCACCATATCAGTGCAGGTTCCTCCCCACCATATCAGTGCAGGTTCCTCCCCATCATATCAGTGCAGGTTCCTCCCCACCATATCAGTGCAGGTTCCTCCCCACCATATCAGTGGAGGTTCCTCCCCATCATATCAGTGCAGGTTCCTCCCCACCATATCAGTGCAGGCCCCTTCCCCACCATATCAGTGCAGGTTCCTCCCCACCATATCAGTGCAGGTTCCTCCCCATCATATCAGTGCAGGTTCCTCCCCATCATATCAGTGCAGGTTCCTCCCCATCATATCAGTGCAGGTTCCTCCCCATCATATCAGTAGTCAGTAGTGAATGTTGTAGGAAATGTTATAAAACAGACAAAGTATTTTCATTTATTTTAAGAATAAAAGAAGGCGTGTCACGGCTGAATTCCGTGGTGACTCCGCCCATCAAACTCCACCTATAACTATAATATCACCTTTGGGTGGACAGACCCTTTAAGAAACAATCCAAGTCTGGTTGTTTGTCAGTTCTGTATTTCTCCATATGGGACATGTCATAAATCGGAATTCCCCTTTAATATACATAATATACACATTACAATATCATCCATTCAAACTATTTTTCGAACAAAAACCAGGTGGGGCTTTACCTGTACTGTACCTTGCAGGGTCTAATATATATATATAAATACACCAAAATACCAAAAAGGCTTAAAAAATAAACAAATCTTTAATTTCCATATACAAAGGGTTAGATTTTAAAAAGTTGATCACAACTGGTTAACACCACAGTTACTGTAAGTCTGTCCAGGATGTGCTGGTCCTGGCTGAAGAATCACGAAAACTGGAAATGTACAGTGACCATCAATAATCTGCCAATGAGATCGCAGTGGGCGTGGCCAGGATCGCAGGGTGTCACCTGAGCTCCATATAAAGATTTCATGGCGCCCCCAATCATTGGCTCCTTAAACTTTGATCACATGACGCTGCATCACTGCCTAATATTTATTGATCATATCCCCAATGTATAAAACTTTCCTCTGAGGTCTCATCAGTTTCTCCTGATTGTCCCAGACGGGTCTATTTATAAAGACGTGAATGTGACCTTCTCCAAACATTCTCTGGTGGAGAATCCTCCCGGTCCATGTGCGTTATATGAGACCAATTCCCCACCAAAGAATGTTCACTGAAAGTCACAGCCAATCCTTTATCAATAAATGATCCCCTTTCTGAACATAAAAGTTATTTGTACCAAAAGTAGCCGAGATTGACCAAAAATATCAACCAGATGGATTCCACAATGTGAGGACATTCATGGTGGAGCAGGAAGAGAGGCCGTATTAGGGCGGAGGAAAAGGGGAGCACAGCTCATGGAGGTACAGCGGGATGAGGGGGTGCAGCGGGATGAATGGGGTGCAGCGGGATGAATGGGGTGCAGCGGGATGAGGGGTGCAGTGGGATTAGGGAGTGCAGTGGGATGGTGAGGGGGTGTAGCAGGATGTGGGGTGTAGTAGGATGAGGGGTGCAGTGGGATTAGGGAGTGCAGTGGGATGGTGAGGGGGTGTAGCAGGATGTGGGGTGTAGTAGGATAAGGGAGTGCAGTGGGGTGTGGGAGTACAGCAGAATGAGGTAGTGCAGCGGGATGAGGGGGTGCAGCGGGATAAGGAAGTGTAGCGGGATGAGGGGGTGCAGTGGGATGTCTGAGTACAGCGGGATGAGGGGGGGTCAGTGGGATTAGGGAATGCAGTGGGATGGTGAGGGGGTGTAGCAGGATGTGGGGTGTAGTAGGATAAGGGAGTGCAGTGGGGTGTGGGGGTACAGCAGAATGAGGTGGTGCAGCGGGATAAGGAAGTGCAGTGGGATGAGGGGGTGCAGTGGGATGTCTAAGTATAGCGGGATGAGGGGGGTGTATTTGGTGGCTTATTCTCTCTCCTCCACTATGGAGGTCAGGTGATACCAGCAGGATACCCCCTTCCCTCTGCTCAGCTCTTGCTTGGTAAATACCCATCTCTTATCTTTTGCTCTCGGTTGTATGGAGAAGCTCGATGGGGAAATTCCCAGGACTCACTTATTTTTAGCTGCCATATACTGTAGATGAAGTGAAAGTATTTTGTGGTTTAGGGAGTTTAGAAGGGACTTTTCCCGTCCCGGCTTGTGAAGGACAATCAGAAATGTGGTAGGTGAAAGGGAGGCCGGAATTTCCCAATTTTTCCCCAAACCAACAACTACGATATGGAAGACCAAAGTGACCTCATCAAAGATGGCCGAAACCATGGAAGAAACCAGCCGAGTGTGGACCATATTACACCTTATATACTGACATACCGAATACTTCCTTTTATACTGCCTCATATACCTCCCTATATACAATTCTATATTCTTCCCTGTATACAGCCTGATATACATCCTCTGATATACACTCTCCTATATACAGCTTCATATACACTCTCCTATATACAGCCTGATATACACTCTCTTATATACACTCTCCTATAAACAGCCTGATATATACTCTCCTATATACAGCCTGATATACACTCTCTTATATACACTCTCCTATATACAGCTTCATATACACTCTCCTATATACTCTCCTATATACAGCCCGATATACACTCTCCTATATACGGCCTCACATTGGGTGGATGGAAGATTGTACAATGATGAAGCAGACCCCCCACTGCCCCTCATTGGCAGAGCAGATGCATTTTTCCCTTTTCTGGTTAAACAGTCAAATACCAAAAAAAATCATTACAGGAAATACATCGCCCCATTCTGACCAAGTCTGGTCCTCCACAATGGCGGCCCCATTGGTTATCCTCCATGCTCAGGGCTCTCTGGCACTTTGTGGAGGAATGTTCAGGGCCGGGACAGGGCGGTAAGGTCATGGGTTGGTTTGGGCGGTGAGGTCATGGGTTGGTTTGGGCGGTGAGGTCATGGGTTGGTTTGAGCGGTGAGGTCATGGGTTCATTCGGGCGGTGAGGTCATGGGTTCATTCGGGCGCTGAGGTCATGGGTTCGTTCAGGCGCTGAGGTCATGGGTTGGTTTGGGCGGTGAGGTCATGGGTTGGTTTGGGTGGTGAGGTCACGGGTTGGATTGGGCGGTAAGGTCAGGTCACGGGTTGGTTTGGGCGCTGAGGTCATGGGTTGGTTTGGGCGGTGAGGTCACGGGTTCGTTCGGGCACTGAGGTCATGGGTTCGTTCGGGCGCTGAGGTCATGGGTTCGTTCGGGCGCTGAGGTCATGGGTTGGTTTGGGCGGTGAGGTCACGGGTTGGTTTGGGCAGTAAGGTCAGGTCACGGGTTGGTTTGGACGGTGAGGTCATGGGTTGGTTTGGGCGGTGAGGTTACGGGTTGGTTTGGGCGGTGAGGTCACGGGTTGGTTTGGGCGGTGAGGTCACGGGTTGGTTTGGGCGGTGAGGTCACAGGTTGGTTTGGACGAAGAGGTCATGGGTTGGTTTGGGCGGTGAGGTTACGGGTTGGTTTGGGCGGTGAGGTCACGGGTTGGTTTGGGCGGCAGGGTCAGGTCACGGGTTGGTTTGGGCGGTGAGGTCATGGGTTGGTTTGGGCGGTGAGGTTACGGGTTGGTTTGGGCGGTAAGGTCATGTCGCGGGTTGGTTTGGGTGATGAGGTCATGAGTTGGTTTGGGCGGTGAGGTCATGGGTTGGTTTGGGCGGTAAGGTCAGGTCACGGGTTGGTTTGGGCGCTGAAGTCATGAGTTGGTTTGGGTGATGAGGTCATGGGTTGGTTTGAGCGGTGAGGTCATGGGTTCGTTCGGGCGGTGAGGTCATGGGTTCATTCGGGCGCTGAGGTCATGGGTTCCTTCGGGCGCTGAGGTCATGGGTTGGTTTGGGCGGTGAGGTCATGGGTTTGTTTGGGTGGTGAGGTCACGGGTTGGATTGGGCGGTAAGGTCAGGTCACGGGTTGGTTTGGGCGCTGAGGTCATGGGTTGGTTTGGGCGGTGAGGTCACGGGTTCGTTCGGGCACTGAGGTCATGGGTTCGTTCGGGCTCTGAGGTCATGGGTTGGTTTGGGCGGTGAGGTCACGGGTTGGTTTGGGCAGTAAGGTCAGGTCACGGGTTGGTTTGGATGGTGAGGTCATGGTTTGGTTTGGGCGGTGAGGTTACGGGTTGGTTTGGGCGGTGAGGTCACGGGTTGGTTTGGGCGGTGAGGTCACGGGTTGGTTTGGGCGGTGAGGTCACGGGTTGGTTTGGACGAAGAGGTCATGGGTTGGTTTGGGCGGTGAGGTTACGGGTTGGTTTGGGCGGTGAGGTCACGGGTTGGTTTGGGCGGCAGGGTCAGGTCACGGGTTGGTTTGGGCGGTGAGGTTACGGGTTGGTTTGGGCGGTAAGGTCATGTCGCGGGTTGGTTTGGGTGATGAGGTCATGAGTTGGTTTGGGCGGTGAGGTCATGGGTTGGTTTGGGCGGTAAGGTCAGGTCACGGGTTGGTTTGGGCGCTGAAGTCATGAGTTGGTTTGGGTGATGAGGTCATGGGTTGGTTTGGGCGGTGAGGTCATGGATTGGTTGGGTTTTATCACACTGTGCCTATGTTAGGTTAGTGATGCACTTCGGTTGTATTCTATTTGGTATAGTTAGACTCACAATATTGAACTGGCTCATATTAAGCTTGTGGCAGTGACATAGCTAAAGAGGCAGGAGCCCCCGGAACATATGGAACCAGAAATCCCCATCGTAAAGACTCCCCCCATTTTTCCTAATGAAAGTTACACTGAAGCAGAGGGGAATGGGTGAGGCAGGACATCCCCTGGGGGGCAGCTTATAACTGGTATGTTATAAGCTGCACTTTCCACCATGGGGAATCTCCTGTAAACAGCCCCCCTAGTGCATCTTCCATCTGGTGCAGTAAAGTGTGAGGGGGAGGGGCAGTGTCTACAATAGAGAATAACACATTACACCTAATACTTCTAGTAATGCCTCACATTACCATACACAACTCCTCCCACCGTCATTCATAACTCCCCCCATTACCATACACAACTCCCCCCATCGACATACATAACTCCTCGCATTACCACGCACAACTCCTCCCACTGTCATACATAACTCCTCGCATTACCACGCACAACTCCTATTGTCATTCATAATTCCTTCCATTACCATACACAACTCCTCCCACTGTCAAACATAACTCCTCCCATTACCATACACAACTCCTCCCACTGTCATTCATAACTCCTCCTTTTACCACACATAACTTCTCCCACTGTCATGCATAACTCCTCCCACTGTCATATCCTGCTCCTCCCAATGCCATACATAACTCGTCCAATTACCATACACAACCCCTCCCATTACCATACACAGCCCCTCCCAATGCCATACACAACTCCTCCCATTACCATACACAACTCCTTTCACTGCCATACACAACTCCTCCCATTAGCATACACAACTCCTCCCACTGTCCCATACAATTTATTCCACAATCTCACATACATCATTTCCCTGCTCATAGCTCTTTCCATTATGCCACGTGACTCCTCAATTGCACTCTCATGTGGTTAGTCAATTTTCTCCACATAGTCCCTCCCATTGATCAATATAACCCCTCCCACTATTCTATGTAAATCCCCCCCAAAGCTTGGTAGCAGCTGATTTGAATTGTCTTATAATAGAGCCATTTCATTGTTCCTCTCATACCCTGCGAAGGAGCAATCTTCGATTTATGAAAATAGTCTGGGATGGGCAATGTCTCTCCAAATCTCCACTATAATGACTTAGGATCGGTCTGTCTCTGGATCTTCTCTGCAATGATCATGACCTGGGAGCCACCTATTTCTGGATCTCCTCTGCAATGATCGTGACCTGGGAGCCACCTATTTCTGGATCTCCTCTGCAATGATCGTGACCTGGGAGCCACCTATTTCTGGATCTCCTCTGCAATGATCGTGACCTGAAACTGGACCATCTCTGCATTATCTGTACGACAATCGTGACTTGGGATTGGTCCATCTCTGGATCTACTATACAACAATAGTGACCTGGTACTGTTTTTTCTCTGGAACTCCTCTTTAATGATCATGGCTTGGAAGTGGTCTATCTCAAGATCTTCTCTTTAACAATCATGATCTGCAATCGGTCTATCTTTATATCTCCTCCTTAACGACCATGGCTTGGGCTCAATCCATCTCCGAATCTCTTGTACAAGAATAGTGACTCTGGATCTGATCTTTATGGATCGTGACCTGGGATCACTCTTTCACTGGATCTCTTCTATAGCAATCATCACCTAGGACAAGTCCATCTCTGGATCTCCTCTATAATGATCATGACTTGAGACCGGTCTATCTCTGCATCTCCTCCGTAACATTAGTGACCTGAGGCCAGTCTTTCTCTGGATCTCCTCCTCCGTGAGAATTGTTATTTATTTAGATTGTATTTTATTAATACGTTTTAAGTGCATCTCTTGATCTCCTCTATAATGATAATGACATGAGGCCGGCCTATCTGTGGATCTCCCCATAGCAATCATGACCTGGAACAAGTCTATCTCTGGATCTCCTCTATGACTATAATGACTCAGGATCAGTCTCTATAATGATAGAGTCCTGGGAGAGGTCTATCTCTGGAACTCTTGATGACCTGGGACACATGATGTCCCTCCATTCTGTCTTCAAATTTCTCACTAAAATTTTGCAAGGCGGGACACACACTTTTTGCACAGTAGCCAAGCTTTTCAAAGCAACGGAATGAACTGGGTCAGACAGATTGGGGGCCAAAGACCTTATTCACAGCGGAGTTCCCAGTCAATGGCGATGGCCATCCAGGATCCCCTATGTTTTTGGAGACAAATAATGTTTCTTGTGGATTGCAGTTCACGTCATATCTGCTCAGTCACTATCTACATGAAAGAGAGAAGAAGTTATATTACTCCATATGTTTATAGATGTGAGTATATTCATAAGTTACATCATAATTGCTCAGTGTATAGTGCAGCTGCATGACGCTATGTATGGTGGTAATCCATATTGTATGGGATGGGTGACAACTTAAAAGTAATCAGCTTCTTTTTGGAGGAACCCTGATGTACCACACAGCTGATGAGGCTCATCTATTTGTCTGCAGCAGAATATGCCCCCCCCCCCCCCCCCCCCTCTATCTCCCTGGGAATGGCATGAAGGTCCACAAAAACGAGCTCATCCTGGTACTGTCCATACCGCTCATGAGAACCACCTCAGACAGGAAGGGACTAATGATCACCCATGCTGCTTGTATGACTACAGAGACAATAGGAACAATAAATTATGGATACTGTATAAAAATAATCTTAAACTCTTACCTGCCTTTCCTTGTTGGTACTCTCGTCGCCAGCAACCTGGAAGGAGATACGAGTCATGATTAACAAGATCTCTGGAAACAATTTTCTTTCTATGGGCTCAATGGAAGGACCTGGACTACTGATACACCCCCCCACCCCCCCTTGGAGATATAATAATAATACAAGGACGAGGCCCTTCCTGGGCCAACTTTCTGGCCAGGAAGAATAAAAACAGGCTCAGTTATTACAGGAGGCCATAAATTCTAGCCAGCTTCATCCATCCTATATAGCATCTATAGATCCTCCGATGCTGACAGTCATAAGGGCTCAAATGGGTTGTTCACAGAGATGGAGCCTTTGGTGACCATTGAGGGCAATCAGAGAGGAACAGAACCATCCGCTACCAACACTGCCCTAGACAGCTTTTCCCTTATAACAGTCAATTGTGTTGACTGTCCTGGGTCTAGAAGACAATAATTGGGACAAGCCCACATGTCTGCTTCTATGGTTGGAGACAGATATAAGCTTTGTGGATACATCAGACACTCTACAACTATTTATATTTACTGGAAACCTGCAGGCAGGAGGTGGATGCTATATGTAGTATGGGAGAGCTCAAAACTGGGAATATTTTGGTCAGATGTTTTATTACTGAATCTTTCCATGTTCAAGTCTCATAGAATATGTCTCTGCTCCATGGTGGCCATCTCCAGCTACTGAAATTCACTAGATTATCACTCATTATCTTACCTGTGGGGAAGGAGAATGGTTTCTTTAGCACCATGATTACAACCACTATAGCGATAATGAGAAGAACCACCAGCATGATAATGGAGTTCCGCACAGCAGGGGCCACGCCATATTGTTTCCCAGTCTCCTTGTTCTCGCCTGTCACTTCCAGCACATCTGCTGAGAAAAAAGCTGTCACTAGAACTAGAGTAACCAAATTCCCAGCTAGAGAAGTATCCCACCAGAGAAATACCCAACGAGAGAAATAACCCACTGAAGAAAAACTTAAACCGGAGAAATACCACACCGGAGAAATACCTAACTGGAGAAATACCCAACTGGAGAAAGAACCCCTCAGAGAAAAACTTCACCGGAGAAACACCCCACTGGAGAAATACCCAACAGGAGAAATACCACTAGAGATATACTCAACTGGAGAAAGACCCCACTGGAAAATACTATACTGAAAAAACACCCCACTGGAGAAATACCCCACCAGAGAAATACCCAACTGGAGAAACACCCCACTGGAAAAATACTCAAGTGGAGAAACATCCCAATAGAGAAATACCCAACTAAAGAAACACCCCACTGGAGGAATACCCCGTGGGAGAAACACCCCAATAGAGAAATACCTAGCTGCAGAAATACCCAACTGAAGAAACACCCCACTGGAGGAATACCCCATGGGAGAAACACACCAATAGAGAAATACCTAGCTGCAGAAACTACCCAACTGGTGAAACACCCCACTGGAGAAATATCCCATGGGAGAAACTCCCCAATAGAGAAATACCTAACCAGAGAATACCTCAACGGAGAAATGCCTCACTGGAGAAATACTCCATTGGAGAAAGACCAAACTGGAGAAAGACCAAACCAGAGAAAGACCCATCCAGAGAGTAGCCCATCGGAGGAAAACGCCACTGGAGAAATACTCCAATGAAGAAAGGCCCAACTGGAGAAAGACCCTTCTGGTGATATCCCCAACCAGAGAAATACTCTTCTAGAGAAAAATCCTACCAGAGACATATCCCACTGGAGAAATACTAAGCCGGAGGCATACCCAACCAGAGAAAGACCCCACCAGAGAAATACCCCACCACAGAAACACCCAAAGAGAGAATTATCCCACCAGAAAAATGCACCCATATATGAAGGAGTATCCCAATAGATAAATATTCCAGAACAGATATGCCCCAGTCTAGAAATATTTCAGTGGGCCAATATATCAATACTTAGGTATACTCCATCTTGGGAAATATGTGAATATAAACCATACAGTCTATATAAATTAGACAAATATATAGGCAACGCTAATAAACCTGTAATTACTTCTCCAGGGCCTCTCCCATCCTCTGGAACTCCCTGCCCCGGTATGTCCTATCAGCCCCTAACCTGTCCACCTTTAGGAGATCCCTGAAAACTCATTTATTCAGGGAAGCCTATCCCACACCCACCTAACAACTGTCCCCGAGCCACCATCATAAAATCATCCCCCGCAACTACTACCTTTTGTACCACCACCCCCTCGCTTTAGAATGTAAGCTCTATGAGCAGGGCCCTCCTGTACCTTCTGTATTGAACTGTAATTGTGTTGTCTCCCCTCTACATTGTAAAGCGCTGCGTAACACTACTGGTGCTTTAAAAAAAAATTGTGTATAATAATAATAATATTAATAATAATACACACCAAATACCTATAATACACCATTTTACTCATTCCATTTAGTCATATATTTCTGTTTCATAACTCCTCCCATTACACCCACAACCCCTCCTATTACTCTACAAACCCTTCCCTCCTAAAACTTCCTCTCTTTACCCCATAACACCTCTTATTACTACCCAAACCATTGCCATTATACCCTGAACCCCTCCTTTTCCCCCCATAGCTCCTCCCCTTACTTGTACAACGCCTCCTATTACTCTCCAAACTCTTATTATAGGCCTAACCAGCCCACTACTCCATGTAACTCCTCCATATATGTCAATGTAGCTCCCTCCAGTGTACAGTACATTAGGTAACTTACAGGTGAGGTTCCCGCTTGCAGTGAGGATGACACAGGAGAAGTTGGTGGTGGAGGTGACATTTATGGTGACTGTACTGGTCACATTAATAAAGTCTTCGACCTGATCAAAGTCATTGTGAATGTGGCGTTTATGTATTGGTGTCCCATCACTGGCGTTTATCCACGTGATCTCTGGCTGCGGAGCCCCCCCTTGTGTGGTACAAGTGAGTTTCAGCTCTGGGTTCCTCTCACTTGGTGGGGAACTTGTGATGACTGGCGTACTGTAGTTTGCTGTGGGCACAGAAACCTTGTTAGAGGTGGCAGCCAATATGACATTGTGGATTAGGAGCTGTAATGGGTGCGGCAGCTGCCCCACATGTGCGTCTTATTTGTGTCTTACCTGTCACGTGCAGCTCTGTGGTGTTCTCCAGTAGTTTCTGAGTGGATGTTTCCTCACAAAATATAAAACAGTCGTATATTCCACTGTCATTCGACCACAAGTGTGACAGGTGGAGAGTGAAATCCCCATTACTCAGGTTGGTGAGATTCAGAGATGCTCGCCCTCGATATGCCTCATGCTGTTCATTTGTTGTCAAGCTTTTATTACTTACTCCAGCCACCAGTATATATTTACCATCTAATTTCCGCTGCCAGTATACCAGGAGGTGCTGTATGGGGCATGTCCGCTGCTGCAGCTCACAAGGTAAGGACACCGAGCCCCTCAATCTTGCTTCCAGAGCCTCACCAGAGCCCCAAACTACTAAAGAAGACAGATAAAAACATGTTTATCAGACCAAAAATGTGAAATTAAAATGATCCCATATATTGCAAATTTTTGGCAAAAATATCTCTCCCCCCTTCCTCTTGCTGCTTCCGACTGCTAGTCCCACCAGATGTGGTGATGTCACTTCTGTGCTGATTACTGTTCTCCTTGCTGGAGAGAAAGCCATACCCGAGGACCCCCAGTGCAAGAATCTCCCTGCTTCATGTCCTCTGTGGATCTGAGCTTCCCCACCTCTCCAGGTTCTTCATCATTACAGCACCAGTCATGGGGGGGGGGGGGGCTCTGACAGGAAGCAGAAAAGTCCTGCCTCTGCCAAGATGGCTGCCACCACTAAGTGCAGAACAAGGCCCAGTAAGCTCTCACAGTTCACGTCCTCTTAAGGGAATATTACTTTAACTGGTTTCTATTTACTTTTATACAAAGTGAGGAAGAAAACACTCAAAATGGAGATTTCCAGGGTGCAGATTTTACGGCTTTTACCATTTCATAGATTATTAAATCCATGTTCATTGAGTTAATAATTAGTAGAGGAATGAGGCAGAAAACCTCATTGATCGATCTGTCACCTTCCCTCCATGCACCGAGCCTCGGTAACATTAACCCTCTCCACATTATTATACAGGATTCATCATAATTATGATAATAATATTATCTCACAAACCCAACACTAATATTAACCCTTCCAGTAATATTATGATGAACCCCCATAACCCCAACACTAATATTACCCCTTCCAGTAATGCCGCGTACACACGGTCGGACTTTTCGTCTACAAAAGTCCAACGGACGCCGACGGACTAAAGCTGGCTGGTAATCCGATCGTGTGTGGGCTTCTCCGGACTTTCAGCAGACTTTTTCAGCCTCAAATCCGACGGACTTTAGATTTGAAACATGCTTCAAATCTTTACGTCGTAACTACGACAGACCCCGAAATCCGTTCGTCTGTGTGCTAGTCCGACGGACAAAAACCCATGCTAGGGCAGCTATTGGCTACTGGCTATGAACTTCCTTATTTTAGTCCGGTGTACGTCATCACATACGAATCCGTCGGACTTTTGTGTGGTCGTGTGTAGGCAAGTCCGTTCGTTAGAAAGTCTGCTGCAAGTCCGCCGAAAGTCCGCCGGAAGTCCGCCGGAAGTCTGTCGGACAGGCTGTCGGACTTTTGTAGACGAAAAGTCCGACCGTGTGTACGCGGCATAATACTATAATGAACCCTCATAACCCCAACACTAATATTACCCCTTCCAGTAATACTATAATGAACCCTCCTCATAACCCCAACACTAATATTACCCCTTCCAGTAATACTATAATGAACCCTCCCCATAACCCCAACACTAATATTACCCCTTCCAGTAATACTATAATGAACCCCCATAACCCCAACACTAATATTAACCCTTCCAGTATTACTATAATGAACCCCCATAACCCCAACACTAATATTACCCCTTCCAGTAATATTATGATGAACCCTCCCCATAACCCCAACACTAATATTAACCCTTCCAGTAATATTATGATGAACCCTCCCCATAACCCCAACACTAATATTACCCCTTCCAGTAATATTATGATGAACCCTCCCCATAACCCCAACACTAATATTAACCCTTCCAGTAATATTATGATGAACCCTCCCCATAACCCCAACACTAATATTACCCCTTCCAGTAATATTATGATGAAGCCTCCCCATAACCCCAACACTAATATTAACCCTTCCAGTAATACTTTGATGAACCCTCCCCATAACCCCAACACTAATATTAACCCTTCCAGTAATACTTTGATGAACCCTCCCCATAACCCCAACACGAATATTACCCCTTCCAGTAATATTATGATGAACCCCCATAACCCCAACACTAATATTACCCCTTCCAGTAATACTATAATGAACCCTCCCCATAACCCCAACACTAATATTCACCCTTCCAGTAATATTATGATGAACCCTCCCCATAACCCCAACACTAATATTAACCCTTCCAGTAATATTATGATGAACCCTACCCATAACCCCAACACTAATATTACCCCTTCCAGTAATATTATGATGAACCCCCATAACCCCAACACTAATATTACCCCTTCCAGTAATACTATAATGAACCCTCCCCATAACCCCAACACTAATATTCACCCTTCCAGTAATATTATGATGAACCCTCCCCATAACCCCAACACTAATATTAACCCTTCCAGTAATACTTTGATGAACCCTCCCCATAACCCCAACACTAATATTACCCCTTCCAGTAATACTATAATGAACCCTCCCCATAACCCCAACACTAATATTACCCCTTCCAGTACCACTATGATGAACCCTCCCCATAACCCCAACACTAATATTAACCCTTCCAGTAATATTATGATGAACCCTCCCCATAACTCCAACACTAATATTACCCCTTCCAGTAATATTATGATGAACCCTCCCCATAACCCCAACACTAATATTACCCCTTCCAGTAATATTATGATAAACCCTCCCCATAACCCCAACACTAATATTACCCCTTCCAGTACCACTATGATGAACCCTCCCCATAACCCCAACACTAATATTAACCCTTCCAGTAATATTATGATGAACCCTTCCCATAACCCCAACACTAATATTAACCCTTCCAGTAATACTATGATGAACCCTCCCCATAACCCCAACACTAATATTACCCCTTCCAGTAATATTATGATGAACCCCCATAACCCCAACACTAATATTACCCCTTCCAGTAATACTTTGATGAACCCTCCCCATAACCCCAACACTAATATTACCCCTTCCAGTAATACTATAATGAACCCTCCCCATAACCCCAACACTAATATTACCCCTTCCAGTAATATTATGATGAACCCTCCCCATAACCCCAACACTAATATTACCCCTTCCAGTACCACTATGATGAACCCTCCCCATAACCCCAACACTAATATTACCCCTTCCAGTAATATTATGATGAACCCTCCCCATAACCCCAACACTAATATTACCCCTTCCAGTAAAATTATGATGAACCCCCATAACCCCAACACTAATATTACCCCTTCCAGTAATACTATAATGAACCCTCCCCATAACCCCAACACTAATATTACCCCTTCCAGTAATATTATGATAAACCCTCCCCATAACCCCAACACTAATATTACCCCTTCCAGTACCACTATGATGAACCCTCCCCATAACCCCAACACTAATATTACCCCTTCCAGTAATATTATGATGAACCCTCCCCATAACCCCAACACTAATATTACCCCTTCCAGTAATACTATAATGAACCTTCCCCATAACCCCAACACTAATATTACCCCTTCCAGTAATATTATGATGAACCCTCCCCATAACCCCAACACTAATATTCACCCTTCCAGTAATATTATGATGAACCCTCCCCATAACCCCAACACTAATATTACCCCTTCCAGTAATATTATGATGAACCCCCATAACCCCAACACTAATATTACCCCTTCCAGTAATACTATAATGAACCCTCCCCATAACCCCAACACTAATATTCACCCTTCCAGTAATATTATGATAAACCCTCCCCATAACCCCAACACTAATATTACCCCTTCCAGTAATATTATGATGAACCCTCCCCATAACCCCAACACTAATATTACCCCTTCCAGTACCACTATGATGAACCCTCCCCATAACCCCAACACTAATATTACCCCTTCCAGTAATACTATAATGAACCCTCCCCATAACCCCAACACTAATATTACCCCTTCCAGTAATATTATGATGAACCCTCCCCATAACCCCAACACTAATATTACCCCTTCCAGTAATACTATAATGAACCCCCATAACCCCAACACTAATATTACCCCTTCCAGTAATACTTTGATGAACCCTCCCCATAACCCCAACACTAATATTACCCCTTCCAGTAATACCATAATGAACCCTCCCCATAACCCCAACACTAATATTACCCCTTCCAGTAATATTATGATGAACCCCCATAACCCCAACACTAATATTCACCCTTCCAGTAATATTATGATAAACCCTCCCCATAACCCCAACACTAATATTACCCCTTCCAGTAATATTATGATGAACCCTCCCCATAACCCCAACACTAATATTACCCCTTCCAGTACCACTATGATGAACCCTCCCCATAACCCCAACACTAATATTACCCCTTCCAGTAATACTATAATGAACCCTCCCCATAACCCCAACACTAATATTACCCCTTCCAGTAATATTATGATGAACCCTCCCCATAACCCCAACACTAATATTACCCCTTCCAGTAATACTATAATGAACCCCCATAACCCCAACACTAATATTACCCCTTCCAGTAATACTTTGATGAACCCTCCCCATAACCCCAACACTAATATTACCCCTTCCAGTAATACCATAATGAACCCTCCCCATAACCCCAACACTAATATTACCCCTTCCAGTAATACTATAATTAACCCCCATAACCCCAACACTAATATTACCCCTTCCAGTAATATTATGATGAACCCTCCCCATAACCCCAACACTAATATTACCCCTTCCAGTAATATTATGATGAACCCTCCCCATAACCCCAACACTAATATTACCCCTTCCAGTAATATTATGATGAACCCCCATAACCCCAACACTAATATTACCCCTTCCAGTAATATTATGATGAACCCTCCCCATAACCCCAACACTAATATTACCCCTTCCAGTAATACTATAATGAACCCTCCCCATAACCCCAACACTAATATTACCCCTTCCAGTAATATTATGATGAACCCTCCCCATAACCCCAACACTAATATTACCCCTTCCAGTAATATTATGATGAACCCCCATAACCCCAACACTAATATTACCCCTTCCAGTAATATTATGATAAACCCTCCCCATAACCCCAACACTAATATTACCCCTTCCAGTAATATTATGATGAACCCTCCCCATAACCCCAACACTAATATTACCCCTTCCAGTAATATTATGATGAACCCCCATAACCCCAACACTAATATTACCCCTTCCAGTAATATTATGATGAACCCTCCCCATAACCCCAACACTAATATTACCCCTTCCAGTAATATTATGATGAACCCCCATAACCCCAACACTAATATTACCCCTTCCAGTAATACTATAATGAACCCTCCCCATAACCCCAACACTAATATTACCCCTTCCAGTACCACTATGATGAACCCTCCCCATAACCCCAACACTAATATTACCCCTTCCAGTAATATTATGATGAACCCTCCTCATAACCCCAACACTAATATTACCCCTTCCAGTAATATTATGATGAAGCCTCCCCATAACCCCAACACTAATATTACCCCTTCCAGTAATACTATAATGAACCCCCATAACCCCAACACTAATATTACCCCTTCCAGTAATATTATGATGAACCCTCCCCATAACCCCAACACTAATATTACCCCTTCCAGTAATACTATAATGAACCCTCCCCATAACCCCAACACTAATATTACCCCTTCCAGTAATATTATGATGAACCCTCCCCATAACCCCAACACTAATATTACCCCTTCCAGTAATACTTTGATGAACCCTCCCCATAACCCCAACACTAATATTACCCCTTCCAGTAATACTATAATGAACCCTCCCCATAACCCCAACACTAATATTACCCCTTCCAGTAATACTATGATGAACCCCCATAACCCCAACACTAATATTACCTCTTCCAGTAATACTATAATGAACCCTCCCCATAACCCCAACACTAATATTACCCCTTCCAGTAATACTATAATGAACCCTCCCCATAACCCCAACACTAATATTACCCCTTCCAGTAATACTATGATGAACCCCCATAACCCCAACACTAATATTACCCCTTCCAGTAATATTATGATGAACCCTCCCCATAACCCCAACACTAATATTACCCCTTCCAGTAATATTATGATGAAGCCTCCCCATAACCCCAACACTAATATTAACCCTTCCAGTAATACTTTGATGAACCCTCCCCATAACCCCAACACTAATATTACCCCTTCCAGTAATACTATAATGAACCCTCCCCATAACCCCAACACTAATATTACCCCTTCCAGTAATACTATGATGAACCCCCATAACCCCAACACTAATATTACCTCTTCCAGTAATACTATAATGAACCCTCCCCATAACCCCAACACTAATATTACCCCTTCCAGTAATACTATGATGAACCCCCATAACCCCAACACTAATATTACCCCTTCCAGTAATATTATGATGAAGCCTCCCCATAACCCCAACACTAATATTACCCCTTCCAGTAATATTATGATGAAGCCTCACCATAACCCCAACACTAATATTAACCCTTCCAGTAATACTTTGATGAACCCTCCCCATAACCCCAACACTAATATTACCCCTTCCAGTAATACTATAATGAACCCTCCCCATAACCCCAACACTAATATTAACCCTTCCAGTAATACTATAATGAACCCTCCCCATAACCCCAACACTGATATTACCCCTTCCAGTAATACTTTGATGAACCCTCCCCATAACCCCAACACTAATATTACCCCCTCCAGTAATATTATGATGAACCCTCCCCATAACCCCAACATTAATATTACCCCTTCCAGTAATACTATAATGAACCCTCCCCATAACCCCAACACTAATATTACCCCTTCCAGTAATACTATAATGAACCCTCCCCATAACCCCAACACTAATATTACCCCTTCCAGTAATACTATGATGAACCCCCATAACCCCAACACTAATATTACCCCTTCCAGTAATACTATAATGAACCCTCCCCATAACCCCAACACTGATATTACCCCTTCCAGTAATACTTTGATGAACCCTCCCCATAACCCCAACACTAATATTACCCCTTCCAGTAATATTATGATGAACCCTCCCCATAACCCCAACACTAATATTACCCCTTCCAGTAATACTATAATGAACCCTCCCCATAACCCCAACACTAATATTACCCCTTCCAGTAATATTATGATGAACCCCCATAACCCCAACACTAATATTACCCCTTCCAGTAATATTATGATGAACCCCCATAACCCCAACACTAATATTACCCCTTCCAGTAATACTATAATGAACCCTCCCCATAACCCCAACACTAATATTACCCCTTCCAGTAATATTATGATGAACCCCCATAACCCCAACACTAATATTACCCCTTCCAGTAATATTATGATGAACCCCCATAACCCCAACACTAATATTACCCCTTCCAGTAATATTATGATGAAGCCTCCCCATAACCCCAACACTAATATTAACCCTTCCAGTAATACTTTGATGAACCCTCCCCATAACCCCAACACTAATATTACCCCTTCCAGTAATACTATAATGAACCCCCATAACCCCAACACTAATATTACCCCTTCCAGTAATACTATGATGAACCCCCATAACCCCAACACTAATATTACCCCTTCCAGTAATACTATGATGAACCCCCATAACCCCAACACTAATATTACCCCTTCCAGTAATACTATAATGAACCCTCCCCATAACCCCAACACTAATATTACCCCTTCCAGTAATATTATGATGAACCCCCATAACCCCAACACTAATATTACCCCTTCCAGTAATACTATAATGAACCCTCCCCATAACCCCAACACTAATATTACCCCTTCCAGTAATATTATGATGAACCCCCATAACCCCAACACTAATATTACCTCTTCCAGTAATACTATAATGAACCCTCCCCATAACCCCAACACTAATATTACCCCTTCCAGTAATATTATGATGAAGCCTCCCCATAACCCCAACACTAATATTACCTCTTCCAGTAATATTATGATGAACCCTCCCCATAACCCCAACACTAATATTACCCCTTCCAGTAATATTATGATGAACCCTCCCCATAACCCCAACACTAATATTACCCCTTCCAGTAATATTATGATGAACCCCCATAACCCCAACACTAATATTACCCCTTCCAGTAATACTATGATGAACCCTCCCCATAACCCCAACACTAATATTACCCCTTCCAGTAATATTATGATGAACCCTCCCCATAACCCCAACACTAATATTACCCCTTCCAGTAATATTATGATGAACCCCCATAACCCCAACACTAATATTACCCCTTCCAGTAATACTATAATGAACCCTCCCCATAACCCCAACACTAATATTACCCCTTCCAGTAATACTATAATGAACCCTCCCCATAACCCCAACACTAATATTACCCCTTCCAGTAATACTATAATGAACCCCCATAACCCCAACACTAATATTACCTCTTCCAGTAATACTATAATGAACCCTCCCCATAACCCCAACACTAATATTACCCCTTCCAGTAATATTATGATAAACCCTCCCCATAACCCCAACACTAATATTACCCCTTCCAGTAATATTATGATGAACCCTCCCCATAACCCCAACACTAATATTACCCCTTCCAGTAATATTATGATGAACCCTCCCCATAACTCCAACACTAATATTAACCCTTCCAGTAATATTATGATGAACCCCCATAACCCCAACACTAATATTAACCCTTCCAGTAATATTATGATGAACCCCCATAACCCCAACACTAATATTACCCCTTCCAGTAATATTATGATGAACCCCCATAACCCCAACACTAATATTACCCCTTCCAGTAATACTATAATGAACCCTCCCCATAACCCCAACACTAATATTACCCCTTCCAGTAATACTATAATGAACCCCCATAACCCCAACACTAATATTACCTCTTCCAGTAATACTATAATGAACCCTCCCCATAACCCCAACACTAATATTAACCCTTCCAGTAATACTATGATGACCTCCCCCATTGCCCTAACATTAAAATGAACCATCCCAGTAACACTAAGATGAACCCTCCCCATAACCTCAATAATAACAATAACAGTAATGCTACAATGTACCATCCCTTTAACCCTAACACTAATAATACCTCTCCCTGACCCAATAACCACAACACTAATATTAACCCTCCCTGACATAAACACGTACACACAGGTTGAACTGGACCTCTTTACAACCCAACCCTCCCTGTAACCTCAACACTAACCCTCTTTACAACCCAACCCTCCCTATAACCCCAACACTAACCCTCTTTACAACCCAACCCTCTCTATAACCCCAACACTAACCCTCTTTACAACCCAACCCTCCCTATAACCTCAACACTAACCCTCTTTACAACCCAACCCCAACCCTCCCAGTGGACCTTTCCTGCATCCTCAACACTGACCCTGCTTGTAAACCAAACACCAGCTAATCCTGAAACAATAACACTAATCCTGCCCCTAACTCTAACACTGACCCTCCCTGTAACCCCAAAATCAACCCTGCCTGTAACACCAACACTAATTCTCCCTGTAATCCTAACAGTGACCAACTCCATAGCCCCAACACTACCCCTCCCTGTAAGATCATGACAAACCTATCTATAACCTCAATACTAACCCTCCCTGTAACATTCTGGTGAGCCTTCCCCAACACTAACCAACCCTGTAACCCCAACAATAACCCCCCCTCCCTGTAACATTATGCAAACCTTTCCTGTAACCCCAACAATACCCCCCCCCCTTAACTACCACACTACCCCTCCTTGTAACCCTCAACACTAACTCTCACCGAAATCTTAAAACTGATCCTTCTGTAACCCCAACACCAACCCTCCCTGTAATTTTAACACTGACCTCCACACCTACCCTGTAATCCTCATACAAAGCCAATATCTATGTAGACAGGTCCTCTTTTTCTTACCTATCAGACAGCAGACTCCGAGCAGCATCCACCTGTGATAGAGAGAGGGAATGTCAGATTTGTCATCATATCTGATTGGTCAGTGTGTGGTCACATGTGATCCAGGTCGGTCAGAAATGTATAGAGGTGACCTGACCGGTGATTCCCATCACCCTGTATATGTCCATCATACCGACTCTTCCAACCCAACCCTTCCTCTGCCCGAAAACACAGAACAACCCACCTCACCACAAAGACCCCGCTACTCCAACCCCCACCATAAGGGGGATTAAAGGAGACGTCCATCTAAACCCAGAGAGTGAGGCTCCACGACAAATATCCAGTCAAAGGTTGTTTTGTATCTTCCTCCTCCATGGTGTGAAGGAGCCTGAACCTGGTGTGCCGGTGTTCTGCCATATAGTGTCCTTGTATCAAATAGTGTCCGCCTCGTACTGCGCAGGCGCTGCGCCTGCGCAGTACGGAGGAGCAGGAGATGCCGAAAATGTCCGAAGGTGATCAGCTGACCATCAGCTGTACACGGCGCTCGGGCA
The DNA here is from genome assembly GCA_037953035.1 of Aquarana catesbeiana. Classification (NCBI taxonomy): domain Eukaryota; kingdom Metazoa; phylum Chordata; class Amphibia; order Anura; family Ranidae; genus Aquarana; species Aquarana catesbeiana. Next base: position 91,672 of record JBBHAA010002599.1, read on the forward strand.
CCTGTTAGCGATGGCAGTGTAAGAGGGCCCCTCGCGGGCTCGCTTCGCTCGCCACGCTTCGGGCACGGCCTCGCTGCGCTCGGCAAATATTTATTCTAACTCTATGTCCACTTGGATAGTAGGGAATGATCCTGGACATAGGGTAAGAATAAATGCGCAGGCGCCGTGTACAGCTGACGATCAGCTGTTGAACTTCGGAGACTTTCGGCGTCTCCTTTGTCCTCCGTACTGCGCCTGCGCAGTACAGGGAGGACACTATATGATAGGGGACTGAATTCGACAAGACACCGGCAATTCCGGGACTTTCCGACTCCTAATTTGGAATAATCCCAAATAATCTCCCTTCTGAGAATTCTGTGTCCCATCAGGCTTGGTGCCTCCCCATCGGCCTGTTCAGGAGATAAGAGGCCCAACAAATGTGTCTGACCATAGAGTTCACCGCTAGGTAATCTCCTCTGTACAGAGACTGATGTGACTGGCTCAGTGTTCTCTGTACAGCACTCCGGTATATGTCAGAGCTATATAAATGTATAATAATAATAGTGTGTGACTGTGGGGGAGGGGACATTAGAGTGTAAGCTCCTCTGGTACAGAGACTGATGTGACTGGCTCAGTGATCTCTGTACAGCACTCTGGTATATGTTAGAGCTATATAAATGTATAATAATAATAGTGTGTGACTGTGGGGGAGGGGACATTAGAGTGTAAGCTCCTCTGTACAGAGACTGATGTGATTGGCTCAGTGTTCTCTGTACAGCACTGCGGTATATGTCAGAGCTATATAAATGTATAATAATAATGATAGTGTGTGACTGTGGGGGAGGGGATATTAGAGTGTAAATTTTTGTTTATTAAAAATCTTACAAACATAATAAAAACATATTTACATATATACAAAATAAAGAAAAAAATATATATAAACAAAAATAGCTTACATCAGCATAGCAAAAACATAAAGAAAACTAAATATACCAACCTAAACAAAGCCATAATCTCCACCTAAAACACATATAACTCATGCTTGCAGCCCTTTTTCAAAAATACAATCTCATATAAAAATCTAGGGGACGTGAAAGGACAGAAAGAAAGCCGCACACCCAGAGACTGACAAACAGCAGCTACGGAGACCTTACATTCCTCCACGTGTTTGTCCAGGCCCCCGGCCGCTACCTGTCCTTCTCAGGACCCTGAATCTTCCCAACCTCACCCAGAATGTCGTGCACCACCACCTCGACGGGAAGGACTTTTTTCCGAATGGAAACCTGACACCGTGCATTCCATGTGAAGAAACGGTCTACTAAGCTAACTAGAAAAAAATCAAAGTCCAGGTGAGTCTGAAAAAGCCCCATGACCACGCTGCATAAAGAAAAGGGATAACCAGAACCCCACCCACCCGCTTATAGACTTCTAAACTTAAGGGGCACTGAAGCAAGAAATGGTCCATTGTCTCCTCTACACCAACACACTTCGCACTTGGACAACCACAGTTCTCCACGGAGCAGACCCTCCCTCATAACAGGGCCTGGGCAATCCCTCAAGGCCAGTGGCTCGCTAAAGGCAGATTCAACAACCCTCCTCTCCAGGGCCTTCCTAGGAAGAGACTTAATTTCCTCCGCCGTCACTCGCCACTGCCGAAGTACTTTCAGGCCTGGAGTAAGGTAAGTCGGGAGCTTACCGTATCCGACTCTCAGGGGTTTCACTGGCCCATCATTCTCCCAGCTCTGCAGAAAATGCCTAAACCAAGACTGAAAAATGCCAACCCACCCAGGTGGTTCCAATGCCAGCATATTAATAAAATTGTGATTCAAAAACATAAAAAAAAAGACTACCACCGGGTTGACCATACCTAGGCTACCCATCCGCTTGGGAAGGTAGGTTACAGACCTCCTAATGAGGTTCAGTTTGTTCCTCCATAACAGCTGGAAGAAACAGCTGTAGATCTTCGCATAGAGAGACACTGGCAAAACACAGACAAAGCTAACATATAGAAATACTGGGATCAGGCAAGTTTTAATCAGGTCAATCTTTTCCCTGTAAGAGAGTTTCCAATCCTTCCAGCTGGCAACCTTGGCAACGGTATCTTGTAGCCTGCTTTCCTAATTTGCAAGGGCGTAATCCCCGGGACCAAATTTGAAGCCTAAAATTTGAATATCCTGCCAGAGCCCTGAGTAGGCATCCAGTAGCTCAAAGCCTTCACCCTCCTCTCCCATCCAGAAAACCTCACTCTTTTCCCGATTGATCTTCGAGCCAGATGCCTCAGCATACTGCTCCATCACCGAGACCACCTCCTCGACCTCCTCTGTCCCACAAGTGAAAACAGACACGTCATCAGCATAGGCCACGACCCTCAGAGGAGGCTCACCAGGAATGTCCAAAGACACTCCACACAAAAGAACTGCTCGCTAACCTCGTGATGAAGGAATCGATTAGAGGACAGCCCCGACGCACATCTGAGCCAATCCCAAAGGGCCATCTGATCCAACCATTCACAAGCATGAAGCACTCAGCCCCTCTGTACAAGGTTTTCAGACAATCGATAAAGCCCCCCCTCCAGGCCATACATGCCAAGAAGCAGCCACAGGTGTGACGGAACTGTCCAGCACCCAGCTTGGGTGCCTCCATCAAGATATACTGTAGCTTCCTCCAGTCTGGACCCAAGAACCAGGTTGTGATATTGGGGATGTCTAGCTCAGTGGTAGATGCGTTTTCAGTGAGTTCACAGTAGGAAGAAAAGCCGGCAAAACTGTAATCCTTTTAGTGTTGTTTACTGGTAAATCAGGGTGACAATAAAACAATAAAGTTGACGCGTTTCGGCAATAGCCTTAGGTGTAGCTAGTTTGAAACAGATATGGCAAAATATATATACACTCACATACACATATGCAAACTCCATCTCTATAAAATTGGCCTATCAGGTTAGTGTCACGGAAAATTAACATATTTAATTGATACCACCAATTATCCAAGTGGTTGGTGACTACACCTGTTTTTAGCCACCATGAGAAGGGGGAGAGGAAAGAAAGGCAATATAAAAAGTTATTTTGTTGAGCCAAAAAGAAGTGTGTAGAAAAAATTCTACATGAGATATTAGGACCTTATTACTCAAAGGAAGAAATGTATTCCTTAGAAGAAGGAGAAAATGCAGACTCATGTTCAGTGAGTTCACAGCCAACAATAACTTCAGTTTATGGGCGTGGTAGCACACTTTTATTGGAAGTAACAAAAATGAAAGTTCATACATGCACGGGTTGCCCACACAGGGGTTCTTCTCCCAAAAAATTACAACACAAAAATGCCAGGCCACCTGGCTCTCAAGGCTCACTCAGCCTTGGTCGCAGTATAAAGCTGCGCAGGCTCACTCCTGGCCTCTAGGAAGGGGCTCTTCTGACACTCCAGGCTTTCACATTCCTCCAAGACTCACAGTCCTCTCTGGTCCCCAGGACTCTCTCTTCCACTTGTCTCAGCTATGGTCTCCCCGACTCTCTCAGCTGGTCCAACTCTCTCAGTCCACTGACATGGAACCTCTCCCACATGGAGTGCCGTCTCAAGGATATTGCCTGGATTCTTAAATGGTAGCACACCTCCCTCCTGGCTGCAGCAACTGCTCCAACACCATACCTCCCAACTGCTCCCACACCAACACCATACATCCAAACTGCCCCCACACCAACACCATACCTCCCAACTGCTACCACACCAACTCCATACATCCAAACTGCCCCCACACCAACACCATACATCCAAACTGCCCCCACACCAACACCATACCTCCCAACTGCTACAACACCAACACCATACCTCCCAACTGCTCCAAGACCAACTCCATACCTCCCAACTGCTGTCACACCAACTCCATACCTCCCAACTGCTCCCACACCAACTCCATACCTCCCAACTGCTCCCACACCAACACCATACCTCTCAACTGCTCCCACACCAACTCCATACCTCTCAACTGCTCCCACACCAACTCCATACCTCCCAACAGCTCCAAGACCAACTCCATACCTCCCAACTGCTCCCACACCAACTCCATACCTCCCAACAGCTCCAAGACCAACTCCATACCTCCCAACTGCTGTCACACCAACTCCATACCTCCCAACTGCTCCCACACCAACTCCATACCTCTCAACTGCTCCCACACCAACTCCATACCTCCCAACAGCTCCAAGACCAACTCCATACCTCCCAACTGCTCCCACACCAACTCCATACCTCCCAACTGCTCCCACACCAACTCCATACCTCTCAACTGCTCCCACACCAACTCCATACCTCTCAACTGCTCCCACACCAACTCCATACCTTCCAACTGCTCCAAGACCAACTCCATACCTCCCAACTGCTCCCACACCAACTCCATACCTCCCAACTGCTCCCACACCAACTCCATACCTCTCAACTGCTCCCACACCAACTCCATACCTCCCAACTGCTCCAACGCCAACACCATACCTCCCAACTGCTCCCACACCAACTCCATACATCCCAACTGCTCCCACACCAACTCCATACCTCCCAACTGCTCCCACACCAACTCCATACCTCTCAACTGCTCCCACACCAACTCCATACCTCCCAACTGCTCCCACACCAACTCCATACCTCCCAACTGCTCCCACACCAACTCCATACCTCCCAACTGCTCCAAGACCAACTCCATACCTCCCAACTGCTCCCACACCAACTCCATACCTCCCAACTGCTCCCACACCAACTCCATACCTCTCAACTGCTCCCACACCAACTCCATACCTTCCAACTGCTCCAAGACCAACTCCATACCTCCCAACTGCTCCCACACCAACACCATACCTCCCAACTGCTCCAAGACCAACTCCATACCTCCCAACTGCTCCCACACCAACTCCATACCTCCCAACTGCTCCCACACCAACTCCATACCTCTCAACTGCTCCAAGACCAACTCCATACCTCCCAACTGCTCCAAGACCAACACCATACCTCCCAACTGCTCCCACACCAACACCATACATCCAAACTGCTCCCACACCAACTCCATACCTCCCAACTGCTCCCACACCAACTCCATACATCCAAACTGCCCCCACACCAACACCATACATCCAAACTGCCCCCACACCAACACCATACCTCCCAACTGCTCCCACACCAACACCATACCTCCCAACTGCTCCAAGACCAACTCCATACCTCCCAACTGCTCCCACACCAACTCCATACATCCAAACTACTCCCACACCACCTCCATTCCTCCCAACTGCTCCCAAACCAACTTCATACCTCTCAACTGCTCCCACACCAACTCCATACCTCCGAACTGCTCCAACACCAACTCCATACCTCCCAACTGCTCCCACACCAACACCATACCTCCCAACTGCTCCCACACCAACTCCATACATCCAAACTGCCCCCACACCAACACCATACCTCCCAACTGCTCCCACACCAACTCCATACATCCAAACTGCCCCCACACCAACACCATACCTCCCAACTGCTCCAAGACCAACTCCATATCTCCCAACTGCTCCAAGACCAACTCCATACCTCCCAACTGCTCCAACGCCAACTCTCCTGAGCTATGCTCAGACCTGCCTTATAATGAGTGTGTGCACCTGGACACCCACATAACCTGCAGAACTTCTGGAAAGCCCGGACACAAGACTGAAGACTCTATCTCTCCCAATGCTCTTTAAAGTCTTCAAGTTTCCAGCCCCAATCCAGACTTACAAAATCCAGAGAGGACTTAAAGCAAAGCTTTCTCTGCTCACCAATCTTCTGCTGGAACTTCTCAAACTGCCTCTTTGAGAGTCCTGTGTCCATTTTACACTGATTTTCACCAAGACAGGGGCTCTCACTCTCACAAGGTCTTATAGCTGAATATTGCACCCAAGAACTAGACGACACTAGGTTAGGTGCAAACTGGAACTGGAACTCTTAATTGAAAATTTACACAGAATATGCACACACCGGCCACTTTATTAGGTACACCTGTTCAATTGCTTGGTAACACAAATTGCTAATCAGCCAATCACATGGCAGCACCTCAATGCATTTAGGCATCTAGACGTGGTGAAGACGACTTGCTGAAGTTCAGACCGAGCATCAGAATGGGGAAGAAATGGGATCTCAGTGACTTTGAACATGGCATGGTTGTTGGTGGGAGACGGGCCGGTCTTAGTATTTCTGGGATTTTCACACACAACCATCTCTCGGAATTATAGAGAATGGCGGGAAAAAGAGAAAATATCAAGTGAGCGGCAGTTGTGTGGAGGAAATTGCCTTGTTGATGTCAGAGGTCAGAGGAGAATGGGCAGACTGGTTCCAGATGATAGAAAGACAACAGTAACTCCAACGATCACTCGTTACACCCAAGGTATGCAGAATACCATCTCTGAAAACCCAACACATCCAAACTTGAAGCAGATAGGCTACAGCAGCAGAAGACCACACCGGGTGCCAATCCTGTCAGCTAAGAACAGGAAACTGAGTCTACAATTGGCACAGGATCACCGAAATTGGACAATAGAAGATTGGAAAAACGTTGTCTGGTCTGATCCAACATTTGTGTGACCGTGTGTATGCAAGACAAGTTTGAGCCAACATCTGTCGGAAAAAATCCCAGGATTTTGTTGTCGGAATGTCCGATCAATGTCCGATCGTGTGTACAGGGCATAAGTCTCACAGTCTAGAGCAGTAATTGCTGGTTATGGGCATAGAGGCCCCAAATATGTATTCCGGTCCTAGATTCCCAGAGTCTGTGTGTTTCGGGGAGACATGGACCCGAATCCAAAGCAAGATAACTCCAAGGGTCCCCCAGGCACACGCCTCCCAAAAATAGGACCCCCTCAAAAGCCAGGGCCCATAGTCAGTAGGCAAGAGACCACCCTGCAGTCCCCTCCAAAAGCCCCCTGTCCTGGTTGGGTCACAACAGGTACTCATGATTGACCCCATCAAAAGCTTTAGCCTGATCCAATGCCAGCCGGGACTTTCTCCAGGACCTCTGGGACAGCTAACACCGCTATCAATGTGCTTCCACCCTGATCAGAACAGTGCCGGGGGTAGGAAAGTAGATTGCGCGCTACAGACCATAGTATCTTCCTATCAACATTGAGAAGACTAATGGGCCACCAAGTCTCAATTCTAGAAGAATCTTTACCCTTTGAGAGAAGAATCACCGCCGATTGTCACATGGAGGGAGAGAGCGAACCCTCTCATACAACTCCACCAAATATGGGGCCAGAGGAACCTTAAAGTGCTTCTAAAACTGTCAGCTGTCAGTCCATATGGCCCGGGCGACTTCATGATGGAAAGCCTATCAATATCCTTCACCACCTCATCTGCTGTGATGTCCTCTGCCAAACTCACCAGACAACTTTCCCAGTCCTGGAATAGAACCCAGAAAACCTGACATGCCCACCCGATCGAGGTCCCTCCTACCCAGGAGGTCAGCATAATATGACCTGGTGGTTCCCAGGATCCCCGGCTTGGACTTTGCCAAGGAACTCGCACTGCCAACCAGGCCTACAAATGACTAGGAGGGGGGATTTGAGCTAGGAGGGGGAATTTGAGCTACTAGGGGGGATTTAAGCTAGGATTTGAGTTAGGAGGGGGGATTTGAGCTAGGATTTGATCTAGGAGGGGGGATTTGAGCTAGGAGGGGGAATTTGAGCTAGGAGGGGGGATTTGAGTTAGGATTTGATCTAGGAGGGGGAATTTGAGCTAGGAGGGGGGATTTGAGCTAGGAGGGGGGATTTGAGCTGGGATTTGAGCTAGGAGGGGGGATTTGAGTTAGGAGGGGGGATTTGAGCTAGGAGGGGGGATTTGAGCTAGGAGGGGGAATTTGAGCTAGGAGGGGGGATTTGAGCTAGGAAGGGGGATTTGAGCTAGGAGGGGGAATTTGAGCAGGGGGAATTTGAGCTAGGAGGGGGGATTTGAGCTAGGAGGGGGGATTTGAGCTAGGAGGGGGGAATTTGGGCTAGGAGGGGGGATTTGAGCTAGGAGGGGGGGATTTGAGCTAGGATTTGAGTTAGGAGGGGGGATTTGAGCTAGGAGGGGAGATTTCAGCTAGGAGGGGGGAATTTGGGCTAGGAGGGGGGATTTGAGCTAGGAGGGGGGGATTTGAGCTAGGATTTGAGTTAGGAGGGGGGATTTGAGCTAGGAGGGGGGATTTGTGCTGGGAGGGGGGGATTTGGAGAGGCAGGACAGGATGTGTACTCGGAGGGGAAATTTGAGGGGTGGCGGAATTGTGCTAAGAGGAGTAATTTGTTATTTTTGGGGGGGATTTGTGCTGGGGAGGGGATTTGAAGAGAGAGAGGATTTTAGCTGGGAGGGGGAATTTGGGATGTTTGTGCTAGAAGAGGTGATATGGTAGAGGGGGAGGGGATTGGTGCTAGGAAGGGAAATTGTTTTTTTTTTGGGGGGGGGGGGGATTTGAGATAGGAAGGGGGATTTGCAGTGGCAGGAGAGGATGTGTACTCAATGGGGAAATTTGAGGGGTAGAGCAATTGTGCTAGAAAGAGTGATTTTTTTTTGGTGGGGGAGTTTGTGTTGGGGTTAGATTTGAACAGAAAGAGGATCTCAGCTGGGAGGGGGTGGGCGCTGTGTACCCCGGGGGGGGGCTGTGTGCCCCGGTGGGCGCATTGTGTACCCTGGGGGGTTGTGTACCCAGGGGGTGTGTGCTCTGTGTACCCGGAGGGGGGCGCGCTGTGTACCCTGGGAGGGTTGTGTACCCGGGGTGTGTGTGCTGTGTACCCCGTGGTGTGTGTGCTGTGTACCCCGGGGGGGGGGGGGTTGTGTAGCCGGGGGGGGGTTGCTGTGTACCCCGGGGGGGGCGCACTGGTGTACATGTGCCAGGCACTGTATATTTACCTTGTTCCACCTGGCCGCCCATCCACAGTAAATGTACTCGGGGGGCTCTCCATTGTTTCCAGTCCCGGTAAGGGTCGGACAAGTGATATTTCCCATAATCCCTTTCCAGAACCAAAGAGACATGCCGCTCATACTGAGACTTCTGGGCAGCAGTGTAACCTCAGAGGTCACCCCCTGATCTCCATGATTCCAGACAAGCCTATGAAGCTTCCTCCACAGATGTCGGTCGGTGACTTATCTGTTTATTTCTTCCTCTGATCACCGATCGTTCTCTCTGCTCCCGCCTCTCTGACTAATCTCCACCAATCATATCTGAGAAATGTCCTCCAAGGACTGACTCACCTTCTCATCATCCAGGACCCCCTCCCCCAGGTGATGGATTAGAGTGTAAGCTCCTGTGGTGAGTGGAGGGGACAGGTGGTATATTAGAGTGTAAGCTCCTGTGGTGAGTGGACAGGTGGTGGATTAGAGTGTAAGCTCCTGTGGTGAGTGGAGGGGACAGGTGGTGGATTAGAGTGTAAGCTCCTGTGGTGAGTGGACAGGTGATGGATTAGAGTGTAAGCTCCTGTGGTGAGGGGACAGGTGGTGTATTAGAGTGTAAGCTCCTGTGGTGAGTGGAGGGGACAGGTGATGGATTAGAGTGTAAGCTCCTGTGGTGAGTGGACAGGTGATGGATTAGAGTGTAAGCTCCTGTGGTGAGGGGACAGGTGGTGTATTAGAGTGTAAGCTCCTGTGGTGAGTGGAGGGGACAGGTGGTGTATTAGAGTGTAAGCTCCTGTGGTGAGGGGACAGGTGGTATATTAGAGTGTAAGCTCCTGTGGTGAGTGGACAGGTGGTGGATTAGAGTGTAAGCTCCTGTGGTGAGTGGAGGGGACAGGTGGTGGATTAGAGTGTAAGCTCCTGTGGTGAGTGGACAGGTGATGGATTAGAGTGTAAGCTCCTGTGGTGAGGGGACAGGTGGTGTATTAGAGTGTAAGGTCCTGTGGTGAGTGGACAGGTGGTGGATTAGAGTGTAAGCTCCTGTGGTGAGGGGACAGGTGATGGATTAGAGTGTAAGCTCCTGTGGTGAGGGGACAGGTGATGGATTAGAGTGTAAGCTCCTGTGGTGAGTGGAGGGGACAGGTGGTGGATTAGAGTGTAAGCTCCTGTGGTGAGTGGACAGGTGATGGATTAGAGTGTAAGCTCCTGTGGTGAGTGGACAGGTGGTGGATTAGAGTGTAAGCTCCTGTGGTGAGTGGACAGGTGATGGATTAGAGTGTAAGCTCCTGTGGTGAGGGGACAGGTGGTGGATTAGAGTGTAAGCTCCTGTGGTGAGTGGAGGGGACAGGTGGTGGATTAGAGTGTAAGCTCCTGTGGTGAGGGGACAGGTGGTGTATTAGAGTGTAAGCTCCTGTGGTGAGTGGAAGGGACAGGTGGTGTATTAGAGTGTAAGCTCCTGTGGTGAGTAGAGGGGACAGGTGGTATATTAGAGTGTAAGCTCCTGTGGTGAGTAGAGGGGACAGGTGGTATATTAGAGTGTAAGCTCCTGTGGTGAGTGGAGGGGACAGGTGGTATATTAGAGTGTAAGCTCCTGTGGTGAGTGGAAGGGACAGGTGATGGATTAGAGTGTAAGCTCCTGTGGTGAGTGGAGGGGACAGGTGATGGATTAGAGTGTAATCTCCTGTGGTGAGTGGACAGGTGGTGGATTAGAGTGTAAGCTCCTGTGGTGAGTGGACAGGTGGTGTATTAGAGTGTAAGCTCCTGTGGTGAGTGGAGGGGACAGGTGGTGGATTAGAGTGTAAGCTCCTGTGGTGAGTGGACAGGTGGTGGATTAGAGTGTAAGCTCCTGTGGTGAGTGGACAGGTGGTGGATTAGAGTGTAAGCTCCTGTGGTGAGTGGAGGGGACAGGTGATGGATTAGAGTGTAAGCTCCTGTGGTGAGTGGAGTGGACAGGTGATGGATTAGAGTGTAAGCTCCTGTGGTGAGGGGACAGGTGGTGGATTAGAGTGTAAGCTCCTGTGGTGAGTGGAGGGGACAGGTGGTGGATTAGAGTGTAAGCTCCTGTGGTGAGTGATGGATTGTTCCTCTAGTGGTGGGAAGTCCTGTATATTATATGGAGATTAGGTGGAATTCCCCGAATTTTCCCCGGTTGGCTGTCCTTGTCCCCGGCCTCCCCTCCCCCGCATTGTTATGTTTTCTCAGGTTTCACTGGCCAGGTTCTCACTGTTGCGGTGTCCTTGTGGTCGATCGATCGGTCGGTCATGTATGTTGTATCTACAGAAAGTGCTCAACCCTTCCAGAATCACAGAATTACAGGGGATGGGAGAGAGCTCGGCGGTTGTCTGTGCCTGGGGGGGGGGATGAATGTCTGATAACTGCAGAACGATTCTGGAGGGGGGGGGGGGTGCAGAAAAACGTGCGATGTACACACAGACCTGACAACCTCAGAGAAAATCGAATTCCCAGATCAGACGGCACACACCAATCCTTCCCATCCAATCATCATCCAATGTCACCACAATCATCACACTGAACAATTCTACACCCCCCCCCCCCCGGGACTGTGTATATAGAGAAGGGTGTGTGCGGTGTACAGTCAGTCATGTGTGTATGGTGGGTGTGTAATGTATACAGTCAGCCATGTGTGATTGGGGTTGTCACCTCATCCCTTTAAACCCCAACACCTTTGAATTACTCAGATTCTGAGGATGATTTAATGCAGATAAGGCACCAAGTGAGTTTAATTACCACCTTAATCAGCCCCGGAACCTGTATAATTAATATCTGTCCGGGTTTGGAGGGATCAGGTGACAACCCTATGTGTGATCTGTGTACAGTCTGCAGCATGTTGGTTGTTCTCCATGGTGTCAGTGTGTTCTCCATGGTGTCAGTGTGTTCTCCATGGTGTCAGTGTGTCCTCCATGGTGTCAGTGTGTTCTCCATGGTGTCAGTGTGTTCTCCATGGTGTCATTTAGTGGTGTCAGTGTCAGTTAGTGGTGTCAGTGTCAGTTGGTGATCCTCACCTGCTCCCGCCACTCATTGCTGCCTTGTCCGGGATCTCTGTCTTCTCATTGTAACTTTGTATCACTTTCACTTCCTCCTGTTTCTGCGCTGCTCTTTGGTGCCTCCCTTTGGTCATTTGTAGTCACAGCCGCCTCCTGTGGGAGGGTTCCGCAATCTGCTGACCTGACAGAAGAAGAAGAAGAAATATGTAATGTGACCGAGGAAAGGCAGAAATAATGACAGGAAACCGATGAGGATATGAGAAAACCACCCAGAAATCAGAACTCCGACCAGAAATCAGAACTCCACCCAGAAATCAGAACTCCACCCAGAACCTTCACTGTGCAGAATTTAAAGTGGAGCTCCGGGCTGATCTGAAATCTCCGGCCATTCATTGTATAATGAGCCTAACCTTCTCCTTTGACCTAAAACAATGGACACACGCTTCTACTCACTGTGATGGCAACTGCCTTGACCTTTCTATTCTCCAACCTCTGCATTCCGTACAACCTCTCCACCAACTCTTCTCCTTTCTCTGATCACCACTTTATCAGCTTCACTCTCTCCTTGTTTTCCAACACCTCGCTTCCAACTACATAACAGGTACCCGTAGAAACCTTCATCACCTCAACCCTTCTCCTTTCTCTGATCAACACCTTATTAGCTTCACTCACTCCTTGTCTTCCACCACCTCACCTTCCAACTACATAACAGGTACCCGTAGAAACCTTCATCACCTCAACCCTTCTCTCTCTCTCTCTGATCACCACCTTATCAGCTTCACTCTCTCCTTGTTTTCCACACCTCACCTTCCAACTACATAACAGTTACCCGTAGAAACCTTCATCACCTCAACCCTTCTCTCTGTGATCACCACTTTATTAGCTTCACTCTCTCCTTGTCTTCCACCACCTCGCCTTCCAACTACATAACAGTTACCCGTAGAAACCTTCATGACCTCAACCCTTCTCTTCTCTAAGCTGCTACTGACCACCTCTTTGACAAAATCTCACCCCTGCCCTGTCCCAACCTGGCCACTTCTGTCTACAATAGATCCCTATCCTCCACCCTGGATACCCTGGCAAACAGATGACACCAGAAGCCTCAAAAAACATAGCTGCACTGTTGAGCGTCTGTGGCGTAAGACTAATTCCCAGCAAGACTTCCACCAATATAAATCTGCCTCCGAAGAACATACAATGCCTGCCTCCGCACAGCCAAGCAGACCTATTTTATCACTGTGATGGACCTCGTACTCCTGAGGAGTATGTCCTCTGTATGGGCTTCCTTGCCCAGTGCCGGGACAATACCTGATCCCGCAGCCCACCCAGTCACTGGTCAGGACTCAGTGTAGAGTGAATAAAAGCATAATACTTTAATTGAAGAACAGACACAAGTTTTTATCGTGGGGGACAATCCCCCCTCCTTGTTGGCATAGAGACACATGGCGGGGTAAACTGTACATCCAATCACATGAGGTGCAGGAAGATTGAAACTTTTCACCAAATCTTATAAACAAAAACTGGGCACACATCCAAATTTGTCAGTGGGAAGGACACTTGAGGACACTGTTCTGTTCAATGTCAGTGTTCTAAACACAGACAACCTGGCTGGTTCAGGGGGTCGGTATCCCAGTGAAGAAAAGGGAGTTGGGACAGATGCTAAATGGGACTGGTACTGTCACAATCCCCCTCATTAACACCTTCTCATCCCATCCCCATCAACTCTTCTCTACCTTCAACTCTGTACTTCGTCCTCCACCGCCTCCACCCACTAACTCACTCACTTGTCCAGGAGATCGCCGATCACTTCAAACATAAGATTGATACAATTCGTGAGGAGATCTCCTCTGTACAGATACCTCTGCCACCTTACACTCCTTGTCCACTTGCACAGTCAATACTTCCCTTATTTAAGCCAGCTACTATAAAGGAAGTCACTAAACTATTTTCTAAGGCCTACCTAATCACCTGCCCCTTGGATCCTGCTCCCTCGCAAATACTACGGTCACCCTCTGGCTCTATCCTACATTCTCTACCTCATATCTTCAACTTCTCCCTCTCTACTGACATCTTCTCCAACTCTCTAAAACATGCACTAGTCACCCCTATACCTAAAAAGGCCTCACTGGACCCCACCAATCTTAACAACCTACACCCCATCTCCTTACTCCCTTTTGCCTCCAAATTCCTTGAATGTCTGGTCTACAACTGGCTGAGCTGCCACCTCATTGAGAACAACCTTCTTCATCCTCTTCAGTCTGGATTTCGTCCTCAACACTTCACAGAAACTGCTCTTCTAAAACTCACAAATGACTTACTAACAGCTAAAACCAATGGACACTACTCTGTACTCTTATTATTGGACCTCTTCGGACACTATTCCGTACTCCTACTCTTGGACCTCTATGGACACTATTCCGTACTCTTACTCATGGACCTCTCCGTTGTCTTTGATACAGTTGACTGCCCTCTCCTCCTCAGAAAACTCTATTACCTTGGTCTCCATGGCTGTGCTCTCCGTTGGTTTGAAATCTAATCCTACCTATCTCAGCAAACTTTCAGTGTCACTTACAACTCTACTTCCTCCTCTCCTATTCCTCTTACCATTGGGGTCCCCCAAAGTTCTGTCCTTGGACCTCTCCTATCCTTGATATACACCTTCTCCCTGGGTCAGTTTATAGCTTCCCATGGCTTCCAATACCATTTCTATGCTGATGACACCCAAATCTATCTCTCTACCCCTCAGCTCACTCCTTCAGTCTCCTCTCGTATCACTGATTTACTAAGAAATATATCAGCCTGGATGTCACACCACTTCCTCAAACTCAACCTATCCAAAACCAAGCTCATAATATTTCCTCCCCCACGTGCCTCTTCCCTTGACTTCTCTGTCAAGATCAATGGCACAACTGTCAATGGCCGTACCTGCATCCCGGGGTGCTAGGGGTAATCCTGCACTCTGAACTATCCTTTCGGTCCCACATCCAATCACTGTCCAATTAAGCTGCCCTAGCCTCGCAACATCTCCAGAATACACCTCCTTTTTAACCGTTGACCCCTCTAAGCTTCTAAATCACTTTCTGGTCATGTCCCACCTTGACTACTTCCTCATTGGCTTACCTTTACAAAGGCTCCTCCTCCTTCAGTCCATCATGAATGCTGCTGCCAGACCAATGCCCCTTACCAAGCGCTCAGTGTCTGCCAATCCCTCCACTCAGTGTCCTCCACCCCTCTCTTCCTATCCCTTCACTGACCTCCATTCAGTGTCCTCCACCCCTCTCTGCCAATCCCTCCACTGGTCTCCATTCAGTGTCCTCCACCCCTGTCTTCCAATCCCTCCACTGGCCTCCATTCAGTGTCCTCCACCCCTCTCTACCAATCCCTCCACTGACCTCCATTCAGTGTCCTCCACCCCTCTCTACCAATCCCTCCACTGGCTTCCATTCAGTGTCCTCCACCCCTCTCAGCCAATCCCTCCACTGGTCTCCATTCAGTGTCCTCCACCCCTCTCTACCAATCTCTACACTGGTCTCCATTCAGTGTCCTCCACCCCTCACTGCCAATCCCTCCACGGGCCTCCATTCAGTGTCCTCCACCCCTTACTGCCAATCCCTCCACTGGCCTCCATTCAGTGTCCTCCACCCCTCTCTACCAATCCCTCCACTGGCCTCCATTCAGTGTCCTCCACCCCTCTCTGCCAATCCCTCCACTGGTCTCCATTCAGTGTCCTCCACCCCTCTCTGCCGATCCCTCCACTGGTCTCCATTCAGTGTCCTCCACCCCTCTCTACCAATCCCTCCACTGGTCTCCATTCGGTGTCTTCCACCCCTCTCTACCAATCCTTCCACTGGTCTCCATTCAGTGTCCTCCACCCCTCTCTACCAATCCCTCCACTGGTCTCCATTCAGTGTCCTCCACCCCTCTCTACCAATCCCTCCACTGGTCTCCATTCGGTGTCTTCCACCCCTCTCTACCAATCCTTCCACTGGTCTCCATTCAGTGTCCTCCACCCCTCTCTACCAATCCCTCCACTGGTCTCCATTCAGTGTCCTCCACCCCTCTCTACCAATCCCTCCACTGGTCTCCATTCGGTGTCTTCCACCCCTCTCTGCCAATCCCTCCACTGGCCTCCATTCAGTGTCCTCCACCCCTCTCTGCCAATCCCTCCACTGGCCTCCATTCAGTGTCCTCCACCCCTCTCTGCCAATCCCTCCACTGGCCTCCATTCAGTGTCCTTACCTAGTCTCAAAATATCAACCAAGCCTCCTGCTCTCTAGCTCTACCTTTGGAACTCTCTACCCCAATCTGTCTGAATATCTCCTAATCTATCCAACTTTAGATCATCCCCGAAAACTCTTCTCTTTATAGAAGCCTATCCTGCTTCTAACTAATAACCTGTTTTTTTTTTACTTTCTCCATCAGCCCATCCCCCACAGTTATTACCTTTCATATCACTTGACCCTCCCTCTTAGATTGTAAGCTCTAATGATCAGGGCCCTCTGATTCCTCCTGTATTGAATTGTATTGTATCTGTACTGTCTGCCCGCTTGTTGTAAAGCGCTGCGCAAACTGTTGGCGCTCTATAAATACTGTATAATAATAATTGTATTTCTCCATAGAGCTACCAGAAGTACCTTCACCTTTCTTCATATTAGCCTCCTGGAATCCCTTCATAGCAGGACTGGGAGGGTCAGAACTTTGCATCAAACATCACTGGGAACATGCTTACTGAAAGGGAGAGCAGAGAGATGACCTGCTGATACCCCTCCTTGTCCAATCAGAGGTGGGTCCTGGACCAGGCTGTACTGCCTGACTTCTGTCTGTCCGGGTTCCTGCTTCAGTAGACTAGCAGGCCGAGGTTCTGCTGGGTGCAAAAATCATTTTCTATCTTTTTTAAATCTACAGCTTTCCATAAAAGAACCTCGGTGATCCCGCCATGGAGGTCCGCAATCAGGAGCTTCCTGGTCTATGGGCTGTCAGTGAGACCTCCCCTCTCTTCTCCACTCCCCTCATCTCATCTCTCCTCCTCCTCCTACTCTTTTCTCCCAATGTCTCCTCCTCTCCTTTCCTCACCTCCCTCCCCCTCATATCTCCCCTCCTCTCTTCTCCTCTCTTCTGCTTTCTCCCTCTTCTCTAGTCTTCTCACTCCTCTCCTCTCCTCACCACTCTCCTCCCTTCTTCAGCTCTGCCTCTTTCTTCTCCATCCCACTACTCCACTCCTTTCCCCTTCCATCTTCTCACTCCTCTCCTCTCCTCACCACTCTCCTCCCTTCTTCAGCTCTGCCTCTTTCTTCTCCATCCCACTACTCCACTCCTTTCCCCTTCCATCTTCTCACTCCTCTCCTCTCCTCACCACTCTCCTCCCTTCTTCAGCTCTGCCTCTTTCTTCTCCATCCCACTACTCCACTCCTTTCCCCTTCCATCTTCTCACTCCTCTCACTCACCACTCTCCTCCCTTCTTCAGCTCTGCCTCTTTCTTCTCCATTCCACTACTCCACTCCTTTTCCCTTCCATCTCTCCTTTTCTCCTTAACAATGTTCTACTTCTTCCTCCCCTCCATCCCCCTCGATTCCCCCCCCATCCCCTTTTCTCCCCTCCCTGATGGGCCGTACACACGATCCGAATATCTACGACAGATCGTACGACTTTTCTCACTTACTAGTCGCAAGTAGAGATTGAGAAGGTAACTAAAGTCACGAAAATTCGTAGGTGACGTCCCGTGTTGTAATGTATTTGTATTTTCGGATGACAACTGTACTGACTGACTGAAAATTGTACGATCCGGTATCGTTCGAGGTTTTCGTGCATGTCCGATCGAATAATATCAGAGGAACTGTCGTGATCGAAAGTAGTGTACACACGATCTGAAAATCATACGATATTCGGATCATGTGTACGGGCCTCAAGTCTTCTCTCCTCATCCCCCCCCACCTCATACCTCATTCTCCTCTCTTCTCCTCTCCTCTTCATTCTTTTCTCCCCTCCTCCCCTCTTCTCCTCTCCTCTTCATTCCCCTCTCCTCTCCTCTTATCCTCTCCTCTTTATTACCCTCTCCTCTTATCTTCTCTTCACCATTCTCCTCTCCTCACCCCCTTGTCTCCTCTCCTCTTCATTCTCCTTATTTCTCCCCCCTCCTATCTCCTCTCCTCTCCCCTTCATTCTCCTCTCCTCTCCTTTCTCCACTCTGCCCCTCCCCTCTTCTCCTCTACTTTCTCCACTCCACTCTCCTCTCCATTCTCCTCTTCTCCTCTCTCCTCTCCTCTTCAACTTCCTCTCTTCTCCCCCTCCTCTCTTCTTCATTCTCCTATCCTTTCCCTTTCATTCTCCCTTCCTTTCCTCCCCTCTCATCTTTTCTTCTCTCCCCCCCCTCTTCTCCTCTACTTTTCATTCTCCTCTCTCCTCTCCTCTTCATTCTCCTCTCCCCCTCCTCTTTTCTTATCCTCTCATCTTCATTCTCCTCTCCCCCTCCTCTCCTCTTCATTCTCCTCCCTCCTCTTCAATTTTCTCTCCTCTCCCCGCCTCTCTTATTCTCTCCTCTTCATTCTCCTCTCCCCCCTTTCCTCTCCCCCTCCTCTCCTCTTCATTCTCCTCTCCCCTTTCTCTTCTCCTCTCCTCTTCATTTTCCTCTCCCCCCTCTCTCCTCTCCATCCCCCCCCCTCTCCCCCTCCTCTCCATTCTCCTCCTCCTCTCCCCCTCCTCTCCTCTTCATTCCCCTGCCTCTCCATTCTCCTCTCCCCCCTCTCCTCTTCATTCTCCTCTCCCCTTTCTCTTCTCCTCTCCTCTTCATTTTCCTCTCCCCCCTCTCTCCTCTCCATC